>CM044005.1:26464714-26977214 GCA_024085815.1 Flaveria linearis
TAAGACTTAGTCTCAGACGCCTAAGTATAACCCAGACGCCCAATAGTTCCCATGCGCCTGAAATGGCTCATGCGTCTAAGTGTAGAACGCCCAAATAAGCCTATGCGCCTGCATAGTTGCAATGTGCCTAAACAAGCCTCATACGACTGCATAGTGCCCATGCGCCTAGAATACTTAGACTATTTCCTGAAATTTTGAGAAAAACAGAATTATTGAGGTTTGACCCAAGTTTGACTTAGGGTTTTTAGTTGTTATTATATGGCATTATTATGAGTTGTCCTTATGTCCATAATAAATTATTAATGTGTGACTTATGTGGTATGTTTATGATCATAAATGCAAGCATTATTATTAACAAACTGAAAGAGTAATGATAAAAGTGGAACATAATTAAAATAATGGAAGTCTTGCAAGCACATAGGAGGTGCACGATCATGTTATCGTTATCTCAACTGTGATGCGGGCTAGCTACCCCAAAGGATGCACACAGGGTCAATCAATTGAGATTGACGGACCTTTGTAGCATACTCTAGGTGACTGGGCCAGCCTCGTGCACAGTGATCATGGTCTATTTATAGTCCACAGGCCCAGCACCAGTTTTTCATGCACATAGTTTAGGGTATTGCTCATTGGTCGACATAGACAGTGAAAGATAAAGTTAAAGAGTACGAAATGAACAAAGGTATACAGTAGAGAAAGAAAGCATTACCTTGTTGTATAGTTGATGCGTGCTCACGTACAAAAGTAAAGAAATTATTTTATTGAAAGAGTATTTTCATACATAAATCATACAAGGTATGTAACACCCGGATATTTTTCCTTGAAGTCGACGAAAGAAGAAAAGAAATAAAGTTGAAAGACGGGGGACCAAACTCGCCAACGAGAGAAAGTCGGATAAGTGGGGGCATTTAAAGGGAGAGGGCAGCCCCTACCCTCTCCCCACACCCACATTTCAGCAACAAAAGAGAGAAAGAAGAGAGAAAAGGGAGAAGAGGAGAAGAAAGCTTGGTTCGAGCGAGTTCGATAGTGCAAAATCGTCGTGTAACGGGTCTAGACGAAGTTCTTCTTCTTCTTGTAGTTTGTGTGAGTTCTAGGACCCCTATTTTACTCGTTTTTAACTGATTTGCGGCTGGAACACATAGTAAACCCGTTTTTGTATGTGTGTGTGTTTGACCCATTTGGGTGTGTTTGCGTGTGAAGCGTTTGGAGTATGTTTATGGGCTTGTGTGTGCTTGAATGGTGTTGTAGTATGCATTCCTAAGGTTTAGTATGGTTGATTTGGGCTTAGAATGGGTTTGGATGAGCTTAGAGGTCGAAAATGGCAGATTGGGTTCGGGATGAACTGCATTCTGCATCAGTTAGGGCTAGGCGACCGACTAGAGGCCATACGGCCGACTGGAGTGCGATTGAGGTTCAGTCGCACGATTGAGGTTCAGTCGCACGATTGAGGTTTAGTCGCACGACTGGAGGGCCAACCACATGGGGAGTCATGCGACTGAGAGCCCATTCGCATAGTGTTCATCCGCATAAGGTCCATTCGCATAGAGTCCATCCGCATGAGGTCCATTCCCACGACTGGGTGTTTATTCGCATAGAGTCCATCCTCATAGGTCCATTCGCATGGTGTTCAGTCGCATGGAGGCCATGCGAGTGAAGTGTGCCCATACGCCCAAATAGGGTTGTGCACCGAGGAGAAGCATAGTTTGATTACTGACTTTCGGGGAAAAGTGCAGATGTAAGTATTGATGTGGAAGTTCCCGTAAGTGCATGTAAGATGGCCGTTGAGGCCTTAGAAGTTATGTTGGGCATGATAATGATGATGATGCATGATTATGCATGATGTATGTTATGTATGTATGATGTTGCCCTGTATGATGATGCTATTTGTGTATGATGATGTTCCTCGTTATAATGTATGTTTATCTTTCCCGTGACTTTACGTGTTATGTTAAAGAAGGAAACGAAAGTATTATGTAATGTAAAGTGAAAGATAATGAAAGAGGAACATGATAAATGAATGCATGCATTAATGAATAAATGAATGTAAGAAAGGCTTGCAAGCAAATGTATGGAGGTTCACACCCAATGAAGGGTGTTAGCTCAACTGTGTACGGGTTAGCTACCCCAGAAGGATGCACACTGGGGTCCAATCCTTATGATTGACCATATGTATGGGATCCTTGCCGCTTGCCCTAGGTACTGGAGTCAGCTTCGCGCACAATGTTCGAGGTCTCTGAAAGACCTCAGGCCCAGTAACCAGCTTCGTGCATAATATTCGGGGTATAGCACATGGCATTGATCCGGAATGAAAGAGAAAAGATAAGTGGTGAATGTACTTGCCTTAGGTACTGGAGTCAGCTTCGTGCATAATGTTCGAGGTCTATGAAAGACCTCAGGCCCAGTAACCAGTTTCGTGCATAACGTTTGGGGTATTGTACATGTCATCGAAAGTAATGAACGTATGAATGAATGTAATGAACGTACGAATGAATAATGAATGTACGAATGAAAGTAAGGAACGTACGAATGAAAGTAAGAATTTATGAATGAATGTGAACGAATGTAACGAATGAGAATGTTAACGATGTACGTTAAATGAATGAAAGTTAACGAATGAATGATGAAGATAATAATGATATTATCTATGTGTACGTATGATGTGTGATCGCATGTATGTAATGAACGGTTTTAACGAAAGAAATGTATGTTTTATTATAAAACTATAACTCACTCAGCAACGCTGACTTTTTACGTGTTTATAGTTAGCAGGTAACGTTGCTGAGGATGGCACGGGGCGGCTTCTCAGGTCTTTTGGATGACATTCTTTTGTATAATGTTTTTGCATTGTAATGCGAACAAACAATGTTTTGAGATGAATGTTGTATTAACTTGCAAAAGCATTTATATAGAAATAAAATGTCATTTTTGAATGTTTCCGCTGCAATGTTTACTTAAGATAAATGAAAATGTATGTTTTTGTGCGATGATCGACCAGCTGAAGCGTCCCGGGATCGGGGCCTTACAAGTTGGTATCAGAGCCAAAGCTTAAGTGAAATGGGTAAATTTTCAAAATAAACCTTAACTTAAACTAAACGTGGGACAGAAATGGAAGGGATACCAGTCTGAGTAGCTGCGTGCCATCAGGTATTTTCTTAATGTTAACCGGTATTATGTGTGCATGTTATGTGGTTTATGTGTCGATGGTAGATTTAGATACTGATGTAGTCAGGACAAGTAATGCTCGGGGTACGAAGAGTAAAGTAAATGGCTAATCATAACTGGCCACTATAATTAGGGACTTACTATACTTGACATAAACTGAGCTATTCCTTTGAATGACCGTGTTGGTGTTTGAATCTTTCAGTGTGTGTTAGAGAATGGCCTGTGGTAGATCATCTAAAGCCTCGCGTGGTGGGCTTGCTGCTGCATCGCGGCCTAAAAGAGGCAGGCCTAAAGTTGAAAAGGTGGTTCCTGAAGAACCCGAGACCCCTCATCCGGAGGGTGTAGATGAGAGCGCCAATCTGAGAGCCTCGGTAAAGGAGGCTGTAGTGGAGGAGGTTCATCAAGTCATGCAGACGATCTTACCGTCTATGGTGACTGAAGAGATTAAGGCTGTAAGGGAAGGAGAGCGGAAAGATAGGAACAGGTCCTCGAGAGGACGGGAACAACCGGAGCTTGAAACGGTTCCTTCTAATGATGAAGAAGAGGAAGAAGAGGAGCCTGCGCCGGAGGCGGTACTAGGCTGTAACTACGGGGCATTTCAAAGGTGCAAGGCCCCTACTTTTGATGGTAACGGCACTGCTGCTGCTGCTCACCGGTGGGTGAGAGAAATGGAAGCTGTTTTGAACATAAGCGAGTGCTGGGAGGATCAGAAAGTAAAGTTTACTGCCCACTCTTTTGTGGACTCGGCTCTGTGCTGGTGGGACAATATAGTCCAAGCCGAGGGTAGCAGGGCTATTGGGAGGATGAGATGGTCGGAGCTGAATAAGTTGGTTATTGAGGAGTTCTGTCCTCACCGAGAGATGGATAAGGTTGAGAGGGAGTTTCTGCAACTGGAGGCGGGAACCATGACCCACCAACAGTACACCACGAAGTTCAACGAGATGGAACGTCTGGTGCTGGATCAGGTAACGCCTCTGTCACGGAAGATTAAGAGGTACATTCAGGGTTTGCCCGTGGATATTCGCAGGCACATGATCGCTGCCTGACCGAGCACGTTTAGGTTGGCAGTGGACTTGGCAGGGAGGTTAAATGATGAAAGGACGGTAGTGGTGGTGGCTGAAGGTAGTAAGATGGGTGGTGGTGACAAAGCTGGATTGGAAAGAGGTTTGTTCGGGGTGATGCCTCGACTGGTAACAAGAAGGCACGGATGGATGATCGCCGTGTAGCCGCATCGGGTACGGGATCGAAAAAGTGTGGCAAATATGGGAAGGAGTACAATGGCGAGTGTAGGTGGGGGCTGAATGTGTGCTTCAAATGTGGGAAGCCAGGTCATATGGCACGGGAGTGCAAGGCGGGGAAATGTTTTGATTGTGGCGGGGAGGGCCACATGAGCAGAGACTGCAAGAAGCCAAGGGCTGAGGGTTCCGGGGTGAAGAAGACGGGGAGTGAAGGACCGAGGGCGAGCGCCAGGGCATTCACTATGACACAAGAGGAGGCTAGGACGGACCCTGATGTTGTGTCTGGTACGTTTCTGGTGAACCAAACTTTAGCTTCCGTGTTATTTGATTCGGGTACCAGTAGAAGTTTTATTTCAGCTGCTTTTTGTGCTAAACTGTCTGTTAGTAGTAGACGTGTTGACGTGCCCTTTGATGTAGAAACTACCATAGGTAAGTCTACCAGGATTTCTGATATGATAAAGAAATGTGATGTGGAATTAGAAGGTCATAAGTTTCCTGTTAGACCGTTTATGATGATCCTAGGTGGTTTCGATTTGGTTCTTGGGATGGATTAGTTAGCGGACTTCGAGGCGAACATAATGTGTCGCAAGAAGATGATTCGGTTGATAGCGCCTGACGGGAGTTCGGTAACTGTTTATGGTGATCGGGTCATGACGATCCCGAAAGTAATCTCAATGGCGGTGGCGGGAAAGTGTATGAGGCGTGGATGTAGCGCCTACTTGTGTTATGTAAAGGATGTGGAAACGCCTACACCACAACTATCCGATGTTCCGGTTGTGTGTGACTTTCCAGATGTGTTTCCCGAAGACTTGTCAGGAGTGCCACCTGACCGAGAGATCGAGTTTTAGATTGATCTGCTACCGGGTGCCCAACCCGTTGCCAAGGCACTGCATCAGTTGGCTCCGATGGAGATGAAAGAGTTGATGGAGCAGTTGCAAGAGCTGCTTGATAAGGGGTTCATTAGACCGAGTATCTCTCCTTGGGGTGCTCCGGTCTTATTTGTAAAGAAGAAAGATGGTAGTATGAGGATGTGTATAGACTACCGTGAGCTGAACAAGTTGACGGTGAAGAATCGGTATCCATTACCGAGGATAGATGATTTGTTCGATCAGCTGCAAGGTGGCAGTTGGTTTTTAAGGATCGACCTTCGATCTAGCTACCATCAGCTAAAGGTGAAAGAGCAATATATTCCTAAAACGGCTTTTCACACGCGCTATGGTCACTACGAGTTTCTTGTCATGTCTTTTGGTTTGACCAATGCGCCAGCTGCTTTTATGGACTTGATGAATCGAGTGTGTCGGCCGATGTTGGACAAATCAGTGATTGTGCTTATTGATGATATCCTGATTCATTCAAAGAGCAAAATAGAGCATGCCAATCACATTCGAGAGGTGTTGGAGACGTTGAGAAGGGAGAAGTTGTATGCCAAGTTCTCCAAATGCGCGTTTTGGTTGCGCGAGGTTCAATTCTTGGGTCACGTGGTGAATCTGGAGGGGATTATGGTGGATCCGGTAAAGGTGGGAGCGGTGATGCAATGGAAGTCTCAAAAGACGCCATCCGAGATCCGTAGTTTCTTGGGTTTGGCGTGCTATTATAGATGATTCATTCAAGACTTTTCCAAGATCGCTTCTCCACTAACCAAGTTGACCCGGAAATATGTAAAGTTTGTGCGGGGTCAAACTCAGGAGTAGGCATTTTAGGAATTGAAGGCGAGGTTGACCCAAGCTCCTGTATTATCATTACCTGATGGAAGCGAAGATCTGGTGGTTTATTCTGATGCTTCCTACTCGGGATTGGGGTGCGTGTTAATGCAGAGAGAGAAGGTTATAGTGTATGCATCCCGACAGTTGAAGGTTCATGAGGTTAACTATCCTACTCATGACTTGGAGCTAGCAGCTGTGGTCTTTGCACTAAAAATTTAGAGGCACTATCTCTACGGGACGAAGTGCACTATTTTCACTGACCACAAGAGCTTGAAGTACTTCTTCGAGCAGAAGCCAGAAGGACTTGAACATGAGACAGAGAAGATGGTTGGAGCTCATAAAGGATTATGATTTGAGATCCATTACGATCCGGGCAAGGCCAACGTGGTGGCGGATGCCCTTAGCCGAAAGGAACGACCCGAGCCGATTCGGGTGAAAGCGTACCAGTTGATTATGACCTCTGATGTGATGGAGCAAGTCAAATAGTTTCAAGATAACGCATTAAAAGAAGATCATCTTAACTCTGAAAGGATGAGAGGTCTAGTCACGGAATGAGAGGTCTAGTCACGGAATGAGAGGTCTAGTCACGGATGAAGGCGTATCAGTTAGTAATGAACTCGGACGTGATGATCCAGGTGAAAGAATTTCAAGATGAGGCATTGAAAGAGGATCGCCTCAATTCTGAGCGAATGAGAGGTCTAGTCACGGAACTGGGAGAAAACACCCACGTGGTTAGAACCCGCTTTGGACGAATGTGGATCCCTTATTATGGAGACCTGCGAGGGCGAATTATGGATGAAGCTCACAAGACTCGATACTCCATTCATCCCGGTGCCACTAAGATGTATCTAGACATGAAGAAGGACTACTGGTGGCCGGGTATGAAACGTGACGTGGTGGAGTATGTGAGTAAGTGCCTTACTTGCTTGCAAGTGAAGGCAGAACATCAGAAGCCTTACGGGAAAATCCAACCATTGGATATACCTCAGTGGAAGCGGGAGCACATCGCCATGGACTTCATTACGAAATTACCCCGCACGGCGAGGGGTACGATGCCATCTGGGTGAGTGTTGATCGTCTAACCAAGAGTGCTCACATCCTACCGATCCGCGAGACGTACTCATCCGAAAGACTAGCGGGTCTGTTCATCAAGGAGATTGTAGCTCGTCATGGTGTACCGGTGTCTATTGTGTCGGATCGTGACACCCGATTCACATCGAAGTTTTGGAAGAAATTCCATGATGCGATGGGGACGAGGCTACACATTAGCACGGCTTATCATCCTCAGACGGACGGTCAGTCTTAGCAGGACGATTCAAACGCTCGAGGATATTCTCCGAGCGTGTGTGATCGATTTTGGAGGAAGTTGGGATGATCACTTACCGTTAGCAGAATTCTCATATGACAATAGTTATCATGCCAGTATTGGCATGCCACCATACGAGATGCTATTCGGTAGAAGGTGTAGGACGCCCATATGTTGGGGAGACATTGGGTAGAAGGAGTTGGGAGGTGTCGAGGTGATCGAGGCTACGACTGAGAAGTTAGAAAAGATCAAGGCCTTCATGATCGCGGCGAAAGATAGACAAAAGTCGTATGCTGACAAGAGGCGTAGACCGATAGAGTTCAAGGTTGACGACCGAGTTATGTTGAAGGTCTCACCTTGGAAGGGGATCATCCGATTCAGGAAGCGAGGTAAGCTAAGCTCAAGATACATAGGGCATTTCCGAATCGCCATACGAGTAGGAGTGGTGGCCTATCGACTTGAACTGCCAGATGAGTTAAGTGGAATTCATCTCACATTCCATATATCTCATCTGAGAAAGTGCTTAGCTGATGAAGACATGGTTGTACAACTGGAGGATATCGAGGTGGATGAACGACTCAATTATGTGGAACAACCAGTGGCGATCATCGATCGGAAGGAGAAGAGGCTAAAGAATAAAGTGGTTCCTCTTGTGTGTGTGCAGTGGAAGCACAGAAAGGGATCTGAGTCGACGTGGGAGACTGAAAATGAGATAAGACAACATTACCCACAGCTATTCGAAGAGTGACAGGTTTCGGGGACGAAACCTCTTTAAGGGGGTAGACTTGTAACGCTTGAAATTTTGTTAAGATAAAAGGAAATAAAAGTATCTGAAGGGAAATAAAAAGAAGCTAAAGTAGAAGGGGGTAAAGTGTGAAATAGTACAAGAAGTCAATTAATAAAATATATATGGGCATAGCCGCCCATATCAATCTTTCACCATCTGCTTATTCGACTGAGAATAGAAGAAAGAAGAAAGAGAGAATGCTTTCTCGGACTTTTTGAAGAAACAAAGGTTGAATCTTCATAGGTAAGTATTTTGGTGATAATTGGTTCGGTTTCTTTGTGGTTTCATTCATAGAAACCGATTGCTAAGTGTATTAAGTGTGTTCGTGATTGTTTTGTTTATTCTAGGTGTTTGAGTTGGTATACAAGCAGGTTTAGAGGAGTTTTGTGTGACATCCGGTAATTTTCCGTTACCAAACTCCGTTAGTTCCGTTAAGTTTTGCATACTCGTGTCGTAAGCACACACTAGTTGTCGTTTGACGTTGGTGACTTAAAAATAATTAATAATGTTAACTTAATAATAATCTAGTTGAAAAGATGATTATTATGTTATGTTTATGTTTTTACGCGATTTAAAGACTATTTGAGAATTTTATCGCGTAACGCGGAAACGCGCGTGTAAATTCGTATGTTGCGTGTTTTATAAAGATAAAAATATATAATGGTTATTACTAGTTTATATATTTGTTAGATGGTTAAAAATGCTTTTAAAATAAGTTAAAAGCTGATTTTTTATAAGATACAAGTTAAAAGGGTTAAAGATGTAATTGTGATTAATTAATATAACAAAAAAATAAACCCTAGCCCCCATTCCCACCCCAAATCACGACAGCAGCATCCCAGCCCCCTCCCCTTGCGAAATTCGACCAGGAACAAGCAAAAGAACATTGCTTTGGATCGATTTCAAGTGTTGGAAGACATTAGAAGCATCAAACCTTGTTGCCTTGCACGAATTGAAGGTTGGTTTCATGTTTTTTTCATGATTTCTCATTGGGGCCGAACCCCATACTCGAAATTGGTGTTCTTAGGGGCTGAAATCTTGATGTTTGTTGATATTAGTATGTTTGTTGGATTGATTACATGTTGTTTAACGTTGATTATGCATGAATTACATGTTTTTAGTGGATTGATCATGAACTTCGAGGGTTATGAACCCTAATTCGAAATTGATGATTATAACATGGACTTGATGATTGTTTGATGTTGTTGGGTTGTTAATTAGGTTGTATGAATGCTAGAAAACATGGATTTTACAAGAAATTGGTGAATTGAAGGATTTGTTCATAGGTTACTAATAATAGTAACTTTATTTTGTATGTAATGTTGAATTGCTAATGTGTTGATGTTATAGATGTGTTTAGGATGATAATTGGATGTTGGATTGTTGCTATGACATTGGTAATTCAAGATTTCATGCTAGAACACATACATTACTAAAGATAGTAACTTTTTGAGTATGAAATTTATGAATCATGTTGGTTAGGTGTTGTAGATCATGTTTAGGTATGATATGAACTTGAGTAGGCATATAATAGTTGGAATAATGGTTGAATTGGATGTTAAACCACTTTTGGGTATTACTTTCCCAAAAGGGAAACTTTATTGTGCAAGAACTTTGGATATTGGTAATTTGACTTGTTCATGGTTTTAGGATCATGCTAGAATGATTGTTATGGATGTTTAAAGTGGTAGAATCTATTAATTAGGTAGCATGGAATGTTTATGTGGTTTTTGGGTGATTTATGCACTTGGATGGACATGTATGAGTTAGCATATTGATTAGTAACTAGGACATCATGTTTGGGACTGGAATTGATCATGTTAATGCATGTTGCATGTATTAGGCATCTTGTATGCATTGTGAATAGTATGAATGACTATTTGGTAAATTATCTGTTTTGACCCATATATGCTAAATCATGGCTATAGGTCATGTAAGTAGGTTATGCATGATCTAACCTGTTATATGATACACTAGTTGTGTTTTGAACACACTGAGCATGCTAGTTGCTAAGGATTTATACAACTTGTATGATATGGGCATAGCATGATGATTTAGGTAATGTATTGGGAAAGTAGCATCAAATGTGAGTCATTGGAATGTTAAACATGTATGTTATATGCTTATGTATGTTTAAATGGTTTACAACGCATAATGTCACCAACGGGTCAAACGGGTCAACTAGGTCACATGTATGTTGTTTTTTTTATAGAACCTTGAGTTCTTTGTTTGTAGAACACTTAAGGTTTCTCTTGGGATTTCTGTGTACATGTACTCATGTACTTGTGTGTTCTAGGTAACCTTTGAAGGTTGTCTTTCCACTCGTCCTTGTCAAGTTAAACCTTACTTGTCTAACACGCGTATCAGGTGAGTTCATGCCCCTCTGTTTTATTAAATCTCTTTTGGGGGAGATAGCATACTGGTAAATTTTACAAACGCTTTATATATTTAAGATGTGTATGATATTAATATAGTGCTGTTTACATTGATAAAGTCCTCACACTTTCGAATTGTTAATATTGGATAGCGGGAAAACTTGGGTAGTACTACTGGGTCTGACGAGCCCCACCTGTGTGACTCGAGGTCAACCGGGTGCAATTTGTCCTATGATTATTCGTCACGATATGTTGAAGTCGTGACGGGAGGCAAACATAACACAGTCAGCTTCAATGTCGAAATCACTATGTATTAATATCGTTTGTTAATGGACTAGCTAGCTATTACAATGCACATGCTTAATTATACGCTATTGATAAACTGTTATGTTTATACGCTACTGATAAACTGTTATGTTTATACACACTTGATAAACTGTTATGTTTATGCGCAAACTCTTGAACTCACCAACCATGTGTTGACTTTTAGTATGCTATTCTCAGGTCATTAAGCTGGATTGCTGATAGGAGCACTTCACGAGTCAGCATGCATATTTTTTTAGAGATTTATAACTACCCGTCTTTTACTTATGGTTTAAACTATTTGGTTGGCACTTGTTTTGCCATATGGTACTTTCATATGTTTTGGGATTGTTTTATTTACTTTACGCTTCCGCATGTCTTTTAAGGCTTAAACTCTGGTTGATTTACATTAAACGTAGCATATAGAGTCATTCCGAGTAACTATTGACTGTGATCCTGGTTTGTTCACACGCCTCGCGGTAAAACTCCGCACGTGGATTTTGAGGGTGTGACAGATTGGTATCAGAGCCATTGGTTATAGAGAACTAGGTTGCATACACACTAGACTATAACCGCACACAGTTAGTTAGTTACTTGTTCCTGATTTTTCTACTGCATACTCATTGGCATACACATCACACTCTCTGCAGCATGGCATCGTCTTCGAGAGCACGTGGTAAACTACCAGCATCACCCACACGACCCGAGTCCCCACCTCCTGGACCGGTGCCTGACGACGGACTAGACTGGCCTCGTTTGGACTATCCACGAGGTGAATTCGACTGGGATCAACCATTCGTGCCACCTGAACGTGACCCTCCCCGTGATTGGAATTTCTACCCTGAGTTCGTAGATCACCTCATGTATAGGGAACGTGTACCAACACCGAGACCTAGAACTAGGACCAACACTGAGCAACCACTACCTTCACTCCCGAGGACGGTGCAGTCCAACGAGCAGGTGATTGCTGCATTGGTGACAGCACTGGACACGGAACATCACCGGGTCTGGCGACTCACGAGCGATGTCTGTGCACTACGGCACGACATAGTTGAATGATTCTATTCTAATTTCCTTTAAAAGATTTGGACTATGTAGCGTTTCTTTATTTTGGAACCTATGTGGGAAGAGTTGTTTCTCCACCCGAACAACAAACTCAAATTTTGACATTGATAAATAATTTGTGACTCATTTGCAAATTTATTTACCTTTGGTTATTTTTTTGTTATAAATGTTGTGGTGATGACAAATTCATTACTTTCTTATTGTTTACTATACTTCAATGAGTAACATCAAACAGCGGTTTTTGTTCAATTGATTCATTACTCATTATTGTATTTGTGAATGTAAAGTGAATAATGGACGCCCGAGGACGTGGACGTGGCCGAGGACGCGGGCGCGGGCGTGGACGCGGCGCCGGTGACCAAGGTGCCGGTGACCAAGGTGCTGGTGGCCAAGGCGCCGGTACCATAAATATAACCCCTGCGGAACTAGCAGCCTTAATAAATGCACAAGTCCAGGCAGCGTTAACTGCTGCTCAAGTAGGACAGGCCGCAGGTAAACGATAATGGAAAAATTTTTGTCAAATCCTATAGTTAAACGAATAAGACATCTGATCAATATTTATCGTGTTAAAGCAGGACCGCCAGCATGTACCTACAAGTCCTTCATGGACTGCAAACCCCACACCTACAGTGGAACCGAGGGAGCTGTAGGGTTGGTGAGGTGGTTTGAGAAAACGGAGTCCGTTTTCTCGAAGTGCAACTGTCCACCTGCTGACCAGGTGAAATACGCTACGGGGACACTGGATGGTGCAGCACTGTCTTGGTGGAATGCTCAAGTGCAAATGCTAGGGCAGGCCATGGCAAATGAGCTCCCGTGGAATGAATTCAAAGATATGATGATCGAGGAATACTGTCCTCGCAGCGAAGTTCAAAAGTTGGAGATGGAATTTTGGCAGTTGAAAATGCAAGGTTCCGAGATCGAGGCCTATACAACAAGAACCCACGAGCTGGCCACACTATGTCCTGGAATGGTGAATGAAATGCACAAGCGGGTGGAACATTACATCCGGGGATTGGTGCCCGAAATTAGGAGCCTGGTGACTTCCTCTAACCCCGCCACTATACAACAAGCTATCCGACTGGCCCACAAACTAACTGACAAAGCTGTGGAGCAAGGGCGGTTGCCAAAACGAGGCGCTGCTGCAAGTGTGCCCGACAACAAAAGAAAGTGGGATACCTCCAACAACACCAACACCAACAACAACAATAGGGCATCCTCATCATCCAGTGGTCAACACCAGTCTCAACAACAACAACAACCACAACAGCAACAAAGAAGGTTTGACAACAATCGTAACTTCAACCAGTCAAACTCAAACAATCAAGGACCGAGCGGCTATGGTGGTAAACAGCCGATGTGCACGCGGTGCAACTATCATCACGTTGGGAGATGTGACAACTACAAGTGTCAGCGGTGTGGTAAAATGAGGCACTTGGCTAAGGATTGCCGTGGTGAGATGGTCAGGAAACCACAGCAATCTCAGGAGACACCAAAGGGTTGTTTCGAGTGTGGAAAGGAGGGGCACTACAAGCGAAACTGCCCGCAGTTAAGGAGGAACGGAAATGGCAATGGCCAGAACAACAACAACCAGAACAACAACAACAACAACAACAACAACAACAAAGATGGAAATGGCAATGGTAACGGTGGTAATAATGGAGCCAAAGGGAGAGCCTTCGTCATTGGCTCAGGTGAGGCTCTAAACGACCCTACTACTGTTACTGGTAGGTTTTCTGTAAATGGGTGTTTTGCTACAGTACTGTTTGATACTGGAGCTGATAGGAGTTTCATATCCTTAAAGTTCTCTAGTCTCCTAAGTGATATTCCTTCTGCCTTAGAATCCAAATATACCGTAGAATTGGCTGACGGTAAACAGATCCATGTGACACACATTCTTAAAGATTGTAAGATAGAACTCGCTGGTCATACTTTCGCTATCGATCTTATGCCTGTTACACTGGGTAGTTTTGACGTTGTGGTAGGCATGGATTGGCTCTCAAATAAGCAAGCGGAAGTAATATGTCACGAGAAGATCATACGAATTCCTGTTGGTGACGAAATTCTCACAGTCCGAGGCGATAGGAGTGGTGCAGTGATGGGCATTATCTCCTATATGAAAGCATAGAAATTACTGCGAAAAGGTCGCTTGGCTATCCTGGCACTCGTCACCGATAAACAACCGGAGGAAAGGCGAATGGAAGACATACCCGTCGTACGAGACTTTCCCGAGGTGTTTCCAGAGGATCTTCCTGGATTACCACCTCATCGTCAAGTGGAATTTCAAATTGAACTGACTCCCGGTGCAGCCCCGATTGGTAGAGCACCTTATCGATTAGCACCGAACGAATTACAGGAGTTGTCATCACAACTTCAGGAGCTTTTAGATAAGGGCTTTATTCGACCTAGCTCATCACCTTGGGGAGCCCCTGTTCTTTTTGTTAAGAAGAAAGATGGCACGTTTCGAATGTGCATCGATTATAGGGAGTTAAACAAAGTCACAGTTAAGAACCGATACCCTTTACCTCGCATCGACGACTTATTTGATCAGCTTCAGGGATCCAGCTATTATTCGAAGATCGACTTGAGATCTGGTTATCATCAACTCCGAGTCCGTGAGGAGGATATCTCCAAAACTGCATTCCGTACTCGTTATGGTCATTACGAATTCTTGGTCATGCCTTTTGGGTTGACAAATACACCTGCGGTGTTCATGGATCTCATGAATCGTGTGTGCAAACCCTACCTTGATCAGTTTGTTATTGTGTTTATCGATGACATACTGATATACTCTAAGACCAAGGAGGACCATGAAGAGCATCTACGATTAATCTTGGAATTGTTGAAGAATGAGCAACTGTACGCCAAATTCTCTAAGTGTGACTTTTGGATACGCGAAGTACAATTCCTAGGCCATATTGTTAATGAGAAGGGTATACACGTTGACCCTGCCAAGATTGTGGCAATAAAGAATTGGGCCATACCTAAAACACCGAGTGAGATACGACAATTTCTGGGATTAGCGGGGTATTACCGACGGTTCATAGAAGGATTCTCTAAGATTGCACAACCTCTCACCGCTTTGACCCACAAAGGAACAACATACAAATGGGGGGAAAGTCAAGAGGCGGCTTTTCAGCTATTGAAACAGAAACTCTGTAGTGCACCAATATTGGCACTGCCAGAGGGGACGGATGATTTCGTGGTGTATTGTGACGCATCCATCCAAGGATTGGGTTGTGTTCTGATGCAGCGCGATAAGGTGATAGCTTACGCCTCGAGACAACTAAAGGTTCACGAGAAGAATTATACTACCCATGATCTGGAGTTGGGTGCAGTGGTTTTTGCCTTAAAGATTTGGAGACATTACTTGTACGGTACCAAATGTACTATCTATACCGATCACAAGAGTCTTCAACATATCTTTGAGCAAAAAGAGTTGAATATGAGGCAGCGGCGTTGGGTGGAACTTTTGAATGACTATGATTGCGCTATCAAGTACCATCCTGGAAAGGCGAACGTAGTTGCTGATGCCTTAAGCCGAAAAGAAACAGTTAAACCCAGGCGAGTGCGAGCCTTGCAACTCACGATCAGTACCCAATTGCCTGAACAAGTTAAGGAAGCACAAATAGAAGCCTTGAAAGAGGAAAACATTGGTCCTGAGTCATTACGGGGAATGGATAAACAATTGGTAGTGAAGGAGGATGGAATTCGGTACTTCATGGATAGACTTTGGGTGCCTGTTTATGGAAATCTGAGGGATTTGGTTATGAGCGAGGCTCACAAGTCTAAATACTCTATACATCCTGGATCTGACAAGATGTATCATGATCTAAAAGCGCACTATTGGTGGCCTAACATGAAAGCAGACGTAGCTACATATGTGAGCAAGTGTTTGACCTGTTCGAAGGTAAAGGTGGAATACCAAAAACCATCCGGACTGTTATAGCAACCTGAGATACCGATGTGGAAATGGGAACAAATTTCCATGGATTTTATCACTAAACTACCCCGGACTAATACTGGTTGTGACACAATCTGGGTCATTGTGGATCGGTTGACCAAGTCCGCTCACTTCCTTGCAATTAAGGAAACGGATAAGATGGAGAAGCTAACCCGATTGTATCTCAAGGAAATCGTTTCGAGACATGGCGTACCAATCTCAATCATCTCTAATCGTGATGCTCGTTTCACGTCACACTTCTGGCAGTCACTACAAAAGTCTTTGGGTACACGATTGGATATGAGTACTGCTTATCATCCACAAACTGATGGTCAGAGTGAGCGTACCATACAGACTTTAGAGGATATGCTACGTGCTTGTGTGATTGACTTCGGGAACAACTGGGAAGTTCACCTGCCCCTAGTGGAATTCTCCTATAATAACAGTTATCACACTAGCATACAGGCAGCACCTTTCGAGGCTTTATATGGGAGAAAGTGTAGATCACCAGTTTGCTGGGCTGAAATTGGTGATAGTCAACTAACGGGTCCCGAACTCATTCATGAAACAACTGAGAAGATTGTGCAGATACGGAACCGTATGGCTGCAGCAAGGGATAGACAGAAAAGTTATGCTGACAAGAGGCGGAAACCTCTCGAATTTCAAATTGGCGACAAAGTGTTATTGAAAGTCTCACCGTGGAAAGGCGTAGTTCGGTTTGGCAAGCGAGGAAAGCTGAATCCGAGGTATGTTGGACCATTTGAGATACTGGAAAGAATAGGTCCGGTGGCCTATCGACTAGCTTTGCCTGATTCGCTGAGTGGAGTGCACAACGTGTTTCACGTTTCAAATCTGAAGAAGTGTCGATCTGACGAGACACTCATTGTACCACTAGAAGATGTTCAAGTGGATGAGCTTATCGAAGAACCCGTCGAGGTGATGTATCGTGAGGTGAAAACACTTAAGCAGAGCAAAATACCTATCGTCAAAGTTCGTTGGAACTCGTGACGTGGACCGGAATTCACGTGGGAGCGTGAGGATCAAATGAAGCTTAAGTACCCTCAACTGTTCGAGACGATGTCTGCAGACCGAGGTATTGATTTAAATTTCGGGACGAAATTTCTTTCAACATGGGGATGATGTGACAACTCATCCAAAACTCACTCGATTTCGATTTCTGTGTGCCAATGCAGTAGATCAGTGATGGAACACGCTCACCATGTAACGCAATTTTCGGGACGAAAATTCTTTCAACATGGGGATAATGTGACATCCGGTAATTTTCCGTTACCAAACTCCGTTAGTTCCGTTAAGTTTTGCATACTCGTGTCGTAAGCACACACTAGTTGTCGTTTGACGTTGGTGACTTAAAAATAATTAATAATGTTAACTTAATAATAATCTAGTTGAAAAGATGATTGTTATGTTTATGTTTTTACGCGATTTAAAGACTATTTGAGAATTTTATCGCGTAACGCGGAAACGCGCGTGTAAATTCGTATGTTGCGTGTTTTATAAAGATAAAATATATAATGGTTATTACTAGTTTATATATTTGTTAGATGGTTAAAAATGCTTTTAAAATAAGTTAAAAGCTGATTTTTTTATAAGATACAAGTTAAAAGGGTTAAAGATGTAATTGTGATTAATTAATATAACAAAAAAATAAACCCTAGCCCCCATTCCCACCCCAAATCACGACAGCAGCATCCCAGCCCCCTCCCCTTGCGAAATTCGACCAGGAACAAGCAAAAGAACATTGCTTTGGATCGATTTCAAGTGTTGGAAGACATTAGAAGCATCAAACCTTGTTGCCTTGCACGAATTGAAGGTTGGTTTCATGTTTTTTTCATGATTTCTCATTGGGGCCGAACCCCATACTCGAAATTGGTGTTCTTAGGGGCTGAAATCTTGATGTTTGTTGATATTAGTATGTTTGTTGGATTGATTACATGTTGTTTAACGTTGATTATGCATGAATTACATGTTTTTAGTGGATTGATCATGAACTTCGAGGGTTATGAACCCTAATTCAAAATTGATGATTATAACATGGACTTGATGATTGTTTGATGTTGTTGGGTTGTTAATTAGGTTGTATGAATGCTAGAAAACATGGATTTTACAAGAAATTGGTGAATTGAAGGATTTGTTCATAGGTTACTAATAATAGTAACTTTATTTTGTATGTAATGTTGAATTGCTAATGTGTTGATGTTATAGATGTGTTTAGGATGATAATTGGATGTTGGATTGTTGCTATGAACATTGGTAATTCAAGATTTCATGCTAGAACACATACATTACTAAAGATAGTAACTTTTTGAGTATGAAATTTATGAATCATGTTGGTTAGGTGTTGTAGATCATGTTTAGGTATGATATGAACTTGAGTAGGCATATAATAGTTGGAATAATGGTTGAATTGGATGTTAAACCACTTTTGGGTATTACTTTCCCAAAAGGGAAACTTTATTGTGCAAGAACTTTGGATATTGGTAATTTGACTTGTTCATGGTTTTAGGATCATGCTAGAATGATTGTTATGGATGTTTAAAGTGGTAGAATCTATTAATTAGGTAGCATGGAATGTTTATGTGGTTTTTGGGTGATTTATGCACTTGGATGGACATGTATGAGTTAGCATGTTGATTAGTAACTAGGACATCATGTTTGGGACTGGAATTGATCATGTTAATGCATGTTGCATGTATTAGGCATCTTGTATGCGTTGTGAATAGTATGAATGACTATTTGGTAAATTATCTGTTTTGACCCATATATGCTAAATCATGGCTATAGGTCATGTAAGTAGGTTATGCATGATCTAACCTGTTATATGATACACTAGTTGTGTTTTGAACACACTGAGCATGCTAGTTGCTAAGGATTTATACAACTTGTATGATATGGGCATAGCATGATGATTTAGGTAATGTATTGGGAATGTAGCATCAAATGTGAGTCATTGGAATGTTAAACATGTATGTTATATGCTTATGTATGTTTAAATGGTTTACAACGCATAATGTCACCAACGGGTCAAACGGGTCAACTAGGTCACATGTATGTTGTTTTTTTTATAGAACCTTGAGTTCTTTGTTTGTAGAACACTTAAGGTTTCTCTTGGGATTTCTGTGTACATGTACTTATGTACTTGTGTGTTCTAGGTAACCTTTGAAGGTTGTCTTTCCACTCATCCTTGTCAAGTTAAACCTTACTTGTCTAACACGCGTATCAGGTGAGTTCATGCCCCTCTGTTTTATTAAATCTCTTTTGGGGGAGATAGCATACTGGTAAATTTTACAAACGCTTTATATATTTAAGATGTGTATGATATTAATATAGTGCTGTTTACATTGATAAAGTCCTCACACTTTCGAATTGTTAATATTGGATAGCGGGGAAACTTGGGTAGTACTACTGGGTCTGACGAGCCCCACCTGTGTGACTCGAGGTCAACCGGGTGCAATTTGTCCTATGATTATTCGTCACGATATGGTGAAGTCGTGACGGCAGGCAAACATAACACAGTCAGCTTCAATGTCGAAATCACTATGTATTAATATCGTTTGTTAATGGACTAGCTAGCTATTACAATGCACATGCTTAATTATACGCTATTGATAAACTGTTATGTTTATACGCTACTGATAAACTGTTATGTTTATACACACTTGATAAACTGTTATGTTTATGCGCAAACTCTTGAACTCACCAACCATGTGTTGACTTTTAGTATGCTATTCTCAGGTCATTAAGCTGGATTGCTGATAGGAGCACTTCACGAGTCAGCATGCATATTTTTTTAGAGATTTATAACTACCCGTCTTTTACTTATGGTTTAAACTATTTGGTTGGCACTTGTTTTGCCATATGGTACTTTCATATGTTTTGGGATTGTTTTATTTACTTTACGCTTCCGCATGTCTTTTAAGGCTTAAACTCTGGTTGATTTACATTAAACGTAGCATATAGAGTCATTCCGAGTAACTATTGACTGTGATCCTGGTTTGTTCACACGCCTCGCGGTAAAACTCCGCACGTGGATTTTGAGGGTGTGACATTTTGTGTGCTGTTAACAAAAGGTGAGTTCTAGAACCTGTATTTCTACTTGTTTTATAAATTCTTGGGGCTGAAAATGTATGTAAACTATTTTACAAATGTTTTATAACTAACCGCATGTATCCATGCATGTATGATGATGTTTGTGAATGTTTTATGTTTGTGAATATTTTATGTTATGTTCATACTTAGAATGGTATGAGTGAGCTTAGACTAAGAAAATATGAGGTTTGAGACTGGAAACAACATAGAAATACATTCAACAGGTTGTTCATGCGCCTAAATAAGGCCCAACCTCCCATAACTTACCTTAGAAAAGTTTTAAGTCTGGTCATGCGCCCAAATAGGGCCCATGCACCTAAACAGTACCCCCATGCACCTAAACAGTACCCCATACGTCCAAAAATGCCTTAGAATTTCTAAGTGATAGTCCATGCGCCTGAACAGTAGACCATGCGCCTAAGACTTAGTCTCAGACGCCTAAGTATAATCCAAACGCCCAAATAGTTCCCATGCGCCTGAAATGGCTCATGCGTCTAAGTGTAGAACGCCCAAATAAGCCCATGCGCCTGCGTAGTTGCAATGCGCCTAAACAGGCCTCATGCACCTGCATAGTGCCCATGCGCCTAGAATACTTAGACTATTTTCTGAAATTTTGAGAAAAACAGAATCATTGAGGTTTGACACAAGTTTGACTTAGGGTTTTTAATTGTTATTATATGGGATTATTATGAGTTGTCCTTATGTCCATAATAAATTATTAATATGTGACTTATGTGGTATGTTTATGATCATAAATGCAAGTATTATCATTAGCAAAGTGAAAGAGTAATGATAAAAGTGGAACATAATTAACATAATGAAAGTCTTGCAAGCATATAGGAGGTGCACGACCATGTTGTCATTAGCTCAACTGTGATGCGGGCTAGCTACCCCAAAGGATGCACACGGGGTCAATCAATTGAGATTGACGGACCTTTGTAGCATACCCTAGGTGACTGGGTCAACCTTGTGCACAGTGATCATGGTTTATTTATAGTCCACAGGCCCAACACCAGTTTTTCATGCACATAGTTTAGGGTATTGCTCATTGGTCCACATAGACAGTGAAAGATAAAGTTAAAGAGTACGAAATGAACAAAGGTATATAGTAGAGAAAGAAAGCATTACCTTGTTGTATAGTTGATGTGTGCTCACGTACAAAAGTAAAGAAAGTATTTTATTGAAAGAGTATTTTCATACATAAATCATACAAGGTATTTTAACACTTTTAAACTAGAACTCACTCAGCAACGCTGACTTTTATACATTTTCAGTTGGCAGGTAAATTTTGCTGAGGATGGCACGAGGGTGAATCTACTTGGCGGGAAAAGACTGGCATCCATTCTTATGTTAAGATTGTTGTTTTGTAATGCAATTAAACAATCTTTTATAACTTAAACCCCATTGTATTGCTTAACAACAATATTTATCAATAATAGAGAATGACTTTTGCTAACGTAATTCTGTTGTTTATCTTATGAAATGTATATTAATATGTATCTACGAGGCAATGAATGACCAACTGTGAGGTGTCCGGGAACGGGGCCTTACAGTTTACACTGAAAAAACATTAGTGGTGTAATTATATTGGTTTACAGATTAGTTTAGATATTGATTTACGTTAGTTTACATTGTTTTACAGATTGGTTTACGTTGGTTTAATTTCGTCGTAGTGGTGTAGTATTGTTATTTTAGTTTACATCATTTCACAGATTGTATTTTTTTTAAATTGTTGTAATATTTATCATTTCATTAGGTAATATTTTTATTGGTTGTCATATATGTTTGTTTGATGTAACTCACTGTAAGTAATAAGAAATATGTTGTAATCTAGTGTAAGCATTAGAACTTTACAGTGAAATAAACATAATGTAATTCATTTGTAGCTTATTATTTCCTCTACTTGAACTTTATTGTTGGAATGTATTTTTTACATGAAAGGTGATGGTAACGAGGATGCATCATATCAAGATATGTTTAAAGTTTGAATCTTCATTTGGAAAAGGATGTGAATTCGTTTTGTTAGGTTTTATTTTTGTTGGTTTATATATTTGTTTTTTTGTTGTAATTAATTACAAGGAATTATAATACGGTAAGTCACTGTAACCATTAAGATTTGTAATCGAATGAACATGTTGTAATTTATTATAAATAATTGTTGCACTGTGTTGCATCACCGTAGAAGACTACGGGGCTGTTTGGTAGGTTCTGAATCATTAAGTGCTGAATGGTTAAGAGGTCTGAATGGTTAAGAGGCTCTGAACCATTAAGTGCTGAACCAAAATATGTTGTTTGGTTGAATCTCTGAATGACTGTACAAAATGACAATTTTACCCCTCTAAAAAATATCACTTTGAATAAAACAGTGACAAACAGTAGAAACACAATCCACCAAGAATAAAACAGATCTACTACTATGCATATTGCTTTAAAATGTGATACATCAGACCGTAAGTAGCTACTTTCATCATGAAACTATGAGTACCACATAATGCATTTATATGTGTTGCCTTAAATGTGATACACCAGACCATTAGGTAACTACTTCTATCATCTTTTATGCCCTGCATACAAGTTTTTTATATTGATTCTGAAACAACATATATGCAAAATCAACAACAGATGTGGAAAACAATATTGGGATACTTTTCAATTGGAATAAAAACACACTTAGACACACATACTCTTATTCATATCAATTTGTCAAAACAACAAAACTGATATCAAAGATCAAACATCAAGAAAATAATCATACATCATCAAAGAATTACAGATTATATCCATGTAAACTAAGCATATCTGTTAAAGTTCCAAATTTTCTTACCAATCTTACTCAATTCATTGCTACAAATCAAGAAAAATCATCAAAACTAAAATCTTATTCTACAAACAACAATGAAATCATACCAGTAACACTCTTTCTAGGTGAAGATGGAGCCAGCGTATGCGACAGAGGCGCCGGCGGCCGCTGCTCCCGCCGCGACGGCGGAGAAACCTCGTCGGAGAACTGAATCGGCAGCGGAGGGTATCGGATTAGGTTAAGAATCATCGCAGATAACTCGTAGAAAACCCTAGATTGCTGATCGTGCTGATGTTGTCTCGTCATCATCTTGTGTAGAATTGAGACCCGAATATCGCAAATCAATGAGCGATAACACTCGATTTGAACGAATTGTTGGTGCGAATTGAGGCAATTGGGTGAAATTGAATTTGATGCGATACTTTGAGCGAATTTTGATGGTTTTTTGTCAATTTTGTTGAATTGAATTCATCTGAAAGCAGTGGTGATTGCTTGAGGTCTGTGGTTCGATTGAAGATCAAAAAATGGAAGATGAAGAGGCTGTGATGAAGATCGAAGATGAAGATGAAGACGAAGATGAAGATGAAGATGAAGATGAAGATGAAGATGAAGATCGCAGATGAAGATCGAAGATGAGTGCAGATGAAGATCGAAGATGAGTGCCGTGAGTTTTGAGGGTAGTTGTGTCTAGAATTCATTCAGCGATATTTCATATCTGAACCATTCAGCACTGAATGGTTCAGTTCAGAGGCTCCGTTTTTTTTAAACAAACACATAAACCTCTTAATGGTTCAGAGGTAGCCTCTTAATGGAACCATTAAGAGGCTACCAAACAGCCCCTACATCCATCATGTTAGTGCGGTGTAATATTTAGTCGTTTTTAGATTTTATTGTTTGTTGTTTATCTTTAATCGGTTGTTTATCAATTTTAAAGTGTTTGTTACAGAAAAAGTTTGCATTGGTTTGATCATGAGTAAACTCTAATCATGAACAATATAACTACCTTCAATTTACTTTTTTATATTGAGTATAGTGTTTTGTTTATATAGATTTTGTTTAACTTGTTATACATCATGTTAACATTTATATAAAGATTTAGATTTACAGATGAAAGAGATTTTAACCCATTTCATTAATTTTTCTTATCATTTTTATATATGTTGTTCAATGTAATTCATTGTAACTAATTACAAAATGATGTAATCAACGATAATAATTAGGATTTACATTCAAAGAAACATGATTTAATTCATAGTAAAGGTTCTCATATATAAACTTTATTGTAACAAACGATTTGTCTTTTCTTATATTTATAGATATAAGTATGTTTTTTTAGTATAATTCTGGTTTTTTTTGTTTGTTTTACATGTTACAGTAATGTAATAAGTAACGGTGGATAATAAATTTTAAAAAAAATCGAAACTATATTGAATTTAAAGAGAAAAATGAGACGAATTTAATAGTGTGATTTTTATAAAAATATAATAATGTATAAAAAAGTTATATACATTTTAAAATAAAGGTGGTAAACTTTTATAAAAAAGTAGGTGGGATCTTTTGAAAATAGGTGGTGACACTTGTCAACACCAAGTTAAAAGCTGACTTTTTTCTATGAGTGAAATATCAAATATACCATTTTCTACTAAAAAAAGAATATGGACACTTGTCACCATCTTATCCTATTAAAATGCACTCAATGGTCCATATAGGGTTAATGAGTTCTTACAATTAGGGTGGGTTCTCATTTAAACTTTACCCTATATACATATATATATATACACATATATAGACATATATATATATATATACATATATATACACACACATATATATACATATATATACATATACATATATAGGGTTAGGATCATTACAGAACCATTTTTTATCTACAGAACTACAGAACCATTGATTTACATAAATGTATATTAAGTCTGACAATACTTGACCTGTTTTACATATGTGTATATCAGACATGAACAATAAACTATAAAAAAACAACTAAATATCACCAGGTTTAACTTACATATATGTAAACCAATGGTTTATAATTTACATTTATGTAAGTCAATGGTTCTTTTGGTTCTGAAAATAAAAAATGGTTCTGTAATGATCCTGATCCTACATATATATATACATATATATACATATATATACATATATATACATATATACATATATACATATATACATATATATACATATATACATATATATACATATATATATATAGTTATATGTATAATTCAATATTATTAATTTATATGTATATTTTATAGTTATATATAAACTCAATAATAAAACTTATCATCCGACTACCAGTAAAACCTATTAAATAAAAAAATTTAAAAAATTGAAAATCTGGTCCGAACTGGTTCTCAGTTCCCGGTTCAACCGTTGAACCGGTTCGAATCGACTGGTTCTTAAAGAAAGAAACGATTTTGGATGGATCGGACCGGTGGCCCAACTGAATCCCGGTCGAGCCCATCCGATCCGGAGGTGACATCATTGCCGTACAGCACAAATATGCAGAGCAAAATATTAGACTTTTTTTTTACTTTTAGATTAAGATTAGTCAACAACAGGGGCACAAATTATACAAGTTAGGGGCACTTTTGTAGAAGCAGGGGCCCACTTAGTAGTGTATTCACGGTGAAAACAAAACGGAGGATAAAATTGGAAGTAATTGTTTAGAAGTTTTGAACTTGTTTTAATCAATGTTTTTAAAATCGGACCGGAAAGCGAACCGGACGGTCTAGAGGTTCACTGGTCGGACCGGTCGAACCGATTGGACCGGATTACGAACCGGATGACGTCATAAATATTTAAAAAATATAAAAAATTCCAAATATTTATATTAACGAACCGGTGTTCCTTAATCCAAAACAACATCCAAAATACATACCATTCAAGTAAACATAGTCCAAATTAACGAACCTGTGTTCCTTAATCCATATCCAATAATATTTTTCTATAAAAAAACAAAAAAAAATACCAAAAACCGGTTCAACCCGGTTCGCCGGTTCCGGTCGGACCGGTCAACCGCGCGAACCAACCGGTTATGAAGAAAACGGTCTAAAACCAACGAACCGAATGCACCGGGTCCCGGTCGGACCGGTCGGACCGGCCGGTCCGGTCCGGTTTCGAAACCATTGGTTTTAATTGCCTTTCAGTTATTTTAAATTTCTTTGTTATATAAATTTTTTAGTTTAGTTATGTTACTAAATTTATCTAACATATCTCTACTCAAGCTTACACAATCGTATTGATAGATAATTTTTTGAACACTTATGTAATTTGTGTCCGAAAAAAATATCAAACTTGTCAACGATAGGGATAAAAAAGATGTAACTTAGCGTATTTTCAAAACATTAAAACATGTAGTTAACAAATGTAATATGTACTCTTGTTTAATATATCAAATAGCGTCATTTTTTTCTTATAATTAGTGATTTAATATTTTTTATCATCATTTGTTGTTTTTTTCTTACCCGACCCGTTTGACCGTCTGTTTTGGTCAAACCATTTCATACCCTCCTAAAAGTTTCTGTATTCGCCACTGGTATAGGGTCATGAAATTAATGATGAAATAGAATTATTTCATTCCAAATTATCATGTTCCGTTACACTGTAAGAATAAAATAAGTCGTTACCTTATGTAGTTTGTTTGGTAGAAAAATATGAAGAAATCAAACACAAATGTGGTTATGGTAGTGACAGCCAATGGTGGTGGTGGTGGTGGTGGTGACCGTTGGTGGTGGTAGTGGATGTTGGTGGTGGTGATGGTTGCAGTTGTGGTGTTTGCCGGTGGTGGCGACGATTGTGGGGTGCCGGTGGTGGCGAAGACTGTGGGTGCCGGTGCTGGTGGTGGCGGGTGGTGGTGGTGGAGGATAGTGGTGATGGTTATGGTCGCGGTGATGATGGTTATGGTCTTGGTGTTGTGTGGTGGTGGTGGTGGTGGTGGTGGCCGGTGATGACCTATCTTAGTGTGCAATGGTGATTGTAGTCATTGTGGTTGGTAGTCGTGTTTGATGGTGATGGATATCTTGGTGAGTGATGGTGGCCGGTGGTGGTGGTCGTTCCTAGTGGTGGTGGCCGGTGTAGATTGTGGTGGTGGTCGTGATGGTTGGTGGCGGTGGTCGGTGGTGCAGGGTGTGGTGGTGGTGGTCGGCGATAAGCAGTGACGATGGATGGTGTGGTTGTGGTGGGTGGGTGAGGTGTTGGTGACTAAAGATGAAAAAATAAATAAATAAAAAAAGAGGGAGGTGGATTGAATGAATTAAAAAGAATAAAATTATTATGTAATGATTAATTTTATTACCTTCACCAAACATACATTTTGTCCCTTAGTCTAACCACTTGTCAATATCAATATCATATTGATAGTCTTTTTATCTTAATACACACATGCATAAATGATATAAATATGTGTATATGTATATATGCACAATTTTATACTTTTTTATAAGATTTGCGAGACATGTAAACATTATCACTACTACAATTTATGGAAATGATATTTTAAAAGTCCCCAACTATATCTTTACTACCTTATAATACTTAAACCATGACTACTTTGATAATTTTATTTTAATTTTAAGACGGTAGCTCAAAAGTTTTATGCTTAAACCCAGCTTTGTCATATAATTTCTACCATTTCTACCCCTCTTTCCCAAATTGATGCTTGGAGAGTGGTACCCTTGCGGTAGCTCAAAAGTTTTCCTAGATTGATAAGACAGAATGCATGTTGATTCATTTGGATCATTTGTTTAAGAGCAATGTTTATTTAGATTGATGAGACAGAATGTTATTCTTTAATTTCTTGGATATATGATATGGTTTTTTCCTTTACTTTTTAATAGATTTTATGATATGAATTTATTTCTGAAAGGATGAGTAATACAAGGTAGATAATTATAAGTTTGTGTTTACATAAATATTAAATTAAATGTTATTGTATTTTGTCATCTTCAAGGTGTTGTGCACCTGACTTAAAGTCAGAAGTGAGACCATCAAGTAGATAAAAGTCAAAATTAATATTTTTTTAACACATGATATAAAAACAAATCAATAAACATAAGAAAATCTCTACATAAAGAAGAAATTTAAGAAACAAACAAACAAACATACCCAGTATATCTCACTGAAGAGTAGGGTGTGGGAAGGGTAGGTGGTGGCGAGTCTTTCCTCTACCTTGGGGGTAGAGAGACCGCTTCCAAAGAGACCCCCGACTCGAAAGCAAAAGCAATAGCAATAGCAAACAAAAGCAGGCACATCATATAGCATACAACACATACGTATAAGACACATAGAATTTAGGAAAAAAAAAACATACAACAAAAAGAGGCATGTTGCACCTATAAAGGGCAGGTGAGGAATACGTACACAAACAAGGCTATATTTACCCTTCCTACCCACAAATCCCACTAAAAGTTCTTAATTTTAATTCTGCGCCTCCACGTACTCCTATCCTCGATCATGCGTCTCCACTAGAAGAAATTTAAGAAACTAAGACCATATTACAACAATTTGTTGTTGCTATATGTACAGTGATAATGAGTAAGTAGATTTAGCATGAGTCTGTAACTAGCTAACATTGATTTTAAATTTTCACAGAAATTGTCGTTGCTATATATGCTTATAAATTATATACGAAACCGATTTGTTTTTCTGCTGCAACGCGCGAGTATCATACTAGTAGTAAACAAAAAAGAATATAGATAATGAGGGATCAATATACGACAGGCACACCATGTGCAAAAAGTATAGGCAAAGAGCAATCACAATTCACAACAGATAATGAGGGAGCAATATACGACAGGCAACATGAAACATACAATAAACAAGTAATATATATTAGATCATATGTCATTCATGCCCAATACACATTAAGAAATACATGTCCACAGAATCATACGTTGTCCATACACCAATAAATTGTCAAGAAGCAACATATAGTGGCGGTACACGATGACTAACTACCATATATATTATATACTAGGTTAGAACCCATGTATTACATGATTGGAATAAATTTAACTTCTTAAAATCATTATTTTTTATGAAAGTTTTGTATATTAGATATTATTAACCATTGGTAAAATAAGAAATAAAAAAAGTATATGAAAAAAATTATAAAAGACAAGTAATGAAGATTATGCATTATAAAATTATAAAATTTTATTTTAAAAATGATATAATTAAAATCTTATAGTTTAGTAAATCTTAATAAACTCTCAGCATAAGAAGATTTACATTTTAGATATATAATTGTTTAGTTATTTACTTAAAACCATTATCATTTAATATTTTAAAGAAACTTATCAGTAACTAAGATAATTACTTACTAATAGTTAAATCCTTAAAATAGAACTAAACAAATGATTTTAAAATTAATATTGAAAACTTTTAGGCTGCTTGATTGTGTAGAGAAATAATAAAATTATTAATCTAAAATGAAAAAGAAAATACAAGAAAGGAATTGAGAAATTCATATAAGGAAAGGATAATGAAATTTTAATAAGTGTTTAAAATCATTTAAATTAAAATGTGTGTATTACTTTAGGCGGGAAAACCGACCTGAGAATGCATAGAATCGCGACACGTGTCCTTAAAAACCTTGGTTTATTAGAATAGATAGATTTGGAAAATATTTTGTATATAAAAAGTTATTTCAATAATTATAATTTTATACATGTTTATATTTATACTTTTTTATCATCCAACCCGTGAACTACAACATATACAACACATATTTGGACCCTCCCCTAAATGGTTTTAACCTTAATATTAAGTCTTCAAGTACTTCTATAGTAAACCATGTCCTTAGGTATATACAATTTTAACAAATCCTTTTCTCTCAAATCAATTTGAGGCTCCCTCTACTTCTTCTCTCATCTATTGTAAGAATCTCAACTATTTTAACCGGTGTTGTCATCTGCCTATTTTTTATATGTTCAAACCATTTTAATCTATCATCTATTTCTTATTCGATATATAACATATCTTTAAAAACATAATTTCTTATCAAGTTTAACCATGGGGTGCTTGGGTTGGTATAAATTTTAGTTAGGACCAAACCATCATTCTCTCATACTAAATTAATGTTTTTTTCATATTCCGAACATAACGTCACGACTATCTACATTTCAATATAAATCTAGTCAAAACTAAGCAATCACAACTTTTCTAACTCCGTACACATCAGGACGTACTTAACTCTACCTACGTTTCGATATCAAATCATCAATTGTATTTAAAACCAAATAACCATGATGTATGATTAAAATCTATTAATTACAATAAATTTTAGTTTCAAATTATTACGAAACATTATATGTATACTGATTACTAACTTTGTTATGCATCATGAGTTGTACGTATGCTTTAGTGATTATACCCATTTTGTCTTATTTTTATTATTTAATTTTTTATAGAGTAAATTACTATTTTTGTCCCTGAGGTTTGATGAAAATCATGGTTTCAGTCCAATACTTCATTTATTATACTGACGGTCCAATAGTTTAAGTGTTTGTTTCAATTTCGGTCTATAAGACTAGAGGTGCACATAGGAACCGGTTAACCGACCCGACCTGGAAACCCGACCCGGAACCAGCCCGGTTTGAAACCGGTACTAGGCCGAACCGGTTCCAACCCGGAAAAAACCGGCAGTTTGGGACCGGTTTTGATCCAACCTGGTTCAAGAACCGGTCAAAAAAAACCGGTTTGGAACCGGTTCCGACCGTTATAAAACTTTTTTTTTCAAACGCTAATATAGTCGTTGGAGCCTTTTTTTATCATTTTTTAAAACTTTTTTTTGACCGTTTTACCCTTATATGATAGTATAAATAGGTAGTGGGTATAATGGTTGTAACACCTCTGAAATATGCCCAATTGGAATTTCGTAACTGAAACGCGAATACCGGTTTTCACCGGTATTTAAATGTCATCTGATACGTCGACTGAGCCTCGTAACTCTGAAAATATTCGTCTAACCATTGTTTATTATCATAACATAGTATATTGGTGAGTGATACGTTGTCCGGAATAAATGCGTTCCGAAACGCAATCGTGACGTGCATCGATCTAGAATTAGGTCAAAACTCGAGAATTCGACAGATAAGGTTATAACGTGACTGGCATGGGAAAATTAACGTTCAAATAGTATTTAATACTTAATTTCATATATTTTGATACCAAATAATAATAACAACGCTCATACGAGAAAACCACTTAAATCCGTTAAACGTGTTGAATACGCGGTAGTATACACGTTGGAACTCGTTTAATTATCCGGCATGTTTTAAATGTAATCAAATAAATAATCTTGGAATATTTATAACATTTAGTATAATTAAAACCACCGTGAAACAAAACTTATAACAATACGAGAAAAACTAATCCAAACGCGTTACGAACCGAACCGTTAATGAACACATCACTTAACCCTACTATATAAACAAGTATTCTCTCATTTTAGGGTTTTGAAACAAAAAAAATCAGAAAAGAGAGAAAGAGGGTGAGGCATGTCGCGGCTCCCCCTCCCCCCCCCCCCCTTCCTCTCCGACTCCGACCACCGGTGACCATCTCCGGCGAGTGCTGGCGTGTGACACCCCTCAGATGACTCCCCTCGACCCCTTGAGCTCGATGGAGGTGATTATTCCACTCAAAACATAGCAACAGTGGAGCGAATCGAGGGAGGTGACGATGGTTGCAGGTGGATTCCAGCGATGATTATGGTTGCGGGGGTGAGGGTCGCCGATGGCGGTGGTAATCGCGACTGTGGTGGCGTCGGGTGTGGCTGTGATTGTGGTTGTGGTTATCGGTCACGGTGATGGTTGGGGGCTATGATTGTGGCCGCTGATGATGGGGGTGGTGGTCGATCTAGGGTCCCCGATGACTACCTAAGGAGGCTGGGATCCGGAGGCCTCTTGGTTCTCGACCGCATAGGCGGTTATGGCAAATGGAGTTGTCAATTGAGTTGTGGTTCCGGTGAATCTGGGTCCCGAAGGTGGCGGTTGTGGTGATGGCAGATGTGATTGTTGACTGTTGGCTAGGATTGTGGTTGTGGGTGTTACTGGTTGTTGTGATGGTGTTGTGGGGTGGCTGTCGGTAGCGGCTGGTGGTTGTGTGTTGGTGGCCAATGGTAGTGCAGGAACGCAAAGGGGATGATAATGGTGGCTGTCATTGGTATAGTTTTAGGTTATAGTCGTGGTGGTTATTGTTCGTGGTTATGTTGATGGTGGCGGTTTCAGTGGCGCAGGGTATGGTGGACCATGGTTGTTGATATAATGGTGATGGTGAAGATGGCTGTGAATATGATCCTTGGTGGTGAGTTATCGAGTCTGGTGGTGAGTTGGCTGCTGTGACGATGGTCTAAAGCTGGTTAAATTGATCATGGAAAATAATGGTAGTGATGGTGTCTAAGTGGTGGAATAGCAAGGTTGGTCGATGGTGTTGACTGAGGTTGTTGTAGTTGATAATGGTAGTTGTTGAGTTAGAACGATAAGGTAGTGAGTTAGGTGATGGTCAAGCGTGGTCAATTGAGGCCAAAGGGGTAGTCAACAACAAGAACATGATTAGATCAAGAGCAATATGAGTGGGTTAGCAAGCGTGAACCAAGTGGAAGGTATAATCGCACGCGTTACGCATTTAAAATTTAATTATAAGTTACATGCGTGTTATTTGAGCTCTAATTATAAAAATACATAAATTATAAAGATGAAAATGAACGTCAATGGATATAATTTTTTGCTTAAAATGGTTAGTTCATACACGAGACATAAGTATAAAATAATAGTTATTAAAACCGAACAAGATGTTACTATAGCTGGTGTATAGTTTATTAATACGAAGTATTCAAACAAATGCGTGTGACTTGTTAGCATTTTCAAAACCACCAATATGTACATATAATGGAATAACATTATTTTTCTTAAATTGTTATTAGCATATTTAATAATACCAGGATATAATTTCTAACACTAATTATAGATTTGTCATCAAAATAAATATCATCCTTGGGAAGATAATATTACTACTGAAGTTGATGACAATAAGACTCCATGTATAACCTAGGTAAAGATGTACATCTGTTTATGAAAAATAATTATAACACGCTAACAATTAAGCAACTTATATTTAAGAGTGTATAATTATTAATACTTGAAAACTCTAAGATATATATATATATACATTGTGGTATAACCCTCTTTCGTACGGATAATGTCATCAATGATAAGCATCTATAAAGATTGAAATCTCCAAATCAACAAATTATTGTTACAATTATTGTACTAAGAATCATTACTCGGATAAGAACATTGATTAATCTAATATGCACAAATTAGCACATAACAACTGATACTTGTACAAAAGCTAAGATACAATAATCATACTAATCATTAACTTTAAGTTAACTAAAGAGCTCAACCGCACGAATGTATTAACATCATGCTAGTTCTAAACGTGAATCTTATATGTTCTAGTTAGGATTGCTTTGTTGATGATCATCACTTTCTTTATCGAGCTCTGAATTTATATAAGGATACCAGGTGAGTTTCGTGGCCCCTTTTTTATGCTTATACAATTGTTTCAATCTTTTACAAACATGGGGGAAAAGTATGCTCATCAGTTTTCAATGCTGTTCAATATACATACAATTTTCATACTTGGAATCAATGTGATACTGTTTTGTGAGTACTTATCTGAAGCATACATGATGTTACTGTGTGGTTCTTCTTACAACCATTAATTCCGGGTAGGAACCAACGGATAGGTATTGGTAGTACTACTGGGTTGACACCACCACCCTTGACGAATGGTTACTTGTGAGTACCATCATACTGCCAGGAACGGGCCTTGGGTGAATATATTCCGACAATTGCTGTGTGTACGTCATTAGGTTTGGTTGTATAAAACTCATGGTATGTGATATTGCTTGCTTATAACTGTACGCACGGTATTCCACTACAAACACTATAGAACATCAATTACATGTTTACAATTCAAACCTGCGAAGCTCACCAACATTATTGTTGACAATTTTGAGCATATCTTTTCAGGTAACAATCATTGAGGATAGCTTGGGATGCTGCCTTAGCGACGACCTTAGGATTGCACTACTTAGACTCATTGGATGTCTGTGACAGTTGCTTGATTTTCATTAAACACTTATGTTCATTTGTTTCCCGGGTTGTGGGACTTACATTTATTTGGTTTGTATGACTATGTTTGTCGTGGAATTGACTAACTGCGACACAAGTCTCCATTTGTGTCGGGTGACGTCATAACACGTTGACTTTCTTCATTTAATGCATCTCTATTAACTTAACAATGTGTTATGACGATCCCGTATGTTACATCCTCGTATTTCCGCTTTAAGCGGGGGTGTGACAATGGTTTAGTCACAACACTCAAAAGCGCAAAAACGTTCTTAAAAACGCAAGAACGCTCTCTCACTTTCTACTTTCTACTCTCTTGAATTATATAATATGGCTTCTGAAACATCCGTTCCAACTGGTGAATCCTCAAGTGCCGCTACCATTGTAAGAATTCTACCAACAAAGATAAATCAAGAGATTTGGTGTAACTACGACTTATGCAAAATGTCAAATAGTCAAAATAAAGCTCGATATAAGGCTTGTGGTTTGTTTTTCAAGTCTGATTCAAACTCGACTTTGAGAAACCATATGACCAAATGGTGCAAGGTTTTTAAAAGTACATCGTGTCAAGGTCAAACATCAATCGGAAACGATGATGGTATATGGAACTTCAGCATAGATATGGTTTGAGATACATTGGCAAAGTTTGTAATTCAAGACGGATTATCGTTCAACCACTTCGACAACCCTCGGTTAACAAGATTGATTCAATAACTCCAACTGCGCTACATTCACGTAAGTTGCACCACTCTTAGACGTGATTGTTTAGAACTTTGGAAACAAGCAAAAAATAATTTAAATGATTTATTTAAAAATTTACAACCGGTGTGAACTTAAATACCGACGTTTGGTCCGCCCCACACGGTTTACCGGAATCGTACCTTTATGTCACCGCCCATTTGATAGATTCAAGTTCGTGGCAAATAATGAAACGTACGATTGCGTTTGAATTATTTGGATATCCGCATACCGGTGATAATCTATTTCAAATTTTAGATTTTGTACTCAAAACATATAAATTTGAAAATAAAATTTTTTCAATGTCTTTTGATAACGCCTCGAACAACATATCCGCCGTTAATAAATTAAAATTAAAATTAAAATATAAACCGGTTTGTGGCGGTGTATTTTTCAATTCAAGATGTGTTGCATGTATTATTAATTTAGTTGTGCAAGATGGTCTTAGCGTTCCTATGTTACGTGACATTTTTGAAACTAGTAGAAAAAGATATGTTAATTATAGAAAAATATGTCACGATACGAATTTCATTTGTTTAGGACCAAATTGGGATGTTCTGGCTAGATGGAATTCAACATGTAAATGTTTAATAGTGCTTTGCGACAAAAAGAAACACTTTATATTTTTCATGATGGTCTTGCGATGTGAGGTCGGATTGTTCCGTTTCCATTAGAGGGTTGGGAATGTATTCAAGAAATAACTCAATTTTTAGAGTTTTTAGAAACGCAACTACAAAATTGTTGGGGTTTTATTATCTCAAGTGTTGTCTAACACTTAATCAAGCGTATTTAATGACACATAAATTAAGTGAATTTGAAGAAAGAAATGACATGTTTTCAACAATGGTGGCGCCGATGAAAGAAAAACTTAAAAAATATTTCACTGAACTACCCCTCGTTTTTATGTGTTCCGCCGCACTAGACCCGTGCTTAAATCTTTCAGGGGTGGAAACTTTAATTGATTATATTTATGTGAACAAGATCCATTTTTTTGCGGTTAATGCAAAACAACAATTTAATGAGTATCTTAAAAAATTATTTAATTTTTATCTTGAAAAATATGATATAACATCAAACATCCACCAGTCATCGACCGTAAGGGAATCGACTTCGTCGAGCTCAAGTAGAGACCCGATGCTTAATTTATATAATACTTTAAGAAATGAAAACAGTATACGGCAAGGGGTAAGACCCCAAGTAACGAGCTCGGGAGGTATATCGAAACTGATTTTTTATCTACTATGTCTCCTGAGGAATTTCTATCGTTTGATATTCTGACATGGTGGAAAGGAAAGGAATCACAATTTCCAATTCTAGCCGCTATGGCCCGTGATTTACTAACCGTCCAAGCTTCCACGATAGCTTCGGGGTCTGCATTTTCTGTTAGTGGAAGGGTTTTATCGATAAGAAGAACAAGGCTAACTCCAACAGCAGTAGAGATGTGTATTTGTTTAAAACACCACTTAGATGCGATCGAACGAATATAAAATAAATCGAATCTTGAAGAAGAAATACCAATTGAAGAAGAAATACACGAACAAGAAGTACAAACCGGACGATCGTCACCGCTATCCGACGAAGAACTCGCTTTTGATTTGTCTCAATGCATTGACACACAAACCGACGAAGACGATTAAATTAAAAAATTTGTATTCGCAACATGTATCTTTTGTTTTGTTTAGTTTATTTTTAATGTCATTTTTAATGTTTATTTTTAATGTAATTTTAAGTGTTTAGTTTTTCACAACGATTTCTAATGTATTCGTAAATATATAAGTGTTTAGTTTTAAGTTTATTTTTAATGTAATTTTTTAAAAAACACCACTTAATAAATATATATTTGTAGTTTTTTCAATTAATCTACTTTTAATTAAACTGTATAATTTAAATACTATTTATTAAAATTTAAAAAAAATCATTTTTTTTAAAACTGGGTTTTGGACCCGTCCCGGTTCTTGGTCAAAACCGGTCTGGATTTCTTTGACCTGAAACCGGTCCGGTTTGGACCCGAACCAGTTCAGGGAAAAAAACCGATTTATGCACCACTATATAAGACTAGCACCGTTAAATTTTTTTGTTAAGTTTATTATGAAATGTCAACTTTACCCTTATGATTAAAAACAAAAAATAAGAAAAAACCTGCACTTAGGTAGTGTTTGTTTTTTCAAAAAGCTTTTCCCCACCTCTTCATCTGCGCGTACGCAGACGCGAGAAGAGGTTTGGAGAGCGCAGAACGTTTGATTTCCAGAAGACTTTTCAATTAAAAATGTCTTCCTAAGGTCTGCATGAGCAAGATATTGACTATTGTCTTCAGAGGTCTTCAAACATCTTCTCCTACTCCATCTTCAAAAAGCATCTGAACCTAATCACAAAACACAACCTCCGTCCTTAACTCCCGTTCATCACCAGCCACCATCCTCAAATCCCGTCGGTGACTCTCCCTTCGGTCGGCGCTCTCCCTCCGGCCGACGCTCTCCCTCTGGCCGGTCCCCTCTACTCCAGTCGGCGCTCTCCCTCCAGCCAGGGCTCTCCCTCCGGCGAGCGCTCTCCCTCCGGTGGTGCTCTCCCTCCGGTGGTGCTCTCCCTCCGGTCGACGCTCTCCCTCCGGCAACCTTCTAAATCGGCAGCAATGGCGCACCTTCGCCGCCCGCCAACCTCCTACCCTCAGCAACTCATGGTTTCAATTGCAGTTTGATTAGGGTTCTTGATTTAGTCACTTGTTACTACCAGATGTATGTTTGATTCACTTTAATTGGATGAATTGGTAGTCAAAACCCATTGACTTCAACAATCAGAACTGTTATTGTTCACTTTGATTTTTAGAATAGTCATTTGGTTCTCAAAAATGCTCTAAACACTTTTGAGATATTTAGGTGTGCATTTATGAAGGGGTTGATGGTGAAAAAGTCAGTTGGGGTTGATGGAGGATTTGAGGGCTTTTAGGGCAACAATGTTGGAGGAGACGGTGGTGGTGGTGGTGGTGGTGGAGAGGAGGAGGAAGGAGATGATGATGGTGGATGAATTTGATATTTTTAACTACAGACTATTTTTGCAGTCTGCGGATGTTAAAAAACAAATAGTTTATTTCTTGCACACTGAAGACGTTTGGTCCACCTCTTCTCTGCAGATGTCTGCAGATGTGGTCCGTAGACTGCAGACATTTTGCTATAAAAACAAACAGCACCTTAACCCTAACCCCATTCTGCCACCACCTACAACTCCACCCCTTACTCGGGTAGCTACCTCCATAGCTACCTCCGCCACCACCGCCAAACTTCAGCTTCCACCCTTAAACCGTCGCCTCCCACACTCCGTTTCACCCCAAAAACGCCGCCTCCTGCACTCTATTTCACCCCCAAACCTGATCTACTCCTACAACTAAGGTCTGATATGTTAAAAACATATTTGAGAATCAAAAATGATGGCGAGATGACGAGAGAGAGAGAGAGAGAGAGACAGAGAGAGAGAGAGACAGGCAGGCAGGCAGGCAGGCAAGCAGGCAGGCAGGCAGGCAGGCAAGCAGGCAGGCAGGCAGACAGGCAGGCAGACAGACAGACAGACAGACAGACAGATAGATAGATAGCAGCTTAGTCATTGATGCCGATGGTGGTGGTTCTTTTACCGGAAAATTGAAAAGCTTGGTGGAATCAAGAGAGAGAGAACAGCTTGGTTGAATCAAGAGAGAGAGAGCAGCTTGGTTGTTGATGGTAAGTGGGTGGTCGCCGGCTTTGGTGGTGGTCGATGGGCTGTAGGTGGTGACGGTGCGCGATGGTGGTAGGGATGTGTTCATTGGAGGTGGGTGGGGGTGCATAAAAAATGTGTGTGAGAGAAGAGAGAGAAGAAAGAAGAGAGAGGAGAGAGAGAGGAGAGAAGAGAGAGAAGAGAGAGAAAAATGGATAGAGAAATAGATTGGGTGGGGATGGTGAGGGGCTTTTATTAAATATAGAGGTACAAAAGTTTTTTATGTTGTTTAATGGAATAAACATTAACGGTGTTAATGGGCTGGGTGAAACTGAAACAAACCCTTAAACTATTGGATTGTTAGTGTAATAAATAAACTATTAGATTGAAATCGTAATTTTCGTCAGACCTTAGAGACTAAAATAATAATTTACTCCTTTTTTATATTAATCCAATATTTTACATCTTTTTATAATTTAGCCCCAACATTTTTTACTTTTAACTATGGTTCATATACTTTTCATATTTTCACAAAGTTTTTGTTTTACATTGGTTTAAATTTTTCGAGTTAACACGTCGCAACGTACGTGTGTGATTCAACCTTTTTAGGCTTATCTTTTCCCATTCAACTATCACGTTGCAATGCCCTGCTCGTAGATCGACTTGCTTATTTTTTCATATGTTTTACGTTCGATTACATGATTCAACTTTTTACGTTTACTTTTTCATTCGGTTTATTTTTTTCGCTTTTTATTTCTATTTTAAAACAAGTTTTTTCAATGTTGATGGTTATTAACAATGGATGTTACTTGTCTTACTTGACACGAATTTACGCCCTACTTACAACACTAGAAGATTAATAATAATTCTCAATGTATTTCCCAAATTTCAACAAACTTTATCCTAACATTGACCCATCCCACAAGCAACACAATGAATCCTCTTGTCACTCCCCTGCAAAAAAAAATAATAAATAAATAAATAAATAAATAAAATAAAATAAAATAAAACAAAATCTAACACCAAAATAATATCTCATCTCAATATCACTCGCTCCATCGATAAATACTCGCTAAAACCTCCAACAATCAACACTCAAACAGTGTGAATCTGAACCAAAATCTCGATGGATTTACACGAACAGATGAAGGGTTTCATCAGCAACAGATGGCTGATTCTGGTGGCATCAATGTGGGTTCAATCGTGCTCGGGGATCGGGTACATGTTCGGCAGCATATCGCCGGTGATAAAGAAGACGATGGGCTACAACCAGCGGCAGATTGCGATGTTGGGTGTGGCTAAAGACGTCGGTGATGCGATTGGGTTCGTTGCTGGTGGTTTGTGTGAGGTGGCTCCGATTTGGGTGGTTTTGCTCATCGGTGTGGTTCAGAATTTGGTGGGCTATGGTTTGGTGTGGCTCACTACTATACACATCTTGCCTGAATTGCCGTTGTGGGTGGTTAGTTTTTCTAAACATTGGCTTGTTATTAGTTTGGTTGAACCGTGAGAATCTATTATCAGAAAACTTACCGGCTAGAGCCGACACATGGTGTGAGTGTGAGTCTGAAAACAGCTGGACCGGATTTTAATATGATTTTGACGCTATAGACCTACTTACCTGAAAACACAATCAATAAGAAAATCCATCATTGTAAAAGAGTCCTAATATAAAGACATCCATCCAGATAAATCGACACCCCCTATATGTCGTGTATGGGTCCATACGCGACGTGTAAGGTCGAATACACTGAAAACGGGGGAAATTCATGGGGACTGAGAGCTATACGCCTCATATAGCCCTATACGACCCCCTATACGACACATATAGGCTATACGACGCGTATAGCAAATTTCGACACTGACTATCAGCAAAATTCAGGGGGCTGTCAGAGGGTTTATACGCCCCGTATAGGGCTATACGATCCCCCTATACGACGCGTATGAGGCTATACGACCCGTACAGAAATTTATGGTGTTAATTTATAATTTTAGGGTGTTTATATACTCCTACCCTTGTTAAAAAGTGAGGTTTTAAACCTTAGACTTAAAAAATACCTAGTTTTGTTCATCATCCCATCTATTAGACCAGAAAACATTGTTTATCTAAACTATTAAACTACTTTTTGTGAAATAAACAATTTAAATCGGAGGATTTATTGGTTTAAAATGATAAGTTTTGGATAATCTTTTTGAGAATTGATTATGTGATTGGTATTTTTTCTCTTTTAGATTTTTAAAATATGGTAATTTGTCAAACATTCATGCATCCCAGCAGCGGCGGAGCTTGAGCCAAAGGTTAGGGGGGGCGGGGGCGAAAGTAAACTATTTTAGGGGGGGCGGACTCTATATTTATTAAAAAATTTACACTACCGGACCGAAAATTTACACTATCGAGCTAAAAATTTACACTACTGACGAAAAAAAGAGGAGGGGCGGGGGCCCCCCCTGGCCCCAATTAAGCTTCGCCAATGCATCCCAGTCAACAATCAACACAAACACATTCAAGTATTTGTAGTGGCGTACCTGGTGCTGCAAAGAGCTCCCGCGTTTTCGCAGGGTCCAGGGAGAGTCCGTCCCATTTAAGTATTTTTAGTGGAAAAATCAAAAATGATTATTATAGGATCGCATATCCTAGTGAAAATAATCTTTCTGAGAATTTTTTTAACCAGTGTCATTTATCAAAATATCCACATGTGTGGTAAATAAGGTCACTTCTTATACATTATCCCAAACCATGTGTTAGACGCTAGATAACTAGTACACACGTCAAAAAAAAAAAAACGCAACAGTTAATGCTCGTATCGAACACTTGGGTCTGCGGCTCTAGTCCCACATAGTGTTTATTGTGCTACTTTTTTGCTACCTTCATTGTTTCTAAAGACGTAGTTAAAAACTTTACTTACCATAAAACGGGTTGTGTCGGATTGACCCTGGACAATTTTGGTCCAAAAATTTGAACTTTATGTTGAATAATTAGTGGGTCAATTATGATTACTAAGTTTATCTTAGGGTCCTAATAAATAGACATCCACTTTTTTAAATCGACACCCCTCTATACGCCGCGTATGGGTCCATACGCGGCGTATAGGGTCGAATGCACTGAAAACGAGGAAAATTCAGGGGGGTGTCAGAGAGCTATACGTCCCATATAGCCCTATACGACCCCCCTATACGACACATATAGGGCTATACGACGCGTATAGCTAATTTCGACACTGACTACGAGGAAAAATTCAGGGGGCTGTCAGGGGGTTATACGCCCCGTATAGGGCTATACGACCCCCCTATACGACGCGTATGGGGCTATACGACCCGTATAAAAATTTTAGGGGGTTGATTTAAAATAAGGGATAATTACTTGAATAACCATTTGATCAAATTCATTTACAAATATAACCATTGACTTAAACTTTTACCATTTTAACCTTTATGTATCGTCACCAAACGATATAAATTCCCAAAATATCGCTCAAATTTAAAAAAATGATCCCCACCACTTTTTAAGAAGAAATTTACATAAACACTCCTTACACATTTAAACTTATTTCACCAACCTTTAAAATATTTAAGTTTTTAAATATTAAAAAAACTAGACATTTAAGAATTTTAAGTTTCTAAAGGCACAATAAGTTATTAGTAATTAATAAAATTCATGTTTTTGTACTTATTTCTTAAGAATTTAGCTTTTAATTTGAAAAAATAAGTTTTGATAATTTAAAGTTCTAAATATTTTAAAAAGGTTAAACGTAACTGTTTATATAATTGAGCTTATAATTAACTTGTAGTCTAAATATAGTTTGGGGTAGTTGTTTGGTTGGATTCACAACTCATTATTAGGTGTTTTTTAAGTAGACTTGAGAAAAAAATGTATATGGATGTTATCAATAAATGTTACCAAATTGACGTCATGATAATAGTAGTTTTGATCAGATTCACATTAGTTTTTACATAAACAAGTTTGTGATGATTGCATATTGTTATAAAAAGAATTGACTAATAATATGCAATTATAACTTTTTTAAAATTTGAATAATAACCATTAAGGAGAGATGGGTAATCAAATCTTTTTAAATGACGAAAGAATTTGTGTATCTGATTTTGAAAAGCCATTGTCATATTTGTTTAAATGTAATTCAAACAACTCATATATAATTCAACTATTCAATTCGTGTAAATTAAAAACTTATAAATCATTTATAAAACTCATCTTTCTTTATTTATTAATTATTATGAATTATTCATATTCATTTCATCATCACAAATCTTTTTATGATATGAACTGTATAATCTTCTTTTGATCAAAAGAAATAAACTTGAAAGTATTAGGAGTGTTTATGTAAATTGGTTTTGTGCCTTAAAAAAAATGTAAATTGGTTTTGTGCTAAAAAGAGGTGGGACCACTTTAAAAAAGTGGCGATACATGTTTCCTAAATTATCGCCCATTGGCGATACATGATGAGTAGTGGGGACCACATTAAAGTAAATTCTGAAAAAGTAGCGATACATGTGTGTGTTTGTATCGCCACATGGCGATATTTTGACAAATGGAAGATTTTGATTGGTGAAATAATTAGGTAAATTTATTTTTTAATGGCTATAATTGTAAAAATAAATGGTCAAAATGGTTAGTTTAGTAATTTCCCCTTAAAATAATGGGGTGTGTATTTAAAAGAACCCTTATCTTAACGGTCAATTATGATTACTAAGTTTATATTAAATGTCACCACCACTAACCGTTGATATTTTTCTCTCTCTCTACTCTCTCTATTTTCTCTACTCTCTGTCTCTCTCTATTTTCTCTACTCTCTCTATTTTCTCTACTCTCTGTCTCTCTCTATTTTCTCTACTCTCTCTATTTTCTCTACTCTCTGTCTCTCTCTATTTTCTCTACTCTCTCTATTTTCTCTACTCTCTGTTGCCTTTCTCTCTCTCTCTAGCCCCATTGGTACTGGCTTAGTACCGTCACCGTCACCATCAACGGTCACCACCACCAACGGTAACCACCACCACCGGCCACCGGCCGACACCGGAAACCCGTCGACGGAGCACCATCGCCCCACCCCACCCACCCCACCTCTTCCACCTCATACGCCATCTCCTCCTCCCCCTTCGCCGAAACCCTTCGCCGGAGCACCACCGTCCCACCTCACCCCACCTCTCCCACCTCATACGCCATCTCCCCCTTTCTCTCCCCCACCCCTTCGCCGGAGCACCACCACCGGAACCCTTCGCCGGAACCGGACCACCCCACCTTCGCCGGAATCGACGGAACCGGACCTCCTCCCCCACCGTGACAGTCACAACCACGACCACCCACCCTGACAGGCACAACCTTCGCCGGATCTCCTCCCCCACCGTCTCCTACACCCTTCGCCGGAACCGGACCTCCTCCCCCACCCTGACAATCACAATCACGACCACCGCCGTCACCGTCACTGTCACCACCGTGACCACTGACCACCTTCTACACCCCCCCACTCCACTCCACCCCCTAACCCACCACCGCCGACGATGACGCTAGCCACCACCACCACCACGAAAACCCCACAGCCAGTCACAACCACCCACTCCACCCCCTAACCCACCACCACCGCAGCGAACCCACCTACCGCAGCGGACAACCACCCATCAGCAACGCCCCCACCGTTGCACCACCCATCACAGCCGCCGCACACCGGCCACTGTCACCAGCAGTCTAATCGAAAAACCCTAACTTGGTTGTACATTTGATGAGATGGTTCCAGTTCGAGTTTTCATATCTGCTTTTTAGTATTCTTTTATTATATCTCAACTTTTAGATTGTTTGGCTGGGTTAGGAGTACCAACATTCTGGTTTTAAATTGGGAGAGTCATCCTTCATTCGTGTGCTATTCCTACTTGATTGTGATTTTATATTTCCAGCTTCTTGTTATGATTGGCTATTACCTGTGTTTTGTAGACCCTGTGCTTTGATTGGCTATTACTAGTGTTGCACCTCCTTACTAGTGTTGCACCTTCTTTTTTGGATATTACTGGTGCGTCACCTGTGTTTTGTTGACCTCGTGTTTTGTTGACCCGTGATTAGTGGCTGTATTCGTGGACTTTGTCTGGTTTCTTTTTTGGTTACGGCGAGTCAGTGCGGTAAAATATCTAAGCAGGACCCATTATGCTGCCCCGAGATCATGTTCGATGAAGAGAGGTGTAACTACAGGGAAAAAGGGCTATAGATTACGAGTGGCATCGTGGAATGTAGGAACCTTAACTAGTAAGTTATTAGAGTTAATAGATGTACTGAAGAGACGTAGGGTTCAGATAGCGTGTCTGTAAGAGACTAGATGACAGGATGGGAGAGCAAAAGAGTGTAATGGTTATAAACTATGGTATTCAGTGTCAGATGGAACAAAAATGAAGTAGGTTCTCTAGTTGCTAAAGAACTTCAAGATAATTGATAGAACAAAAAGATAAATAGATAGATAGTCGGCCTGATTCGAGAAGGGCAATTCTCCGATTACATGTCACAAATAATCTAAATAACCAAGACAAAACCTATAGCTAGAACACAAGACTTAAATAAACCTAAATAGCATAAGTAACTACTGCAGTTACCCCTAAACATTAGCTGCTCAATTATTCACTAGCCCTCCTAGCAGCTAACCGCCTTGAATGGGTCAAAATTGGACTTAAATTCCTGCTGGACACACCAAATTAGGTTGAACCGAGTCCTGAACCATTAGAATCGTATCAATACTACCAGCCGGAAGAAACGACTTGTCCTCAAGTCGGAAAGAAGGGAATTGTTGTGCCAAGCAATAAGCTATTCAATTGTAGGCTGACCCGTTTCATAGACCCATTGATGAACCAAAATGAATTGTGATTGAAGGTTGATTTCCCTACGCCTCAAATTTGCATGTACAATTTCATTCCCGGGAAGCAACACCATAATAACTTCATAAGTGGTGGCTTGTTCCTTCACCTTTATAGATTGGTCTGTGAACTTTTTTGGCATACTCAGACGACTAGAATTGACATTCTGATCATTATATCTACACCATTCCAGCTTGTCCTTGCATAAGACTTCATATTCGTTTTTAATTCTTTGATTATCTCCTGCATGCTTCTCATCCGATACTTCAAGATCACAGCTTTCCATAACTCTTACGACTTCGGACATGGGAATGTCACAGATACAGTCCTCCTTGATCAGATCTGTCACTAGACAGTTCTCCTTGATCAGATCTGTCACTAGACAGTCCTCCTTGACCAGATCTGTCTCTAGACTTTGAGGTTCACCCTTAGGTTCCTTGTCATCCTTGAAATCATCATAAAGACATGGGTGACATTCATAATCACCACTCTGACTGTTGCACCAGAAGTGGTTTACATACATCAAAATCTTGAGTTCTGCAACATCATTCTTCAAAGATAAAAGAGAGTGTAATCTAGCAGCAATGGCTGCCAATTGGGCAGCAACAGAACCAAGGTTAGAACCGCTGCCCTCGAGTGGACTATTCCGGGTAAAAGGGGCCATCGTTTCCTGGCAATGGAACCAAATGAGATAGAACTCGAGAATTCTGATAGAGCAAAAAGATAAATAGATAGATAGTCGGCCCGATTCGAGAAGGGCAATTCTCCGATTACATGTCATAAATAATCTAAATAACCAAGACAAAAACCTATAGCTAGAACACAAGACTTAAATAAACCTAAATAGCATAAGTAACTGCTACAGTTACCCCTAAACATTAGCTGCTCAATTACTCACTAGCCCTCCTAGCAGCTAACTGCCTTGAATGGGTCAAAATTGGACTTAAATTCCTGCTGGACACACCAAATTAGGTTGAACTGAGTCCTGAACCATTAGAATCGTATCATAATATAGTGGAGGTGAGAAGATACGATGATAGACTTATGCTGTTAAGAATAGTTATAGGGGATGAAGTAGTGGCAGTAGTTAGTGCGTATGCACCACAAGTTGGATTAGGCGAAACGGAAAGAAAGAAGTTCTGAGAGTGTTTAGACCATGTTAGGGGAGACATACCTAGAGAAGAAAAAAATATGCATAGGAGGAGATTTTAATGGGCATATCGGTAAGGATAATGATCACTTCCCGTTGGTGCATGGAGGATTTGGATATGGTCTTAGGAATGACGGCGGTAAGAAGCTTCTTGACTTTGCTTTAGCGCATGACCTAGGCATCATAAATTCGTTTTTTAAGAAAAGAAAATCGCATCTTATCACGTTTAGCAGTGGTGGGAGACACACGCAGATAGACTATCTGTTGATGAGGGGAGAAGATCGTAGATCATGGAAGGACAGTAAGACAATACCGGGCGAGACAGTAGTGACTCAACATCATCTGTTGGTGGCAGACCTACGCGTGAAGAGAGTAATTGTCCAACCAACTAAACCTACGATCAGATGGGGACAGCTCAAAGACGAAAAGATTACCATCTTTAGAGATAAGGTCATACCAACGAGCCAGACTGGGCCACAGGAAGACGCAAACCAAAAGTGGGAGGCTATGGCAACTAGAGTCATTCAAGCAGCTAAAGAAACTCTTGGAGTTACAACAAATAGGACAATCGGTCATAAGGAATCTTGGTGGTGGAACGAAAACGTACAGGAAAAGATAAAAGTTAAACAACAGAGTTTTAAAGAGCTTTTACGATTTAACAATGAGGAAGAACGAGCACAGCTAAAAGATAAATACAAGGAAGCTAAACGAGAGGCGAAAAAGTCTGTGTCAGAGGCAAAGAACACAGCGTATGAGAGAATGTATAAGCGACTAGAGACGAAAGAAGGAGAACATGACATGTTTAAGATTGTCAAGGCAAGAGAAAGTAGAAGACAAGACTTGAAAATGGTGAAGTTTATAAAGGCTGCAGATGGAAAGGTCTTGGTAAAGGAGAAAGACATCAAGGGGAGATGGAAAACTTACTTCGATAATCTTTTCGACATAGGAACCCTAATCAACAGACCGAGATCGATAAAACAACGCAAACAACACAACAAAACAAATGTTATTGTAGAAGCATCACAGCGACGAAGTTACGAGAGCCCTGAAGAAAATGGGAAGAGCTAAGGCGGTGGGGCCAGACAACATACCGATTGAAGTGTGGAAGTGCCTGGGAGATGAGGGCCTGCAATGGCTAACAGATTTATTCAACACTATCTTCAGAACCGGGAAGATGCCAGAGCAGTGGAGAAGCAGTGTCATAGTCACCATATATAAGAAAAAAGGAGATGTCCAATGTTGCGCAAACTACAGGGAAATAAAGCTATTAAGTCACACGATGAAACTATGGGAAAGAGTTATTGACACGAGAATTAGACTCGAAACTCAGATAGCGATAAACCAATTTGGATTTATGCCAGGACGCTCTACAACAGAAGCCATACACGTCATAAGGAGGATAATGGAGAAATATAGAGAAAAGAAAATGGACCTCCATATGGTATTCGCTGATCTAGAAAAAGCCTATGACAGTGTTCCACGCCAACTCATTTGGGAAAGTCTACGACTTAGAAGGATACCAGAGAAGTATATCAAAATAATCAAGGATATGTATGACGGGGCAATAACGTGTGTGCGATCACCAGTCGGAGACACACACTTCTTCCCGGTGGAAGTGGGACTCCATCAGGGTTCGGCATTGAGCCCATTTCTCTTCACAGTAGTGTTGGATGAGATGACCAAGTCTATACAAGAGCCAGTCCCGTGGTGCATGATGTTTGCGGATGATATTATCTTAATATCAGAATCTAAAAGGGTGCTTAACGAGAGGCTAGAACAGTGGATAGCAGCACTAGAGCGCAGAGGATTAAGGATAAGTCGCTCTAAGACGGAATACATGCATTGTAACTTTAGTGGTGAGGCTGAAGAGGACAACCAAATCAGTATCCAGGGTATGGCGGTTTCACAGACATCTAGGTTCAAATACTTGGGCTCGTACGTACAGGAAGATGGAGAGATACACAGCAATGTAGCCCACCGTGTTCAATCAGGATGGTGCAAGTGGAGAGCAGCATCAGGGATTTTGTGTGATAAGAGGTTTCCAGAAAAACTAAAGGGAAAACTATATAGAGTGGAAGTACGCCCAGCTATGTTATACGGAACAGACTACTGTGGGCCATAAGGAAATCGCAAGAGAGACAAATAGAGGTCGCAGAAATGCGAGTGCTGAGGTGGATGTGTGGACAGACAAGACTGAATCGGATAAGAAACGACGTGTTTCGAAAGAGGCTAGAGGTGGCTTGTATCACAGATAAAATAAGAGAGGGAAGACTAAGATGGTTCGGGCACGTGAAGAGGAGACAGATGGCAGCACCGGTTAGAGCAGTAGAGAACATCAACGTAGAGGGTAGGAGGAGTAGAGGAAGACTTAGGTTGACTTGGGACGAGATAATTAGGAGAGATACGGTAGACTTGCACCTCTCTGAGCACATGATCGAGGATAGGAGTGCGTGGAGGCGCAGAATTAAAGTTAAGGACTTTTAGTGGGATTTGTGGGTAGGAAGGGTAAATGTAGCCTTGTTGTGTACGTATTTCTCATCTGCCCTTTATAGGTGCAACATGCCGCTTTTTGTTGTATGCTTTTTTTTCCTAAATTTTATGTGTCTTATACCTACGTGTTGTATGCTATATAATATGCCTGCTTTTGTTTGCTATTGCTATTGCTTTTGTTTTCGAGTCGGGGGTCTCTTTGGAAGCGATCTCTCTACCCCCGAGGTAAAGGAAAGACTCGCCACCACCTACCCCTCCCAGACCCTACTCTTGAGTGGGATATACTAGGTATGTTTGTTTGTTTGTTTAAGTTTATATTAATATCAAGATTAACTATGTGTTTTAATACAATTACTTAAAGGTGCAATGCATTAAAAATACACTTTGGGTGACTAATCTGTATGAATCTGTTCATAAGTAAATAGATCAAAACTGTCATATGTAATATGTCAAACATACGCTATTTGAATGATTTTCTACGTTGTTTGTCCAAATATTGTAGCTATGTCTATAAATAATCGTTAAAAGTTTTGGTTTTTATTTGCAGTTATGCATTTGCATATTCGTCGGAACAAATGGCGAAACCTACTTTAACACAGGAGCTCTTGTTTCTGGTGTTCAAAACTTCCCTAAAAACCGCGGTCCTGTGGTAGGGATCCTTAAGGGTTTTGCTGGCTTGAGTGGTGCAATCTTAACTCAAGTTTATATTGTCTTTAATTTTCCAGATCAAGCTTCAGTCATATTTGTGGTTGCAGTGGCACCCACAATCGTAATTACTTCGTTAATGTTCATAGTTAGACCCATTGGAGGACGTAAACGAGCTCAACAATCCGATAACACGAGTTTCTCCTACCTTTACTGTGTTTGCATTATTCTTGCAGCATATCTTTTAGCTGTTTTGATACTAAATGATGTCACCCATTTGACCCGAACCACCAACACTTGGCTCACAATCGGGCTCTTGGTTCTCATATTACTTCCCGTTGCACTACCCGTTTTCTTGGTTTTTTTCTCGTCTTCGAGGCCCGAGAATCATTTTGAGGAAGCGGAAGCCCTTTTAAACGAGGACCAAACGAGAGAAAATGAGGTGGTTTTTAGTGAAGTAGAAGATGAAAAGGGTTCAGAAGTTGACTTGCTTTCGCCTCACGAAAGACAAAAGCGAATAAACCATCTGCAAGCCAGATTGGTGCAGGCTGCAGCTGATGGAGCCGTGAGGGTGAAACGCAAGAAGGGTCCACGAAGAGGGGAGGATTTTACATTAATGCAGGCCTTGGTAAAAGCTGATTTTTTGCTTATGTTTTTCTCTTTGGTTTTGGCTTCAGGGTCGGGTTTGACCATCATCGATAACCTTGGTCAAATGTGCGAGTCTCTTGGGTACAAAAATACTCATATCTTTGTTTCCATGATTAGCATTTGGAACTTTCTTGGTCGTATTGCTGGCGGATACTTCTCTGAGATGATTGTCAGGTGCGTTTTTCACTTTTTCATGAAGTTATATATCATGTGGTGGATAGAGGAAAGACTCGTCACCACCTACCCCTTCCTACCCCTTCCAGACCCTGTTTTTTAGTGGGATATACTGGGTATGTTTGTTTATTTGTTTGTTTGTTTGGTGGATCCAAGATTCTTGATTGAAACCTATACTTAGAGGTGGTAAAATGGGCAGGGGCGAAATGGGTCGGGTTGACCCTAAACACTCTTTGTTCAAAAAGATTAAGTTTATTGATGATATATAGTCTGTGGATATGATTATAGAAGTTATATTTCAACATAATATTACTTTTGTACTCATATTCACCACATTAATTCTTCATAGTGAATAAAAATGTGTGCGGGTCAACCCAACTATGGTTAACATGTACATAAAAATTACTTGTATTGACTTGTTACCAACCCCGTCCATTTTACCACCTCTTCAACATCTTGTCTATGTGCGCTGACAAATGTTCTTGCATAACAGAACATACGCATACCCGAGACCTGTAGCAATGGCTGGAGTTCAACTCGTAATGGCGGTTTCACTTTTCTACTATGCAATAGGTGCACCAGGTGCCATTTATGTCGTTTCGGTTGTAATGGGCTCATGCTATGGAGCCCATTGGGCCATCGTCCCCTCAGCAGCCTCAGAACTATTCGGTTTAAAGAGTTTTGGAGCCCTTTATAACTTCCTCACACTCGCAAGCCCAGCAGGCTCCCTCATCTTCTCTGGTGTCATTGCCAGTGGGATTTACGACTACGAAGCAAAGAAACAAAACTCCATTAAATACAACACTTTTAATAACGACGAAGAACTCACTTGCTATGGGACCGTATGTTACTCGCTCACTTGTGGGATCTTATCGGTTCTTTGCATAATCGCGGTTGCTTTGAGTATGACAGTTGTTTATAGAACCAAAAGAGTCTATGCACAGTTGTATGGAAATTCACAAACTTAAAGGTGTCCTTGGGTTTTATGATGAACTTCTCTGTTACAGAATTGCTCGTGTTTTTGCAATCGGGTAAGACTGAAACCGATGAGATTCAGAAAGGATGTTGATTTATGAGGATGGTTAAACCTGTTGGCTTCAGGTTGGTTTCATATTGGTAAAGTGTATGTAGAATGGTTAATAAAGTGTATGTGACCATTATTTTTTATTCTTGTGAAGTGATGAAAAACCAAGTTTGTTATTGTGTTATCTCTCGTACTATGGTTGGAAGGCGTATTTAGTAGCTTCCAACCCGTTTAGTAGCTTTCGACCCAGGCTTTCTAATATGACCTATATTTAATAAGAATTATGTATATGGAAATCCTGTTTATGAAGTATAATGGTAAATCGCGAGTGTACTCGTGAGTTATGACATATACGATCCAGGGGTGTTTTTGGAATGATAATTAAGTTGAAATTTACGCGGCTAGGCAAAACGGTGTAGGGTCATATAACGGGTTCCTTTGTAAGTAAATTTGTGACTTCACACAGTTGATGACGGTGATAGCGAGACATCAGTCGCAACTGATTGCGACTAAAGTCCAAAAGGTTGTATTAGATATGCGTGATTGATGAAAAACCATATGGAAATTGGTAATCGATAGAAACCGATAAGTGATAACTCATCCTTAGTGGTAATGGAGATTAGTACCAACTAACACCAACAATGACAACTTGATCATTGGCAATAACTAGTTGTAACTGGTGACTACCAACAAGTCAACAACTTGGGTGATCAGTTACTAAGTTGAGCTATTGTTTTAGCATGAAGAAGTTTTGAAAGAAATTATTGTTGATGTAATTGAATAATTGCCAATAATTATAATTGTCAATTAACCAACTCTTTCATAAAAAGGTGTGACGTTTCAACTTAATTGTTATGATGGTTTCTTATCTCTATAAGGATGGACTATGCTCATTTATAGGTTTACATGTAGTTTTTTCATTGAATTATATCCGATTGAGCTTTCCAGAGTATTATCGAAATATTTCAATCTGAATTATATGTGTATACGATTTAAAAGTTATACAGGTATTCAAAACTATAAAACCTACGCTTCCTACAAAAGTTGGCAAGGGTGTCCTTGTGAAGGGATGACAACAAAGGGCAATGAACGGCAATCACAAAGGGACAAAGGCATGCAAACAATCGAGGCCGACAACGAATAAGGGACAAAGGCCGGCAATGGTGTCTTGCTGAGGGAACAATGGTTTGCAATATGTGGAGTGTGGGTGTCAATTATCATTGTGACAAAATGTTATAACCAGAAACAGAAGTTGAATAAGATAGTTTGATTCGGTTTCTATGTAAACACATAATCTCTCCTCTATACATACCCTACTTTTAAAATAATCACATCATTATTGTTGCCATTGCATCTATTTTGGGTGATTAATTAACTTTTATTCAAGCTTGTATTTGATTTTAAAATATCATGTTTTATATAAATTCAAATTGTCACATTGTGAATTGTTTGCTTACATCTACATTTTGATATAACCTCATTAGAAATTAATTTGTATCAGAGTATAGATTAAAATTAGACATATCAAATCGTATTTGAACTTATATCTATAATTAACCCAATTTGACGTTCTACATTCTCACGGTTAGAGCGAGAGTGAACTTTTTGTTTTATCAAGTTAAAATAGGATGGCATGACGATAACAAATTATGGTTAGAGAAAATTGTTTGTATAACTTTATTGTATTCAAACTAGCTTATTGTTTCGTGATTTTCGCTTTGCCCCCATCTGATGCAATTAGTAAGAAGAAGAGAGAATTTCGAGAGAGAAGAAGAGGAACAAACTTCTATTTCATTGCATAATCCCAAACTCCACAGTTACAACCGTATATAACGAACATTCAACGGCTAACTAACCAATTACAAAGTGTACTAATTGGTCCCTCAACTATGAGCTAATGACAATTATGACCCTAACTTCTTATTACACATAGTATCGTATCAATACTCCTCCGTTAAGACTCTTCTTGACCCCAAGAAGAAAAATCTGGGAACCGAAGTTGCATATCCGTAAGAAATTCCCAAGTAGCATCAGCTGAAGAAGAATTGTGCCATTGCACCAACACCTGTATAGCCGCACGATTATGACGTTTAACCATGCGCTGATCTAAAATGGCCATGGGTTGCAAATGAAAACGAGAGTCAGAGGGAATGGGCACAATCGTAGTTGGAGGACCGGCAGCTTTCTTCAACAATGAAACATGAAAGGTGGAGTGCAATTGGAAATCATTGGGCAAATCCAAATGATAAGCTACTGCACCGACACGCTCCAACACCAAGTAAGGACCAAAATATTTCGGGGTAAGTTTAGAATGTTTGTAAGCCCGGGCCGAATTCTGCATATACGGCTGTAAACGCAGATAAACCCAATCCCCAACTGCAAAAGATCGTTCAGAGCGATGCTCATCTAATTGCTGCTTCATACGCGTTTGAGCTTTTAACAAGGATTGACGGAGAAGTTGAATAATAGCTTCTCTAGTACGCAAAGCTGAATCAACAGAAACATCAGTTGAATCCTTGGGAATGTATGGTAAATGTAATGGAGGATCATAACCGTACAAGGCACGAAATGGGGTCATCTTAATAGAAGAGTGGAAAGAAGAGTTATACCACTATTCTGCTAATGGTACCCAAGTGGCCCAAGAGTGAGGTCGTTCCATAACCATGCAACGTAGATAAGCTTCAATACACCTATTAACCACCTCTGTTTGTCCATCCGTTTGAGGGTGGAATGCAGTGGAGTGTTTAAGCTGAATTCCCAATAAACCCATCAACTCCTGCCAAAATGACTAAGAAAAATAGGATCGGGATCTGAAACAATGGAAGGTGGACATCCATGCAACTTATAAACTGAGTCCAAAAAGACTTGGGCCACATCTTTGGCAGAAAATGGATGGCGTAAAGTCGTAAGATGGCAATATTTAGTTAAACGATCAACAACCACAAAGATCATATCTTTCCCATGTGATACAGGTAAGCCCCCTATGAAATCCATTGTGAGATCAGCAAAGACAGCATATGGAATAGGGAGGGTTGTAATAACCCAGGTGAAGCCACATTCTCAGATTTAGCTCGCTTGCAAGTGTCACAAGAACGAATAACTTGGCGAACCATCTTGGTAATACCCTTCCAATAGAAAATACTTCAGACACGTTGAGTAGTGACATGAACACCCGAATGACCACCTATAGAAGAAGAATGATATTAGGTAACAATGTCCAAACGAAGTTGATGATCAGCCCTGACGACCAACTTGTCCTTTCTCTTTAAAAGAGACCCATTCCATGTATAATTCGGTACTACAACACCATTAGCTAGGGAATGAATAATACTGGAAACAGTTGAATCGTCATGCCAACTAGCAACAAGCCTTTGTAGAAGAAGAGGTTCTACCAAGGAAACATTCAAAGCAAACACCGTAGCTCCTTGGACTCTTGATAAAGCATCAGCAGCTTTGTTATCGACCCATGTTTGTAAACAATTTCATAATCGTAGTTCATTAACTTTTCAAGCCAAGTGTGTTGAAGTGGAGTGGTAATCTTCTGCCCCAACAAGTACTTAAGACTTTGGTGATCAGTACGAATGATGAAATGGTTGGGAATAAGGTAATAGTGCCAATGTTTAACTGCCATAAGGATTGCTAACAACTCTTTTTCATAAACTAATAAAGTTTGTTGTTTTGGGGATGGTGACTTACTTATGTAGGAGATTGGGTGATGATCTTGCATTAGTACAGCCCCTAAGCCCCCATTAGAAGCATCAGTTTCCACCACAAATGGTTTGGAGAAATCTGGTAAAGCTGACACTGGGGCAGAAGTCAAACAGTTTTCAAGTTATCAAAAGCTACTTGAGCACCCTCATGCCATGTGAAACTATCTTTCTTTAATAAGTCATGGAGGGGACGAGCTAAGACTCCAAATGCCTTAATGAAGCGTCTATAACCCGGCAAGGCCCAAAAAAGCCCGGAGTTGTTTAAGGGTGGTGGGCACTGGCCAATTATGAATAGCTACGATCTTAACTGGATCAGTGTGTACGCCCTGACCTGTGATGACATAGCCCAAGTACTCAACCGCTAATCCAGCAAATGAGCATTTAGAACGCTTGACAAAGAGAGAATTAGATCGCAATAAGGTGAACACCTTATGTAAATCTGAAAGATGTTGATTCATATCAGTGCCATACACTAAAATGTCATCAAAGAAAACTAAGACACACTTTCTTAGTAGAGGCTTGAAAACATGGTTCATTAAAGCTTGGAAGGTAGCCGGAGCATTAGTAAGGCCGAAAAGCATTACTAGGAACTCATAATGACCTTCATGAGTTCTGAAAGCGGTCTTGTAAATGTCATCTTCAAACATTCTCACTTGATGATATCCTGACCGTAGGTCCAATTTAGAAAAAATGGTAGACTGACCCAATTCATCCAACAATTCTTCAATCAAGGGAATGGGAAACTTGTTTTTAACCGTGGCATCATTTAAACGGCGATAATCCATGCACATTCTCCATTGGCCATCCTTCTTCTTGACGAGCACAGCTGGAGCAGCAAAGTCACTGTGACTATCTCTAATGACTCCGGCTTCTTTTAGTTCAGTGGTCATTTTTTCTATCACATCCTTCTGACCAATCGGGTAGCGATAAGGCTTTTAGCAAATAGGACCACTGCCTTCCTTCAAGGTAATTCGATGATCAAAGGGGTGAGAAGGAGGTAATGATGTTGGTGTAGCAAAGACATCTTCAAATTGGGATAATAAGATATCCAATCGACTATCAGCTTGTGTTTGTAAAATCTTGGAACCATAAGTGTGATCATTTTCAGTTAAAACAACACTAAGGCTACAAAGCTGAGCCGAGATATTGGTATGCCTGCCAAAAATCTTTTCCAATTTCTCCATAGAACATATAGAAACTTTATTATCCACCAATCATTTCAATTCAAAAGGGTGTCCATCTACCATGAATTTCATAGTCATGTTGTTGAAATTCCATAGAATATCATTAAGGGGTAATAACCATTGAACACCAAGAATCATATCATAGTTTTTAAGTGGAATTAAGAGTACCTCAGTGGTAAACTGTATGCCTTGCATGGACCACTGAAATGAAGGGCAAATTTGGGTGCAAGCCAATTGGTTTCCATCTGCGACACTTATCTTTAGAGGCTTGATATCTTTAACCTCACATTTCAACTTTTTAGCAAGCTTTGAATCAATGAAATTGTGAGTGGAGCCTGAATCGATCAAGATATGAAGCTGCCTAGTTCCCATGGATCCTTGAATTCGCATAGTTGCAAAAGAATGACTTCCCATTAATGCATTCACAGATAATTGAAAATCAGGCTCTTTTTCCGCACAAGGACATGAAGTGTCTTCATCATCATCTTCAACATCTATAAAGAACACTTGTTTCTTTTGACACTTATAAGCAGGGCTGAATTTCTCATTACACCAGAAACACTCACCAATAGCTCGTTTAATAGCCATTTCTTTGCTAGCTAAAGTTTTGACATTAGAGTTGCTATTAACAGGAAGTGTATTGGTTTTGGAAGGAGGTGTAGGTAGTAAAGGTAATTTCGTATAATTGGTACGGGTGACAGGTTTTGGGGAAATTACTCCAATTCTTAGTGGTAGTAATACCACTAGAAAATGATCCCCTGGATAATGATTTCAAGAAGTTGGCATGGTTAATATGTTGTATACGAGCTAAACCAAATGTTTCATGCAAGGTCTTTGGTTGAAACATTTGTACTGGACCATTAACTTCCTCTTTCAGTCCTTTTAAGAACAAACTAATAGCTTGTGAATCAGTAATATTCACCTTATTGAGTAGGGAATCAAATTTGTTACAATATTCTTCAATTTCATCCCCTACTTGATGTAACAATGCAATTTCTTGCATAGGATCTTCATATAAGGTATTCGAGAACCGATTTGTGATTGCTCGCACATAATCCACCCATTGCAAATCAACAACCGTAACTCCTCTTGATCTCATAAACGATTGATGCCATTCTAATGCATCATCCTTTAAATGAATGGCTGCATACCTGAGCTTCATGTTCTCTGGTGTTTCGTCGACTGTGAAGAAGTGTTCACATCTATAGAACCATCCTTTAACATCCTTGCCATTGAATTTTGGAAATTCAATCTTCCCTAAACGCGTTGAACGATCCTTATCCTTAACGGTACGGTCTACCGCCATTGAAGTGTTAATACGATCTCCACCATTGACTAAGACTTCCTTCTAGTTGCTGATGAGTCGCTCCACCAATGTTCGCAATTCCGCTATCGAATTGTTGCTAGCAGCAATTGCACGATTGGTGTCCGTCGTCGCCGCCTTCAATTCTGCAAAAGAGCGATCGTGCTCCTTCAAGATCTTGTCAATCTCCTGGTTTCTTGTGTTATTCGCCATTGAAGAACACAATTGAGCTCCGAGAATCGGAAGCTCTGATACCACTGATGCAATTAGTAAGAAGAAGAGAGAATTTCGAGAGAGAAGAAGAGGAACAAACTTCTATTTCATTGCATAATCCCAAACTCCTCAGTTACAACCGTATATAACGAACATTCAACGGCTAACTAACCAATTACAAAGTGTACTATATTAGTCCCTCAACTATGAGCTAATTACAATTATGACCCTAAGTTCTTATTACACATAGTATCGTATCACCATCGGTGTCCATCTCCCACACATCTCCCTTTGCCCCCATCACTCCTCATAGTTTCAGGTTATTCTATGTCTATATTCATGATTTGAAAGTTTGAAGTTCAATTAATTGGTGTTTTTGTATGTCTTTCCCAAATCAGACTTTGTGTTTTCATATCTCATGTTCATTCGTTCGTGATGACAAATATAGATCTGAATTATGAATGTTTGTTCACATTTCGATACAACTGCGGTTATTGCAAAGCGCCTTTATGTATAGTCCAAACACTTGAAATGTGCACCTCTGTTTACTCCACTTTATGTTTGTTCTGATTATATCTGTATGTGCACTTCCTTTTACTCTATTTTATGTTTGTTACGGCTATATATGTTATTATTTTGTTTATTTTAGCCTTGGTTTTAAAAAGCGCGCCTGAGGCGCGCCTAGGCGCAAAGCGCCCTTAGGCGTAAGGGTCGGCGCTTTTCGTAGCATAAGGCGAGAGCTGTACACGAAGCGCGGGCTTTGTGAGCTTTTTTTTGAAGCTCTGAAGCTCTAAAGTGAGGGCTTCTTGTACACAACAATGTCTGTTGGGCCAGAATTAATTTTAAGGTTAAAATGGGCTATTCTTTTGCTTTTCCTATGGCCCACCATCGAAAATATAGCCCAATTGCTGTAAAAAAAACCACCAGCGGTAAATACATCAGGGTTTCACTTTTACCCTAAAATCAAAATCGTATTTCACTTTTTCCTCCCGCTTCCCAATTGGCGACCACCTCCGACAACCGCGACCACCCCTCCGCTGCAAGGACCACCGCGACCACCTCCGGGCTTGATTACAGGTGCGAAACCCCCCCTCTCTCCCCAGCGGCCCCCTTCGGCTGTTAAGGGCCTGCGCGGCCACTGCTGCCTGTCTCTGTGTTGTCAATTTTGATATTAAATGTATTGTTTTTTTTTCAATTCTAGTTAAATGGACACCGATGAAGATGAAGCGGGTGTTGATACTACAAATGCAACTTATACCGGTGACCCTAGTAGAAAATATGGAACGGTTGACCCCATAAACAAAAATCGATGGACTTGCAACTTTTGTGGAAAACCAACAACCGGAGGGGTATACCGGTTAAAGCAACACTTAATTGGTGGATTTAGAAATGTTCTTAGATGTCTCAAGTGTCCTGAACATGTGCGTGAAGAGATGAAAAATTTTATGTTAAAAAAGGCCAAAAATAAACAAGCAATGGACCCTACGGCTGATGATTTTGATTTGGGCGAGGAGGAGGAGGAGTGTGTGGTAACGAAGGTTAAGAGAGCATGTGGTTCAAGTCAAGCACGTTCATCTAAAAAAGCAAGACAAAAAGGGCCTATCGATATGTTTTTCAATCCTAAACCTGAAGATATACTTAAAGGTAGAAAAGGAGGAAGACAACAAACAATCAATGAAATTTGTAAAAAAGAATTGAGAGGCAAGGCTTGTAGGGAGATAGGTAGGTGGTTCTATGACGCGGGCATTCCTTTCCATGCCGCCACTTATGACAGTTTTAAGATTATGTTGGAAGCGGTCGCCCAATTTGGTCTGGGATTCCAAGCACTATCTATGCATGAATTGAGGTTGCCATTACTTACAAAAGAAGTGGATGATACCAAGATGGAGATGGATGATCATAAAAAAGAATGGGCTATCAAAGGATGTTCTATTTTATCTGATGGTTGGCGTGATTCCACTGTTCAGAAAGATATTATAAACTTTATGGTCAATTCTCCACAGGGATCGGTGTTTGTGAAGTCAATAGACGCATCAGAGATTACAAAGGATGCTCATGCATTGCTTAAAATGCTTGAAGAAATGGTTGATGAAATAGGAGAGGAGAACATGGTGCAAGTGGTGACAGATAATGCATTAAATTACAAGAAAGCGGGTAAGTAACTTATTAAGCATATGATAAAATTTAGTATGTTATACTAGTATGATGTTAATTTTCTAGTTGTTCTATATAGGTAGATACTTGGAATCTTGAAGACGTCACTTATATTGGATGCCATGTGCTGCTCATTGTATTGATCTCATGTTGGAAGACATAGGCAAGATTCCAAAGATCAAGGAATGTTTGAAAAATGCAATGTTTGCGAATGCCTATATATATAACCACGTTGGTCTTGTGAACATGATGAGAAGGTTCACAAATCAAAGAAATTTACATAGACCCGCGGTGACTCGTTTCGCAACATCATTCATCACTCTAGCACAAATGCACAAACAAAAAAACAATTTGAGAAAGATGATTGTCTCTGGTGATTGGAAAGATAGCAAGTGGGCAAACCAAGCGGGTAGGAAGAAAGTAGCAAGTACTTTTCTTCAAGAAAGATTTTGGAGGAATATTGTATATGCTCTCAAGTTGAGTGGACCACTTGTTAAAGTTCTTAGAATTGTTGATGGAGATAAAAAGCCAACCATGGTATATATATATGAATCTATGAGAAGGGCTAAGGATGCTATTGCAACTAGTTTTTTGAACAAAAAAGAGGAGTATGCAAAAGCATTTGAAATTATTGACAAAAGGTGGGAACGTCAGCTTCGTAGGCCTTTGCATGCTGCGGGTTTCTTTTTAAACCCTGAAATGTATTATGATAATGAAGAGAGAGCAAACACTGGAAATATTACGTGGGGTTTGATTGATTGCATTGGAAGATTAGTTCCTGATGAAAATACTCAAGACATAATCAGTGGGCAGTTGGATTTATATAAAAATGCAGTAGGTCTTTTTGGGAATCCAGTGGCCATAAGACAAAGGAAGAAAAGAGCTCCAGGTAAAAATAAGTTCTAATTTCTAAGATTAATGATAATACCAAAGTATTATACTTTATTTTTTGTTGTTTATTTGTTAATAGCGGATTGGTGGTCTAGCTTTGGGGGCGATGCTCCGGAGTTACAAAAGTTTGCCATTCGAATTCTTAGTCTCACTTGTAGTGCAACGGGTTGTGAGAGAAATTGGAGTGTCTTCCAACAAGTTGTCAATTAAAGGATCCTACTAAGTACTAATAATCTTACTTTTAGTTTATTATTTAACTGAAATTAATAAATTTAACAGCTTCATACGAAGAGAAGAAACCGATTAGCCTAGAAAAGATTAAATAACTTGGTGTATGTTAAGTTTAATCGTGCATTGAAGCGTCGATATCAAAGAAGTGACACCATTGATCCTATATTTTTAAAAGAAATAGATGAAAGTAATGAGTGGGTCATGGGTGTTATGGATGATGATGGTGGTGAAAATGAAGATCATACAGATATTGTGTTTGATGATGATGATGATTTTTTAACATGGCGTGTTGTAGATAGAGCTTCTGGGGCATCTGAATCAATTTATTATACTAGAGCAAATTCAACGAACCAATCTAAAGGAAAGGGTGCTACACATTCCACCAACACTACTCCTAAAGTACAACCTCATAAATTACATGAGTTAATTGGCGAAGACGATGAAGAGGAAGAGATGGAAGAAGAAATTGGAGTGAGTGATGATGATGGGAATGATGTGGTACTTGGAGTTGATGATGAAGATAGTGAAGAAGGCTTCTAGTTTTATTATTATTAGTTCCTTGATCTTTTGAAAACACTTGAACAATGTTTTTTGATTTGTTTTCACTTTCCAAAATTTAACTTCATTACTAGTTACTTACTCGGTTATTATATGCTAATGAAGGCAGTCTTTTAAATTTATATATGATGGTGTTTATTTGTTATATAATGTGTGTGATGTGTTAATGTGTTATAACTTATAAGTTATAATGTACATTTTTTAAACTTGTGCGCTTAGCGTACGAAAAGCCCTTCGCTTTTTCGGTTTTAGACCTTCGCGCTTTGGTGCGCTTCTCGCTTTTTAAAACCAAGATTTTAGCTTTGTTGAAGTTCTTGGACGTGTATTTTGTGGGGGGTGAAAGTTGGTTGTGAGTAGAGGTGGACAAACCAAGTTTAGGAATTGAACCCGTTCAGGTTTGATCAACAAAAGCATTACAAATCAGGTTAGTGTCTTCTTGAGGGGGTTTAACTGGAATGAAACCGGTTTCAACCAATGGTATTACCAACCACTTATAAGCGTTACAAGGTAAATCAGGTCAAGACAGGTTTCTAGTGAAAGATATGAAGATTATGTCAAGAAGCTTAGGTCATCAAAGAGAAGAAATTATGAAATAAAAAGTATTCTCATCTTGAACAAATTAAGCCAAAGGTATACATGCTTAACTCCTTTAATATGATCGCACTAGCATTCGTTACAACCAAACTTGGGCTAGGGTGTTTTCTCGAACACGCGGGACCACCTAGTCAAGGTGTCGATGCTATGTTGTTTTTATAGGCCGTCTAAACTTGACTTGCAAGTTTAAATGTATTTCAAAAGGACAGCATACTGACCAGACCAGACCAAAAGAGGATAATATTTTTAATTTACTTGAATATGTACGTACACGGTCAGTTCGCACTTCGCGGTTAGTTTCAACCTAGAGTCCTTTGTGCTGAGTGCTAACTGCTATAAGCAAAAACATCATCCATCAGCTTCTCGGCGCTGAGAATCACAGAGAAATTAAGAATAAAAACACTAAAAAAGAACATAATCGATTTCTGCCCATATACCAAAAAGACAGGTTGACCGTAAACTCAGCATTATAAAACTCAACATTATAGAATAATATTTTTTCATATTTATGTTTTACTATATTGGTTGTTTCGAGCCGGGGGTCTCTTTGGAAGCGGTCTCTCTACCTATCGGGATAGATGAAAGACTTGCCACCACCTACCCTCCCCAGACCCTACTTTTGAGTGGGATATACTGGGTTTGTTTGTTTGTTTGTTTGTTTATATTGGTTGTTTGTTCATGAAACTTGAAATATAAAGGTTTGAAAGAAAAAAAAATTAGCAGGTCAACCCACCCGATCCATTTGACCCAATACCCCTTTTCATAACGTCCATTTGGGCCAGGATCAAAGTTTATAGAATTGATCATATTAAAAAAGATGAATTTGTAAAATTACCATTCTCTTGCTTATATAAGGCTGTAACTGCATAGATGAATCAAGATTTTGACTTTCATCTTTAACCGGTTTCTTGGCCTCCACCTCAAATTCTTTTCGGGAATCTTTCCTGCTACCTGATTGCCACACTCTACCAAAGTTGGGTAGCCAGCTGGCATCAAATCTATTAACAGGCAACACCCCTTTTTTCTCCATCTCCATCTCTATCTTTCTTCTCTCTGCCCAAGCAGCACCAACCCTTTTAGGATTTAATTTTGACTTTAAGGGTTTAGTTTTGACCGCATCAAGATGAACCCCGTTGGTTGCACTAAACCAAGGAGGAGGTGCTCCAGAATGCACGTTTCCTGCATTCGTTTCATAGTATGTAGGGGAGATTTGAGTGAGCTTCTGCAGACCTGTAAGGAAAAGGAAGACCATGCTATCAAGTATCATGTGTGCAGTAATATAATTCCTAGGGGTGACAAATGGACCGGTCAAACAGGTTGGGAAACAGGCTCAGTTTGAAATGTGTAATTTTGGTATGTGGAGTACCAGGTCGGTCAGGTAGGGTTGACCAAAAAGAATATCCACCGAAAACTTTTTTAAATTTGCATCTATAAGGTCAGCCGCACATGAATATAAAACTATCTTAAATAATATATTAGTATTTGAATAAGTGATTTGTAGGTTCATAGGTTGTACTTTCACTCATTTGACCCGTTCCTTTTAAGTTTAAATTTTACTTTACCTGTTTAAATCGTTAAAAACAAAGCAGGACCTGGGTGACTGAGTCGACCTATTCACAAGTATGTGGGTTCAAATTACCAAATCTAACAATTTCAGGAGGCTCTAGGAGCAGCCTCTTTATCCATGAGGTAGAGGTAAGGTTTGCCCTCATCTCACCCTCCTCATACCCATACCTATGGTATGAGTGAAATCTACTGAGTATGTTTGTTTGTTTAACAATTTCAGGAGGCACACGGTTCCAGAAACCAATAATCTGGTGGTTGAAATGCTTAAATAATAACATTAATAGAAAGAATATGATTCCCTGAATATTATAAAATTAACAAATATATAAAAGAGAGACACAAGCAACATTAAGAGTGACAAATAAAATGAAACTGTTAAGGATACCTGCTGAACTACCCTCCCCATTAGATTCCCTTTTCTCTGCATATACCTGGCATGTCTTCCTCTATAACATTAGTATATGCCAAAAGAATGGCAATAAATGCAAACAAAGAGCAAGAAAACATAAACTGAATTGGTCAAAAGTATGATACTAGGCAATACTGCATGATAAATAGGATTAAATTATTACAATTAACACTAAAATAAGATAATTCTGGTATCACTAAAATAACAGTCATTATGCTGACTAGAAACATACCAGACCATTATGATGATAACCTTCAGTTAAGCCACTCCCACCTGCATTACATGGGTAGTAACAACAACATAATTCAAAGAAACATCTTTATGTCACTAAAGTAATATAACAGGTATAAAGAGAATATGATCACCTCTTAAGTTATTTGAGGGATTAGCATATGAAGCCGACAACAACGATTGATTATCATATGAAGAAGCACTGGTTGCCACATGTCCAGATAGATCTGAATTGGATACCTGATATTTCTCATTTGTATAATCTTGTAAAGGTAAAACACTATTTTGAATATTTGAACTATGAGAGATGATACGACTTCTGTCAAAGTTATCTACATAATCAAATTTTCGTTCTTTGTGGATATCATTCGAAGGTCCGATTAAAGGTCCATGCGGTTGTTCACTACCACTTCCACTCTTCATTGATATGCACTTCTTTTCATACTGCAATAACATGTAGATCGAAACCATAAGTATCTTCCAGCTCTAACTCAGATAAATTAGAAATCATTTTGGCAATGAAGATGCTTGTCAAACAAAAAACGATACCTTAGCAAGATCTGCTTCGGTAAACCTGAATTGATCAATCCGATCCATTCCACCACCATATTTCCACATAAAACTTTTTAGATTTTTCAAATGATCTGCACTTGCAAGATGCCTAATTCCTTTCTCACTACAAAAGACCATTAAGGTATTTGAAAGCTTTCAGTGTCATTATCACAACTTGGAGAATCAAAAACTATGCATAATTCAGACAACTAGTTTATTGAAGCTAGGGTTAGTCAGATAACCTTACAACCATTTACCTCTGCATATTTGATGATTCTAAGCCTAACTGATCATAAATACCTACCTAATAATGTGAACAGATCATTGAACACGTATGGCTTCTAATCTCTACAGTTTTGTTCATGTAAACACTCAATTCCGTCTAGAATCACCAAAATGCTACTGACATCAACTCAATTATAAATGAACAGTTCTACCAGCATTTTCACGAAGGAAATAGAGATTTAATATGTACATTGCCATCGTGTATGAATGAATAGAATATCGATCGTTTGCTCACCAGGTAAAAGAGCTGTCGTGTTCTGTAACATCGCAATCGCAAAACACGCACCAAAACCTGTTGCGAGACGCGAGCTCCGGAGGAAGTAGGCTAGGGTTCTTGAAGAAGAAGCGTACGTCGGAGAGTTTAGACTGAAATCGAGATAGAAACGACGAGAGAGATTTGACGTGGTTCGGGAAGTAGTTGTGGCGACGACCTTGATTGTGATTGAGCTTGCAGACTTTACAGAACTCGAAATTTGTGTTCTTCATCTTCGGCTTCGAGTTCTTCTCGGTCGTAACGGTGCTAGGGTTAGGGTTCTTCGTCTCTGATGGTACCTCCATCGCCAATCGTTCAGGCGATGATCTTAGGTTCGATGTTCGAGTTCCGACCCAGTTTTTCGACGACAAATAAGATGCTTTGAGCCGAGGGTTTTCTCGGTTTCCTTACGAGTTACGAGGGTTTGGGGTGTGGTTATTACGAAGGGCCTCATTACAGAAGACGCAGTCTCAAAAGTACTAGTGGTCCTCTTCGCATGGTGCCCGGGGTCACATTCGGTGGGTAGCTCTGGGGGTTGGGAAAAATACCTCGTTCTGGTGGTTTCAGTCCGGAACGAATCGGTGAACTCGATTAAAACAACACAAATCCTATGAAACAGGCTCGCACATTTCGATTCTCAAAAAAGATATAAATTACTTAAATCGCAAGTTATTAAAGGCGCGTGGCTTTAAAAAGTTATAACCAAAGTGTGGAATCAATAGAAGCATGATCGAAACACAATATCACATATAAAAGAGGATTAGATGCTTATTGTTGCATCATCTTCTAAAAGTACTTTAATTACATGCATAAATCTATTTGATTTGATTCATCTAAACACTTAAATTGATACGTTTTTTCTACTGTATAAATTAGACTGACCTAATAAGTTATGTATTTAATTAAATAAAAGAAAGTTTAGTCACAACCAACAACACAATATTTTTAATTTTATTGATCTGATAAGTGAATTTCAAAACTTTACGATCAACGTACTACTGACCGTGCGTCATCAAACAAACTTGGTCCATTTGTACTCCGTTTTTTTATTTTATATAAAATCGAGTTTTTAAGATAAGGGTTTGACATCCTTATTGAATTAACCTGTTTCAAAATAATAGGTAGCAAATGATACATCTTATAGCAAAAATAACAAAATTTACAAATTAAAAATAAAAAAATATCATCTGTAAAGTACACAAAACAAATCATACTTTCATCACGAACAAAATATATGTTTGTTTGACATTAGCCACACGAACATCTAGAACTAAAGAGCATCCGGTACATTGCTGCAACTTTTGTTGGAACGATGGCATTATTTAAAAGATAAACAAATTAAATCTTAGAGTAATAAGCAGTGTAGATTTAAGTCATTTAACGGTACATTTAAAGACTACTAAGTTCGTTGTAAAATGATTTAAAAAAAAAAAACACTTTTAGAAAAAACCCAAAAAGGCCCAACAACTATGCAAGAAAATGAAGGGCCCAACACATAATTTCATCTTTTCCCGCTCTATGACTCTCTGTTACCTCCTTCATTCCTTTTTAGCTTGGCGGCAAAAGTTGTCACTATCTCACTGAAACCAATCGTCACCGTCACCGTCACCGTCACAACCTCTTTAAACTCCGGCAATGAATTCAAGAGAACTCACTCTCATCTCAACGGCCGCCGTCGCCGGCGCCTTGGCCTCCGCATTCGCTCTTCGGTTCTTAGTAAACCCTAGCAAAAAGCTACTCACCGCTACAGCTTCTTCAGAACACGAGTCGCAGAAGAATTCATCTTCAAAGGATCCTTACGATCCGTCCAAACGCAAGGGGTAAGGTTAAGTTAGTTGTGATAACGATTTTGTAAGCGTTGATTGGATGTCTGCATGTGATTTTGTTCGTTATTGTGAAGTTTGAAGTAGATTGGATTGTTGATGTTGGATTTGTATCGATTTGAATGCAGATACTTGTCGTGGGATGACTATTTTATGGCGATCGCGTTTCTATCAGCTGAGAGATCCAAGGATCCTAACAGGCAGGTTGAATTTTTGCTGACTATTTTATATATTCCGTAGGAAATTTTGATCCGTCGTTCAGTTTTAGCTGTGAAACTTCATCTAGTTGTGCAAAATTTGAATTAGGGAAACAACTTGAATTTTGTAAGTTTTCGTTTAGGCTTAAGTGTGGGAGGTTTGTTTATGTTAGTTTTATAATATACACGAGGTAAACGCATGTCCGTTCATTCAGTTACGATCGTGAATGTTCATTTATGTTAGTTTCTTCACTTTTGTTTATGTTCATTTATATATCCGTTTAAATGTACATATTCATTTGTTTAGGTTGTCTCTTGAAGCTTTTATTTACTTATTCTTGAATCATATAATGTTATTTAGACTTTAATTTGGATATTGTTGCTTACTTCTAAATGTTACATATTGTTGAATCATGTAACAATGATGTGGTATCCAGACTTTAATTTGGATATTGTTGTGTACTTTTAATTGGTGTTCGTTTGTGTTCATCTACGCTCGTTTGTGTTCATCTATGCTCGTTTATGTTCATTTCTGTTCACCTAAGTTTCTTTAGAATATTAAGGAACAAACATAAATTAACAACTAATTATGAATTGTTTTGGAACCGAAACAATTGATGTACGATAAAAGCAAAGTTAAAATTAAAATTTCAATGGTGAAGTGAACTTCTTGTAATTTTCTATTTCGGTGCTTTGAATTGGTCATCTTTGATCGTTGGCCATGGCTACAAAATCAGCAGAATATGTTGTTTTCTTTTGAAGAATTTCTTTGTTTGCATAGACTATGTTCTAAGGGTTTTTTGTTGCTAATCTTTCATTGTAGGTTGGAGCATGCTTGGTGAGTCAAGATGGTATAATACTTGGTAAGAATTCATGGATAAATGTTATATTCCAAGTACTAGATGTCTATGCATCATGCGTCTTTTTTCTTGAAGCAATGATACTTATGTTAGGGTCACGTGTGTCTGAACGTAGTTTGGGAGAGGAAATGAACGCCTGAACGGGTCAAGTCAGGTATGGGTTTTTATAGATAGGTTAGGTGTGGTTAGTATAGAAGATAAGAGATGAGAGACTAGGATGGTTTGGGCATGTTAAGAGGAGGAACACGACATCACTGGTTAAAAATAGTAGAAACCCTCACTGTGGAGGGAAGGAGGAGTAGAGGCAAGACCAATTGGGATGAGAGGATTAGACAAGATTTGCTGAAGTTGTACCTTCCGGAGGACATAATACAAGATCTTTTAGGGGAGAGTGTGGATATGTCTTAGCATGTCTTAAGGATTAGATTTCTCTAAACTTTAGCGGACTTTGCATGTTATTGTCTTAAGTGTATGTATGTATATGTGCTAATTCTTAGTGTAATATATGTTACTAGCTATTCGTTTACCAGGTCTTAGTTATATATGTTACTAAGCCTAGCACAACCTTGTCTCCTCGCTTTAAAGTCCTATTTCCAGGTGACCAGAGCAATTTTAGGCCAAGTTTTGGCCACAATAGGCCTGAAACAATTACATTATATATGGAATCAACCTAAAGTAACCCAAAGCAAGCCTAAAACATGTCTAAAACCCCTAAGAATGGTACCTTTATACCATGCTTCTCGCTTAAAAAAGCCCCGCGCTTTGCACGTAGGCTAAAGGCTCACCCTTTGTCAGTGTGCTTTTGTCAACATTGGTTATATGTTAGGGTCTTAGCTATTTATGTCTTCGTGTTTTTTTGTTAGTGGTAGCTTCCTATGGTATGTACTTTCACTGTATGTTTGTCTATGGTCTGTTCTAGAGCCAAGGATCCTTTTTCTCTATGTGTATACTTCTCTGTTTCTCTATGGTTTGTTCTGGGGCTGGGGGTCTCTTTGGAAGCAATCTCTCTATCCTTATGGATAGAGGTAAGGTTTGCATGCATCCCACTCTCCCTAGACCCTACCAATAGCCTTGCTATGGGTGGAATTTAGTGGGTATGATTGTTGTATCATAAAATTGTGAAATTTTGCTTTTTGAAACACTGCAAGTAGTCTGCAACTCATTAATTTCGCAATGCTTTTCAGTTTCATGTTTAATTTTGTGTAAATAAGTTAGAAATCAATTAAAGTTTGAACTTGAAGGTGACTTTTCAAAATTTTAATTTTATATATGGACCCAAAATAGTTTAGCGCACATAAATTTGAAAGTTCAAAACACACGAATTTTTGTCCCGTTTATTGATGAATGGGCCGATTTTGGTTATTTTATATCTCTAATGGGCTAAACTAGTCAAAAGCAAAGTTGCATTATTAAATCTTTTGCAATCATATTTGTATTATTGTTATTATGTTCAACCAACTTACATATTATAGTTATATTACTCATTTTGGCTAGTTACATAACCATTTTATCCACCCATTTCACTAGCTTAGATCCTTATCAGCTTTGTCATGATTGGCTGTTTCATCCACTCATTTAACAGGCATAGGCTACAATGGGTTTCCACGTGGTTGTTCTGATGACAAACTTCCATGGTCAAAAGTTGGTATTATCTAAAATAAATTTTGGTAAGGTCCGTAATGATTTATCATCAGTTCATCGCTAATCATCTTTTGTCCTTTCAGAAATCCAAGAATGACAATCCTTTAGAGACAAAATATCCGTAAGTGATGTAGCTACATTGCTTACTATCTCTATGACTACAAGTAGATGTGGCAAAATGGCTGGACTGGGTAATGGGTCAAAAAAGGAATTACTTGTGTGAGTCTTCAGGTGTGTTGTGGCAAGCACTTTTCTATTAAAAAATTCTAACCATCTTATGAGCAGTTATTGTCAATTATAGTTGATGAAAGGTATTATATTTCAATAGTAAATCTTTTATCTAATACCATGGTTTAAGAGGTTTTTTGCATTAAAAACAAACTTTTTTCAGTTTTACCCGATTTACTTGTTAGAAATAAAACATAATATGTGAATAGGTTCAAATTGCCACCTCTTTTGCAAGTTTCTTTATTGCTAATATTTGCTGAGTTTGTTATATACATGTTAGTTTTTCTTCTTCTTTGGAATCCCTGCTAATTTGAGATAAAAACTTGTTGTTTAATGCATAATGAAAGTAGTTTTCATTTTGCAGTTATGTTTGCCATGCTGAAGTTAATTGCATCCTGAACACTAATCATGCATCTGCTGCAGGGCAGGTTGGTCCATCTTTCTTTTCTATATTATTCACTTTTTTTTCCTTTCATCATCTTCCTATCAAAGAAGGCAAGATTGAATATATTTTTAAAAGGTGACAATTTCAACTAGTTACTTGGGTCGATTCAGGTTAGGGTTTATCATGCCAAACAGGTCATATAAAAATGGAGCTTAAAGGATAACGAGAGAGAGATTTGATGCAACCGAAGTGTTCCCTCATTGCTTAAAAGTTAAAATTTTTAAATCATTTTATTAAAAAACTCTGATATGAATTGAAATATCTGACGTGAATCATATTAAAATTAGTAAATTACCCTTTTTCACCCGTAACTATTTTGACATGTTATCTAACGTGCTCAATTTGCCACCTAAAATTTTTGCGAAAACATTTTGTTAAGAGTGTTAATTTCTTTATTTTCTCTTATAACTGGGCAGAAGCTTTATGTGACAATGTTTCCTTGTAATGAGTGTGCAAAAGTTATCATTCAGGTGAGTTTGCAGCCATTTTTTGAGACGCATCTTTCTCCTACTTTTGGGTTTTGTTGCACTTTTACCGTTTTAACTTTAAATTTTACATATATTACAGTCTGGGGTTTCTGAAGTTATTTATTTCGTAGAAAAGAGTTTGGAGAATTCAGATGTTATTTACGCTGCTTCTCACAAACTTTTATCTCTAGCAGGCGTAAAAGTAAGTTGCACTAAACTTTTCGGTTGATTTTAGGTTGTGTATTTTAATAGTGATTATCTGATTATTTCTACATTTTTTTACTATTACAAACTTATTACTTGGGGGTAATAAAATAACTTATTTACCCCTTCTTTAGACTTTTACTGTCATCTCGCAATAAGTATCTCATGTTTTCCTTAATAATGTATGTTTCGTTTGTTTTTTCTATTACTTTATTAAATAATTAGAATGCTCACTTAACAGTAAAATTTGTGCTAAACGTACATTTACCTAATTTTCACCTTGGTCTACACCTCTATAATATACGTGTATAAAAGTCATATGCTGGTGTATTTTAGTTCAAAACAAAAGTACAATCGTATAAGCTTTTTTGTAAAAAAAAAATTTTCACAAACCAATCATATCAACAGATTGTCAACCCCTTTTTTTATTCTATAATTGATATTTATTTTATTCTATATCAAATCTTCTAACTTATATCAGTTGTGACATTTGCCTTTTTCATGTTGTAGGTTAGAAAACATCAGCCGAGGATGAATCAGATTTTACTTAGATTTCTCGAGAACTAGAACCTCATTACGCTTAATAGTTGTATGCGTGCTCTTTGTTGGTGTCCTTGCATGCTCATATGAAATAATAAGACTTGAACTATTCTGGTGTTAAAATGATTTTATTCCTTTTCGTAAAGCATTATACTTGTGTTATTGTGATGTATCACCGTCAAGCCCGTGTATGTATTAACTAGGTTAGAGTTCGTGTGTTACACGGTTGATTTAAACAATCAGACGTCCATTAACAAAATAAGCATCATAAAAAATTAACATCTATTGGTATATATTTTTACAAATACAAGTACATTCATAGTCTTAAAAGTTTCTTATAAATCTCTAAACACCTCTTTGTAGACGTTCTATGTCTTATTGGTAATGTTACTGTTTTGATCTAAAAATGAGTAATTTTACTCCATCTAGTACCCTTTACCATTGATAAAACAACATACAACCGTCATTGAATAAAAACTTAGTAAAAACTGTTTTTTCTAAATACAAACCAACTTTTGATAATAATTGTCTTTGTGACAACCCTAAATATCAGGTTAACCTCGTTCCTTTAACTTAACATTTTCCTCGTTATGATTTTATTAAATAATAATAATAATTATTATTATTATAAATAGATAATCGTTATTGTAATTACCAGCTAAACAAAATTGGAAGACAACCCGACCCAACTCGAAAGCCCATGAAGCACCTTAACATGCAAAATAATGCATGTTACCCTATGCAAAACCCTACCCTAACCCCCACTCACCCAAAAATCATCCCCACAACTTCTATTCCCCTTTTTCAAGAACATTGTATCAGAGATCTGATGATCCCCGGAGATCTAACCGTTGAATTGATCCCAAATTTTGACAGGATGTTTTAGACACATAGACGAAGGTTTTCGCAGTTGGGATTTTCATTTTAAGACCTGGAGGTCTGATTTTTATTTTTCCGAACAGAGCAGTGCGCCTGGGATGTTTTCCGGCGACTGCTAAGTTTTTCGGCGGCGGATACGGCGGCAAAAGGCGGCGGAAGTGGAGGTGATGGTAGAGCTCTGCGATACGGACGTGCGGCCGCTTGAATCACTCAATTTCGAGTTCGTTTGATATAGTTTCGACCTTCATTCGTATTTAGTCCACTTCGGGTAATGATCATAGAAAAAGGGTTTGGGTATAATTCGTGTGGTTTGGGTTTCTTTAAAATTTATGAACATGTAAAAACACTTGGTGAGTGTCTAAATTTCTTTTAGTTGATAACATGGTCTTGTGAAGTCATTGAACATTGTTGGGATGCACATTAGGTCTAAAACTTGATGTTTTATGATTCTGGCAGATTCTGTTAGCCAACTTATGCATATTGTAACTTGATCATAATAAACTCTATCACTGCGTTTAGTGGGTCCAAATTGTGTACTTTTGAATCTAGTTTTCAGAAAGTCCAACCACACCTAAATTGGACATGCAAAACTCAAGTTATTGCCTTTTTAGTGAAGGTAGGTCAAAAAACAGCAAACACAGGGTCAAAGGTTTTGACACATGGTTTGTATTTTGATGAGGTTATGGTTAAAATAAATGATTTGAAAAGTAACCCCATGAGTCTTAGAACACCTCCAAGTGTATTCAACTCAAATAATGTATATATGATTTATAATGAATTCTTGTGTGAAGTGTTGTCAAAGCTTGTTTTATGCGTTGATTGTGTTGAACATTGTGTGATATGACTTGGACATCGTAAGTATGTTTTGTGCACAAACTTATAAACCTATTTGTGTAATAGGTTGAGGTTGCTATTGTGGTATTTGGTATCATTTGTCTGTTGTGCACCCTAAGATGAGTTTACAGTCCCACTTTCATATATTTACTCTTTTGGGAGGAGAGAAACATGCTGTTTTTCATAAACGATACAATACCTTAAATTTCGTAATACTGTATATATCTGATACTATTGTGTTATACTACGCCTCTTCGGACCGTTAATATGTTACTAGCAAGATGATTGTTAGTAAATCTACTGGATTTGACAAACCCGGCCCGGGTTAGTCGCGCTAGCTTGACTGGAGGACAAATGGGTGAATGGTTAGCCTGTTTTACAGTATTGTGGTTGGGCTTCCACAGCCGGGGCATGCATTATTATTATTACTGTCAGCTCGGTCACGACTTCATACACATAGTGACTTGTTGTAGGTTAGCTACCTACTTATATGCTTTGATTACTAAATCTGGAATTTCATAACTGATAATTAATGTTTTATAGATAAACATGTGAACTCACCAGTCTTTGTACTGATCTTAGCATGCTTTCTCTCAGGTCGTTGATGTGGCACATCTAGGAGTACTGCATCCATTACACATCATTCTGCATTTACCTTTAAATTGATTTCATGGTTTAATTACATTTACTTAAATTGATTTGGGCGCGTGTTTGCGCAGTTTAAACAGTTTTTAGATGTTTACTGATTTCGCTTCCGCAATACTTAAATAAAATTGGTTTGTTTCACTATTATTAAGCAACTTATATGTTTTGTTAAACAAAATTGGTTTGTTTCACTATTATTGAGCAACTATGTTTTGTAATTGTTGAGTCGTTTGGTGTAACTGATACTTATATGAGATCCTGGTTATGTCACACGTCTAACGGTAAAACACTGTTCGTGAAAATTGAGGGTGTGACAGTCTCTGACTCTTGTTAATCGTCATTGTCAAACAAACATAATCAATTCTGAAAAATTAAAACAAACAAAGTTAATAATTGTGTACAACTTAAAACTCGATACATGTGTAATGTAATATATTACTTCACATGGTTGATAATAGATATACAAATTAATCTTTACACACTTTCTAAGATAGAAACTAATGAAACTTTGACATCCATACTTGAATGCTCTAAATGACTTTCATGTTTTTCTATTCAAACTTAACGTTCTAAATAACTGCTATGAACTAATGCTTTCATTGGATGATTAAGGACTTCTTGCATTATATTATTAGGTGACTGGTTCATCATTGACAAAACAAAAGTTTTTCTAACATATTAAGGGGGTGTTTGTTTTTTATGAGAAGCACTTCCTGAGCTCTTTTGTCTGCGCGGCGCAAACTACGCGCAGACCTTGTGCTCTGTAGATTATTTGTTTTTTAGAATACATTTCATTAAAAAACGTCTTCCAGACGTCTATGTTGAGAAGACTTGGAACCCTCACTTCTCACCTCTTCTAACATCTTTTTGACTTAATACCCCAAACCCTGCATTCTATCTTCCATCCTTCCATCACCGCCCACCAACATCAGCACATCACCACCACCAACCAACACCACCACATCGCCACCGCCCTCCTCCCCACCACCCTCCTCCCCACCGCCCTCCTCCCCACCACCCTCCACCACTGCTCCATCCACTCCCACACCACCTCCTATGACCCCTGTCGCATCTCCACCGCCTCCTGTAACTCCATCTCCGACCACCTCCCCACCATCTTCCGCCATCTGCAGCCACCTCTCACCCACCATCATCCTCACCTTCTCCACTAGCGCCACCCACAGCAGCCACCCCTCCACCATCATCCTCACCATCTCCACATACGCCACCCACAACCACCACCCCTCCACCATCACCTCCCCATCTCCACCGTCTCCTCCGTCACCAGCAGGGCCCACGCCATCTAACCCACCACCACCGTCTTCGGTCAACACTCCATCGTCTTCGCCGGCGCCACCTACTCTGACCAACACTCCACCGTCTCCTCCGGGATGAACTACACCATCTCCTCCTCCACCGCCCAGGGGTGATTCTTCCAGTCCTCTGGCAGCTCCGTCGTCTGATATTGCATAAGTGGTGCACAGAGGATGCTTGTTTATGAGTTTTTCTTAACAACACTATGGAGTTCCATTTACATGGTAAGTCTGTTTCATTCAATTGTGTCAAGAATTAAGCTTTATACTGCATAATAATTAAAAGTTATAGAACTTTTGTTTTAATCTTGACATAATAATTGGTTTTGTTTATTAAGCACAACTATAATTTATATTTTAATGTTAAAATACCTTTTAATGTTTGAAAATAGGTTTACTTTAATTACAAAATATTTTAGCAGTTTGCAGATGTTAAAAAAACAAACAGTTTTTTTCTTGCAGACTGCAGACGTTTGGTCCATCTCTTCTGCAGCAGATGTCTGCCGATATGATCCGCAGACTGCAGACGTTTCTCTGAAGAAAAAACAAATAACACCTAAGTGAATTTATATAGAAATCAATTAGTTTAACAGATTTACTATTAATTCCTAAGAACCAACTATATCATTTATTCTAACTGTCACACCCCAACCTTGACGGCGGAAACGTCGAGATATGAGGATTAAGATTGTTCACAGCCACATAACGCTATTTTCAAATGTAAATATTATTATCATAAGTTTCAAATACAAATACAACCATAAGTCTCAACATGAAACAAGTCAAAACATAAAACAAAAATAGTCCAAAGCTCTTTATTCATTATTCTACGTCCAAATCCTAGATTTAAGAAAACCTCAAATGTTGACTTCAAACTTAGGCATTTTCTGAAACATGTTAAAAATAAAGGGTCAACTATAAAGTTGGTGAGTTTCCAAGGGTTTTATATACATAATATATCAAAGGTTACAAGTAGTAATTCATGTCATAGGTTATGAGTTAAGCAAGTTTATAGAACACATATAACTACAATCAAACCTCGACTTAATTATAAGTTATATGATCGGCTAAGTGTACTTGGTTCCCATGATGAACAAGTCATACATCATCAGGAGCCGACAATACATCGGCTTTAGCACCAAATAGGCTTGTCAGGCCCAAAGATCTAAGACGTCGCCAGGCTAGCAATAGTTAATGATTGTAAACAAAATATGTATCTCATATAAGACTTACAATAACACAAATAACCATGACAAATAAAAGTATGAATTGCAAGTGCTTTACAAGATTTAAACGTTTACAAGTGTATGTTGATAAGATTAACATGTTTCACCCCAAAACGGTATGAAATAATGTAAAAGGAGCAAGAAAACTCACATGACAAATAAGTATAAGTATGGCGACTAATAAGAATAATAATAAGCGTCGTTCCAACGTGAATCGTCACAAGGCACCTATATATATATATTCACAAGGTTAAAGTTTTAATAATAAGTTTAACAAATTATCGTGGACCAGAGTTCAATTTGATGTTTGGGGTTTTGTCAAATAATTATATTTAACAAATGGAAATCAATTATATTTTCTTGAGAACAATATATTTATATTTATATAAAGATATGAAATAAGAATAACATTTATAATAATTTTGTAATATTTATAAAGTTTAAATAAAGTTTTATAACTAAATAAAATAAACACGATTTAAACAATAATTTAAAGACAACTAGGAGTATATGTCGCGCGTTGCTGCGGCTGTTCGTGTTTGAGTATCAACAGCGTGACTGTGATAAAACCAACACAGTATTTTGTAAAGTATCAAAGAGGGCATTCAAACCCCCCATGTTTAAATCTATGATCCACTAACAGACCTTACGCAACCCTAATGAATCAAACATTGAAACACAAACATATATGTTAAAAGTTTAGAGCAGATATCGATGCATGACACAAAATGGGAATTATTAACCTGTGGAACAGTATGCAGCAGCGAGTGTGACTGCAAATTTTCAAATTGAGGAAACAAACCACCCATGTTCATGCTCCCTCCTCTCTCATGCACATGAACCAAACAAAATCATCCCTAAAAACAACACTTTGTATAAATAAAAAACGATTGAAAAGCTTATTTAGGGTAACGGAAACAACTCACACGCTGTTGCTGCTGCAACTGTTGTTGTTGCTGCCCTGCAAAGGCTCCGATGGCTTCACGGCCGTTGTCTAAACTCAAACCTAAGGGAAACACAGGCTGCGGCTGCTGCTGTTGTCGATGATGATGAGCAGAGAGTGTATCAGAAGCAGTGGAATCGGGTGTATTGGCTGCAGGTAAACATCCGGTGATGTTGTAGTTGGGAATCTCCAGCTAGTAGTCATACATACATACACAACAGAAAACGATGTGTTATAAGTCAACCCGACAAAATCCGAATGGAATTACTTGTTATGACCCAAAACCCATTTTGACCCATTATCCGACCCGTCCATTTACCTTGATCTCCTTCAGTAGTGCGGGCACCCCAAAGATGCTTAATAATGAACTAAATGATATAAACATAAAGATTGCAGCTACTCCTGCCTGCAACAATGATGTGGACCATCAAAATCAATTTATACTTTTTGAGTAAATTTCATACATTAAAAACATTTGAGAAGATATATAATTAATTCAACTCACCCGAACTGACGTTAGTGAATGGCCTAATCCAGAAAATAGAGTACCAATAGATAGCCAAAGTTGATGCACGAGAAATAATGGGAAAAAGTATAACATGTTACACAAATGATTGGTTATGAGAAAATGCACATTAAATGAAACGCAAGTGTTTATGCGGTTTTTACAATTCTCTACCTAAAATTGGTTAATAATTGAACGCGTCCCCACATAAATAAAAGATAAAGGTAATTAACCCAATAAGTTATTAGAGAAATATGCTTATGCCATCTTTCTTCAAAGTGAGAAAGTTGCATTATATGCTTAAGGAGCCCATAGAATATTTTTCAATGGTCCTGATTACCTTTCAACAGCTTTCAGAATAAAATGATCTTAAATTCGATATCAAGAATTTATTCTCTGGCAACATATTTAAAGATGAATTATTGATACATATTAGATGCCTGATCCAACTCAATAATCTTAATTTAAGATGCATCTCAGTTGACCTAAGAAAATAAGGTCTGCAACCAAGTTTTCAGTTCATATTTTCCTACTTATGTATAGCAACATCACTCAAATACTTCATGATCTTAATAACCCATATACAGTTCTTTTAAAGGGCTTTGATTATACTAAAAACAGACAACTTATCTCCATTGCAGATCCAATTACAGTAACACATGGGTTCATTAGTTGAGTAATTATACACATATCAAGATCAAATCAAACCAATTAACATAATAATTAGTAAATTGGGGATAATCACAATTCAAACCTTAGCAGTATACTCCATTTCAGCAAATTTGAAAGCAATGCCAAGGCAACTAAGCAGCACAGACACCAAAGAACACGCCTCACAAAACGGCTTTAATCGCAAATCAACACAAACCTCATTACCACCACTCTTTTTGATCAAATCCGATATCCCCTCAAACGCCTGTGCGATCGAAGAAAGAGGGGTTTCTGTAACATCTTCATGTTTCATCTTCCGGATCCTAACACTTCACAGATCGAAACAAACGATCAAATTACAGTTATTGGTCATCCGTACCCTAGAAATCAGATCAACAAATTTCGAAAAGTATACTGAAAAAGAAGAAATGGGTATTGAAATTAAGGAGACGAATCGAACTAAAAAATTCTTAAGTATCTTAACTCTTCAGTTTACAGTTTACTCACCTCAATCTCTATAAATAAACACATAATTTAGCTTTGAATACCAAATGCCCTTCAATTTCAACTTTACATCATCAAACAAAAGCTATAATAGTAACAGTAAACATATGCAATCCAACTCCAGTATCAAGCAATTTTCAATCCCAAAAGCACAGGTTCAACCTTACGATCAAAATGCCACTTGCTTCAGCAACATTAAGCAATAATCCCTCTCACAAACGTTCAAACACACCAAATACATACATACGCTAGTCAAAACATCACAGATCAATAAGCATCGATCAAAGTATACAAAACAGGTTTTACAATTTTTACGGAACATCAAACTGTAGAAAACAACCCACTATGAGTATATCAAAAGTAATAACCACGGACTCACATACAATGAACGCACCTTCTGTTCGCTCACAGTGAAGAACTAACCTCAACATCATCAACAACAGCCCTCAAAACAAAATTAAGCCAAACAAAGTAATCAATCAACAACTTACCACCGGACTGTATGCACTTGATGACAAAATTGACACCGATAGCGACAAAATCGACACCGATAGCGTCAAAATCGACACCGGAAGGACCAGAAGACGATCGGACGTCTTCGGTGGCCCGCTCATCATCGGAAAGGAAACGCTTCGGTGGTCTTCTTCCGAATCGACGCCGTGGTGGTGAGAGGTGGGAGATTTGGGTGGATCTGGTGGCGATGGGGCTGCGATTTGGGTGGTGCGGGGGGATCGGAGGTGCGGTGGTGGTGGTTTAGGGTTTGGGGATCTCTCCACCGACATAGGTCTTTAATAAGAATTATAATGTTTGAAATAATAGTTTGTGTAAATTAAACTAGTATTTAAAGTCTAAATTTTATAAAAATATACTAACTACATCATTAGTTTTAGAATATTAAATAAAAATATAAGGGTATTTTTATAAATAAATTATAGAAAAATAATTAAATGGTTTTAAAAATAAACAAAGTTTATAAAATGATTTTTTATAATTTTTATAAATTTTTAACATTAAATTTGAAGGCCAAAAAGGCTAAAAAAATATATGATGTTCCCTGGGATCGAACCGGGGACCTCCGGTTTGTGAGGGTAAGTAGGTAACCAGTGAACCAAGGCCGTGGCCGCGGTTTAACTTGGTATTCAAATCTTAAAAACATTTAATACAAACCATTCCCAAATCGTATGAACCCTAGGTTCAATTGATCCCAAATTAAACCCCGTATGGGTTATGTTAATGAAATTCACCTTGGGGCTTTTAATCCCCAAGTGAAATCAAGCATAATGATGTACAGAACTTAAGTGATTGAGTTCAAAATGAGGGAGATGAGATGAGAAATAGGTCGCAACTGACGTAGTGATTGATTGATGTTCAAATGATGATGTTAATCCAATTCGTTGCACAGATAACCTCTACTGAGATCGATGAACGAAAGCCCTCTGTCAATTGAGGGTATAATTGCCGTGAAGATAAAGATCGAAAGAGTTGCAAGTTCGGGTTGGGGAGAGGATTGTTTTGCGATGAGTTTGAGTGTTTCAGGTGAAATTGAATGTAGCAATCGAGTAGAGATAGATAGACGTTCGTTTAGGTTGAATTAATTTGATTATTATTAGTGTTTAATGCCCGAACGTTGTGTGCTTAATGATCGGCGGTTACTCGAGCTCAAACGCCCTTGTAACCGATGTTAAACTTTTAACTAAAATGTATCCAATGGTTCGAATCCCTTTCGTGAATGGTTAAGAATCGTTTTCTTCGGCTCAAATTCGAAAAATCGAGGCTTTTGGCCTCGCCGGAGCTACGGCCGGAAGATTGGCCGGAAAAAAACAGGGAAGAGAGGGCGGGGGGTTGGGTTGTAATTTAAAATTTTACATATTTGGCCCTTGCGATTTATTTGTTATCATTTCATGCACATAACTTGTTTTTTTTAAGTTTATAAAATGACAAAAACAACCCCCTAATCTTAGTTAAGTTCTAAACACTTTTAAGTTAATAATTTTTATAAATTATTATTATTACTAGTATTATTATTATTAGTAACATCATTATTATAGTTTATTATTATTAATATTATTATTATTATTATTATTATTACTATGTTAGTTATTATTATTAGTATTATTATCATTATGATAACTTATTATTATTGTTACTATTATTAATATTATCATAATTATTATTATTGCACAATTTAATATTCTAATTATTAGCTTTCATACATTACATTTTAAGAACAAATAAAAAAATAAACATAAATCACCCATAAATTTCAAGATTGACAACAATAACCCTTATAAGAATAAACAAAATTAACTTTTAGTTAATAAAAATACGAGATGTTATACTAACCCTCATGGACAACTTGTGAAACCACTCTCATTAATCTAATACTAGTTCCTCGTAAGTAGAATACCAGATAAATGTATATCCAAACCAACGATAATCATCAACCAGGTAAAACCAAGATAAACATAAATTTCTACATCAATCTAATACTAAGTTTGCTTCTTCGCATTGCATATCATTTTCCCCTAATCGATAACGATTTTATTGTTTATGTTTCTAGTGATGATTAAAATGGTGATGAACCCTCAGTCATCGTCTACTGCATGATAGCAAAATAAGGAAGAAAAATTGCACCGTCAATAAAAGAAACAACCGTTAAATTAACAAAACTAATTCATGTTTTTATTTGTAACCTATAACATCGATACTTTCACATTTCATTTAGTGTTAAGCACCTTAACTATTTACTTGATGGATAGCTGGTATAGTGTTGTAACATCTAAGTGATACATGATTCCACTAAGTATATTATGTGCCTGGTCAAGATTTGGCAATTTCCAACAACCTAAAAAATCTAAAATAACTTCAGATGCTAATAACCTGAACTAAGTGATGTTAGTGAAGCTAATAAATATGAAATAAGCAACCTGTAACATTTAACCAAAACCAAATGTCAATGCAACCTAATTTCTAACTCATGAAGTTGCAAATTAAACGATAAAGCAACAGTGAACCTGGCAAACACCTCTAAACCTCGAATCCTAATTCACAAATGAATTTGTAAGTTAATACAAATTTAAACCAGATACAATCTTTTTTTCCATTCATTAACTAAATAAATGGGAACGCTCATATAATAAATAGAAACGTGTTTTTAATCTGTCAGAAGACATTAAATTTTTGAACAACCCATAATATAATTCTACTCATGAAAGCTATATACGAGACTTGAGAGTTAGGCCCTGTTTGGTTGGGTCTGACTAGACCCGGTCAGACGTTCACGTCTGACTCGGTCAAATATGGGGTGTTTGGTTGCTTGCCTCTTACCGAAGAAAAGGTCTGACCGAAGCTCCTACCCGGTCAGACCTCAACCATAATCTGACCCGCGGTCAGACGTGAAGGTGGAGTGACCGAAGGCTTGATGTCGATTGGGGGAACGATGTCGACGGGGGGAACGATGTCGACGGGCTTGCGGTTCCATGTGAGCTCGTCATCGTCATCATCATCACCGAACCTCATTCCCGTGAGCTCCGATCTGTGTGGTGGTGGAGATTAGTGTGGTGGTCTCCGATCTGTGTTCTGTGATCGATCCTCATCCCCGTGAGCTCGTCATCGTCATCGTCATCACCGAACCGGCTTGCGGTGAAGTCGGTTTTGACCGATTTTGATGTCCGATGAAAGCCACCGTGAGCTCACGGGTAGTGGTCTGTGACCGAATCGGCTTGCGGTGAAGTCGTACGGGCGGGGTGGTGGTTGGTGGTGATGTCGCCGGAGATGAGGAACTCCGGCGTGAGCGTGGTGGTGATCTGGTTCAGACATTGGGGAATGGGGAATGGGAGAAAGTGTGTGGGGAAAGGTTTTTATTTTAAAAACTTTCCTTTTTACAATCAAACACACTTATTGATTCAGACCACTTATTGGTTCAGAAATCTTACTGGTTCAGAACTCTTACTGGTTCAGCACTTATTCAATCAGATGTTGCCAAACAGCCTCTTAATCTGTTCATAAATGTACCATTTCCAAAATTTATGAAAGAAAACATATATTACATTAACAATAACTCTCGCTGTTGGCTTTAAACTAATCATCTTGTCACATTTCAAAACTATAATTCAGAAGCACATAAATAGTTTGTTTATTTAGAGGTTTGAGCTTATTAATAAATCCACTCTAAGTGTAAAATCACTAACACCTATTTGGGAAATAACTTTAGAGGTTTGAGCTTATTGAAATTTGAAAATCATAACTATAGAACTCATAATTCGGTTTTATAGAAAAAAAAACCACCCTCAATTGCAGTTAGCATATTTAACATCATAAAAATATCAATAAAAAACAATCTGTAATTTCGAAAATAGGCTGAATAGCTATTTGTTTTTTTTCTTTTTTCCTATAACTCAGTGTCAACTATAAAGTACACAATTTTAACAATTTCAATCAAATTTAGGCTTTAGGGTGACCATTTACTACTTGTCACAGTCAAGAAACAGGGAATGTCATTTTTTCAAGCAGAGTTGGTCAGTGTGTGAGTTGGTGAGAGTTTAAGGCAACACTAATCATCCATTTCACGGGAACAAAGATTCAGAAAAGTTTTGTGAAGATTCACGGGTTCAGTGAAGATTTTGAAATGTTTTATGAGGAATCTGACCTTGGTATATCAATTTCGGAAGAAAAATTGTGCATGAACTCTTTGAAATCTCCTTAGATCTGCAAAATTTTCTTGGAAGAGAAAAGGTAGACGAACACAAATGGTGGCTTTAGGGTTTGTGTGGAAGAATGTGGAAGGAACCGGGTATATTCCATGGTTTTTTTAGATCCGCGTGACTTTTCTTTTTGGGCAGGAATAAATTAGCAATATGAAATAAGAGACTGCCATGTGGCATGTAGATTACTTAAGAGATGACCATGTGGCATTAGAAACCTTGGTTTATTAGAATCTATAGATGTAGTTATTGATGATTAATGCTTTTTCTAGTCTAGGTTTCTTATGCTTTTAAAGTAATTAGTGTTCAAAAGCTTGCGGCTCGCTTGATATTAACTGGAACGGCTTGACTTGGTTTGTCAATGAGCCGAGCTGAACGAAGGTAAGCTCGGCTCGTTGTCACTCATTAGCTAGCTTGTTGTATTATTCGTTGTCACTAACTAAAATCTACAATATATTATAAATGATATGTATAACACATTACTCAAGATTAAATATCGTATTAGGCAATCTATAAACTCTCTTTCTCACCTGTAGCATTTTTTTGTTTTAATGATTTAAAATAACAAATTCAAAGATATTATTTTTGTTTCTTATACATATCACTATGTAAAAATACAAAAGTTGATAAAATTATAAAATAAACTAACTTGGTTGGTTCGGTCGGTTTCAACGAGCTAAGTTTGAACTAAACACTTAAAAAAAATAAAAATCAAATTATTGGCTTGGCTTGGTTTGTAAACATGATGAGCCCAACTTGACTCAGCTCTATTCGTTTACAATCGTATTTGTTTAGGTTAATTTTTTGCAAGTTTTAGTTATTTCTTATAATGTATTTATCCTAATATTGAGTTTCTAATTTTTTACTTTCACAACTTCTTTTTTAATTTTCTTTTCTCATGTGTGGTCAATTTAATAATTAACAAATGTTATATTAGAACTAAAACTTTCTCTAAAGGATTAAGATCTTTTACGAAAAAGTAAATCTTTTATATAGTGTTAAGTCAAACCATCATGCTTTAAAATTTACAATATTTTTTTTATTATGAACTTGAACCTTCTAACAAAGCTTATGAAGAACACATTCTTATTACATCATCATATGTGAGTGTAATACACTTTGATATGTTAGGGCATAGACCCTTTGGTTAAAGAAAAAGTAAATTATTATTTCAAATTTATGAAAAAGTAAATTATTATTTCAAATTTATGAAACCAATATCAGACGACAACAATAATAGTTTTTGTATTAAAAATACGTGACTTGCAACAAGAAACACAAATTTAAAAGTTATGTCGCCAAAAAGTTAGAATAACTCAAGAAGTAAAATAAAATGATAAAAATAGAAGATGAATAATCTATTATCAAAAAGTTGACATAAATACGCGGTGAAGAAAAGTTAAAAGCTTAAAACGAAATGTTAATCAAAATTTTGACAAAACACTATTAACCCTAAAAAACAGTTTTATTCTTGGTGGTTATGGATTAACAGGCAAAATGGATGTAACAATTCACATTATAAATTAAAATCTCACTCTTTAGTTCTCTAAATTAGAATGTAAATTGTCTATTCGAACATCATGGTGCTAAAGTGTAATCCTTTTGTTTAAAAGGTTGAGGGATTAAATTATGTAACATGTAAATGTACATGGTTAATAGAATTTGTTTAAATTATTTTGACACACAAACACAATATCTAATCTAAAAATACATGTAGGGGTTGTTTGATATTTTTTAATAGTCATAAAAATACAACTTTTTTATGGTTTATAGTCTTTTAATAATTAAGATGTAAATTTAAATTTGAATGCTTAAAATGTTACCTTTTAATAAAAAATAAGCAAATTAGATTTTCATAATCCGAACTATTATCTTTTACCGATAAAAATCCATACTATTAAATCAGCCAATAATAATCTTAACTTTTATTTTGTTGTCAAGGTCGATCCAACTAGCACAATTGTTCATTTATTTTCATTTGATTCTCACTCGATTTTGCTCATGATGATTATTATAAATGAAACACTGAAAAATACAACCAAACAAAATGAATAATAAGCGAAAATCAACGGTAAATCAATGATAACTATTGTACTAATATTATCATTAACAACAAAATAAAAGTTAAGATTATTATTAATCAATTTAATAGTATTAATCATTAGTCATTTAGATAATTAAAATTTAATTTATAAAAAATGAAAATACATTCACATCTAAATTAACATCATACATTTGCTCTTCCCGGGTATTCATAGAGTCAAATTTCCCCCCGACCCTCCACCGGCGTAAAAGCTAACCGTCTTCCTCCGGCGCCATGGACGGACCTGCAACACCATCGAAGAACAAGAACCCTAACGGCGCCTCCAAGTTCCTCCTCGATCTCCCCTCCAAAGGCCTCTTCTCAGCCCCCGTCATTTCTTCCAATTTGGTATTGCTTCTTACATAAACCCTACCTTTCTCTTACATCCTCATTAAATGTTCAATTCAATCGCTTCCTTTGTCAGTTCTTAAGTCATACAATGCGAGTTCGGCTTAGGATTGACCAATGACGGTGGAGTGTATTGAATATGGTGAAATGTAGTTAGTGTGTTTGTCAGTTAGGGTTTGTTGAGTATGAGCGCTGTTGCTAGTTCTGCTTTAGTGTATAGGCGCAGTCGTTTTTTTGGTTGTTGTTTGGTTTAAGTTGGTAGTTTGTTAAGTTTAGTGTATAATTCTGCTTTAGGTCTCAGGTTTGAATGCAGCTTCCTCTTGTGTTTTGCTTTTACATACTGAAGACCATATGCCTAGCGCAAGCTGCGTTTAGAAGGTTAATAGTGTTTTTGTTAGTTAGATTTCTGTAATGAGTTCTAACGGTTATGAAAAGAAAAAATAAATCTTGTTTGGCTTTTGCAGATGAAGATATATTGTTTTAAGCTTGTGATTGGTTATAAATGCATTCCAAATTGACACACCACAATGTTAGATGTGTATAGAGATAAAACTCATGGAATATGCGTTAAAGTGTTAGTTTTTTGCACATTTGATGTGAATTGCTTTTTGTGTTCTGAAATTATGTGCTTAAGCAGGGTGGAATGAGGGTCTATGTAACTGATCATGACACATCACCTCCAGGTCAGCTTCAACAATCTATCTTTTTACCATATGCAATTTGGCACAATTAACTAAAAAAGATTCATTTTATTTACCATGGTAAAATTGCGACACAAATTTACGTCATGGTTGATGGTGTTCATCTTTAATATTCTTAAAAAGTTGTCAGCTAAATATGATAATCACAAAAAAGAAATCTTGAAGAGTCGAAGGTGGCATGTGAGCTGACTCGATGTTTCTTTTACTCAGAAAGTCAACTTATAAAGAGTGATCAAATGAACATACTGATCAGATCACTTCTGCTTAAGCAACAGCAGAAGGGTGGAACAAGTTCAAAGGGGGCAAAGAATGTAGGCACAAATGAGAACTCAAGAAAGAGGTATTTCATATTTGTTATACCTATGTTTTATTTTAATGTTATGACTTGTGCCTTTTAAGGCACTGCTTAGCTATTCATGTTTATTAATCGTATTATTGTTCTATAACCAGGGCCCCAGAAAGAGCGGCTGAAGGTAGGGCTTCTGCTAAGAGAGCAGCATCCACCAGCCAAAACGGTATCCATCAGGATCCAATCAGCTGTTTAATTATATGACTTTAGATTGAGGTGCGAAACTAGACGAGACGGGTAATGAGTCAAAAATAAGTTCGGATCGAAGCTGATCCTGTCAGGTTGACGTTGACCCGAAGGCCGGATACATTTTGTCAAAAAAATTTCCATAATCAGTTGTGTGTGTTTAGGAAAACTATACTATTTCAATATTTATGTATTTTTTTATAGTAAAATATTCTAGGAGGTTTTGTGCATTAAAACAAACGTTGTGTGACTTACGATACGCTTGACCTATTTCATATCAAGCTAGACAGCTAGTGTTTATTTTACCTGTTTGGCCCCCTATTTGGAATCAACACATTACATGGGTCGAATTTGTAATCCCTACTTTTATTCCGCGAAATTGATTGATTCATTTGTTACTGCTGTGGCAAAATTTTACGCTATGATGTGTTTAGTGACATGGTTAAATGGTTATAATTGCTTGGATTTCTCAACTATCTAGTGACATTTGTTTCATCATGTAGAGGGTTCAAAATCAAAATTACCTGAAAATCTCCAAAGTTTGACTGTTGAGAGACTTCGTGTGCTTTTGAAGGATAGAGGTCTTTCTGTAAGAGGGAAGAAGGTATGCAACTTGCATTATTTCTTTTCTACATTGTTGAATGATATATGTGTATTTTATTGCGTTTAATAATCACATGAACTTTTTATTAGTATCTCACCATTAGTCATTAGCCTACATAAACAAAACTATGATAGTCTTAGACGGTTTAGTTTAAGGTCTGAATTTGACTTGGGCCTTTGATTAACTGAGAGTAAAGGTAATCTGATTTACTAAGTTCATGATTTATATGATATTTTTCTACACAAACAGTAGAGTTTTGGTCAGACCACCATGGAAGGTGATCTAACCAAAAGAATCCAATATCTGACTTAATAATTATTACACTATAGGCTCATCATCATAATATAAACTTAGGAGCTAAGTTGGTGTTTAATTTTTTATGACTAAACTATTAATTCATGTCATTATTGGCCCGAAGTGTAAAGAGCAACCTATTTGTAATTTTGTATATTGTCATTGGTTTATAAACTGATAAGTGATAACTGCTTGATTTCTAAACATTCCATTCAAATTAAGAAATTTTTATCAATGAAAAGCTGAAAACAGCTTGAGTAATGCTATTGATTGCATTTAGAATTCAAGGATTAGTTATTTCATTATGCTAGAACATTGCCTAGTACCACATTTTGAAATGCTTATACCTAGGGGTGTTCTCATATCGGTCCATTAAGAAAATTCCAAATCCCGACCCAGCAGAGCTGGCTATATTCTGTATGGTTCTTATTTTCGTTTTTGATTCTTGGTTCTGTTGGGTTGTCGGGCCAATTCAAGTTGTTAGGGTTGGTGAACCCTTTGGTCTTTTGTGGGCTCGGTTTCGGTCGACAAGGAGGAGCTATTATGGTCTGTTTTTATTAAAAATATTATTAGGCCCATATATATGTTCTTGGTCACCGAGTATTGTAACCCTAGTTTTTTCATATATATTCCCTTGCATATAAATGCAATCTTGTGCTGAGCATAATAACAAAGAGAAAACCTTAGTTGCAGCCCATGGACGTAGAATTCACATCGGATCCCAACCATGTTAAAATTCTCATGTCTCTTTTTTCTATTTTGGCTTGCGTGTGTGTATGTGATTCGGTAGCAGTTTAGAACCTGTTATGTCTCAAACCCTGGACTCAAACTTTTGGGTTTATGATTAGTCCAATTTTTGCCGAATGATATAAAGGGAAACAAATTGGATTTGGACCAAGTGTCCTAGATTATAGGAACATACAGGTTTTTGGTTCGGTTTGGTTTTCCGGTTTTTAAGGTTTGATCTGAGTTGCATACCCCTAGATGGACCAAACTACTTAGCTTGAAACAACTTTCTTTGATAGATATATAGGTGGGCATTCATTCGTAGAAGGATAAACTTCCTAAAAAACATCAGAACCATAAGAACATGACACGTGTATAAGGGGTCCAGGGGTAAATCTGTTTGACTAAAGGCATAAATTAATGGTATCAAAGAACATAGGTGTGGCACACTGTTATATGAGTTAGATGCATTGTGTACTCAGGTGGCGCTTGAGTTAGATGCGTTGATAGTTAAAGGTTTGGACTCACTGTTGTATGCACATTGCATAGTTCTTTAAAAAGGTTGTTTTTGTAATATATGTGTTGTATATTGAGTTTAAATCTAGATGTTAGTAGTGTGAATGTGGTAGGTTTATTGTTACTTCGTAAATGTAATAAGAAAGTATATGGGTAGCTAATGACAAGTTGGCAATAGTTTAGTTGTTAAGTAATTAATAAGTTCAGGGACTGGTATTTTCATTTCTGAAACTTGTTGATAGAGGTTGTTATTAGTAGTTAACCTTGTTGACTGAAGAAGGTTATCAGAGAATTTTCTTGTAATCAAAGTTTCATGATAATCAATTTCATATTTTCATAGTTAATTCTTGATTATCGTTCGTGGTATTCCGCATTATAGTTAACAATTGGTATCAGAGCCAATTGGTGGCTCGATTACAAACGAGGTAGATACAATTCATAGATTGGGAATAATCCTCAAGATCGAAGAATGGTGTCTGGATCGAAACTTGAAATTGAGAAGTTTGATGGTAGAAACGACTTTAGCCTGTGGCGTCTGAAGATGAAGGCTCACCTGGTGCATTGAGTGGTTGATGCGCTCGTCGGTGGAACAACTAAAGAGCCAGAAAGGGCGACTGAAAGGGAGAAGAAGGAGATCGCAGATGCTTGGAAGGAGAAGATGGATAAGGCACATAGTACAATTATCTCGAGCTTTGGTGACCGAGTCTTGCGAGAAGTCTCAAAAAACCACAGCATCTGGGATTTGGACGAAGCTAGAGTCGCTCTACATGACGAAGTCATTGGCCAATCGACTATACCTCAAGAAGCACTTATACACCTTTCAAATGGTGGCTGGAAGATCATTAGAAGATCATATCGACGAATTCAATAAGATTGTACTTGATCTTGAGAATATTGAAGTAGAGTTTGCTGATGAAGATAGAGCAATCATTGTCTTGTCATTACTCGCTCATACCTACGAACACTTTGTTGATACCCTGATGTTTGGACGGGATAGTCTGTCAATGGAGGAAGTGGTGGCTGTAATGAATTCTAAGGAGTTACAAAGAAAGGGTGAATTAAAGGATGAGGGGTCGGATGACCTATTGGTTAGAGGAAGGTCAGATCATAGAGGAATGAAACCTAAAGGTGGTATGTCTAGATCCAAGTCTAGAACAAAGAGAAGGTGTTTTGTGTGCAATTAAAAAAAAAACATCTAAAACGAGAGTGCCCAGAATGGAAGAAGAAGAGCCTTGAATCTAATAAGAGCAAAAGTCTCTCTAATTCGTCTCCTGAAGGTTCTACTGACGGATATGAAAGCGCTGATGTGCTTGTAATGTCTAAGGGTGTTGGGAATGCTCATGAGTGGATATTGGACACTGGGTGTTCGTATCATATGACACCTATTAAAGGTTTCTTTAACAAGTTGCATATGGAAAACCAAGGTGTGGTATAACTAGGAGATGACAGGCCCTGTACAATTCAAGGCATTGGGTCTATATCTGTGAAATTGAATAGTGGGTAAGTTATGAACTTAGATAATATTAGATACATTCCTGAGTTGAAGAGGAATCTTCTGTCATTAGGAACTTTTGAAAGGAATGGTTACCATGTAAGCCTAAGGGATGGGAAAGCCAAGATAGCAAGAGGTTCTATGGTGGTTTTGACTGGAACTAGGAAAAGTAATAATGTATATGTTCTAGATAGGACCATAGGCAGTTCTTGTGCAGTGATGGAGTCAAGATTAATAGTGCCATGAAGTGGCATGTTAGGCTGGGTCACATGAGTAGCCTGGGATTGATGGAATTAAAGAACCAGGAAATCATTGCAGGACTAGATAGTTGTGATTTTGGTTCTTGTGAAAATTGTATCTTAGGTAAATCTAAGAGGGTAAAATTCATAAAGGGCATCCATAGATTAAAGGGAATCCTTGATTATGTACATGCTGATCTTTAGGGCCCCACAAAAAGTCTGTCACTAGGTGGAGCATCATACTTCTTGTCTATCATAGATGACTACTCGAGAAGAGTGTGGGCCTATGTACTCAAAAGTAAGTCAAAAGCTTTGGATAAGTTCAAACTGAAGTGAAAAAACTCAGGACAAATAATGGCCTTGAGTTTTGTAATGGTGAGTTCCTTAAGTTTTACAAGATCCATGGCATTGCAAGGCACCTAACTATTCCGGGTACTCCATAATAGAATAGTTTGGTTGAGAGGATGAATAGGACTCTATTGGAAAAGGTAAGGGGCTGTTTGATAAAACTGACTCAGTAAGGTCTAACTGAGTCAGAAGCTGACTCAGTCAGAAGTTCTGGCTGAGTCTACATCTGACTGAAACTTGGCTGTTTGATTCAGTATCTGACTGGCTCTGCTGAATGATAATAACTCCTTTTATAAATTATTTCAACACACAAAAAACCATCAAAAAACAAAATCCACTACCATCACCATCTCTACATCCCCTCCCAACCACCATCGGCCTCCACTACCACAACCACCACCACCACCGACAGGAGAGGAATCGCGAAGGGGAAGTGCTCGGCGGTGCTCGCGCAGGGAGGAATTGCAGGGGGGCCGTCGCGCAGGGGGGCCGTCGCGCAGGGGGGCCCGTCGCGCAGGGGGGCCGTCGCTCAGGGGGGCCCGTCGCGCAGGGGGGGCCGTCGCGCAGGGGGGCCCGTCGCGCAGGTGGGGCCGTCGCGCAGGGGGTCCGCTGTCGGTGGAAGCGCCGACGAGGGGTGAGGTGGCCGTCGGTGGTCGCGGTCAGCTGAAATGGATGAGTCAGCCTTTTCTGAAATCAGGTTTGGGTCAGCTACCTTGGACCCGGTCAGCTGTAGCTTCTTGCATATCAAACGGGCTGACCCGCTGACCGAGTTAGCAGTCAGTTGGGTCAGACCAAAAACAAACATGCCCTAAGGTGTATGCTTATTAGGTCAGGGTTGCCAAAGAGATCCTAGGCAGAAGCTTTGATGATTGTTGTTTACTTAGTCAATAGATCAACATCATATGCCATAGATATGATGGTGTCTTTGGAAAGATGGTCTGGAATTCAAACCAACTATGATAATCTTAGGATTTTTGGTTGTGTGGCTGTTACCACTTAAAATTCCAGTATTATTGCTATTGAAGGGTGTTGCCCAAATTGATTACAAAAGTATCTATTTATAGCCGTTAGAAGCACTAACTAACTACACAATACTTTCACTTTCAGTCCCTATACTAAGTACATATTACAAACTAAGAACAAACTACAAAATACAAATCAAACTATACAATCAATACAACAAACAATACTATGAATTAATCAACAATCACCCCCTTAATTCATGTATTGTTCCAACTCCCAACTTCAACTTCATCTCTGCAAATTTGAGCCTTGGTAAAGCCTTTGTTAATACATCTGCCTTCTGATCCTCACCACTGACATGCTTCACCACTACTAGGTTCTTTTCTACACATCCCCTAATATAGTGATACCTCACGTCTATGTGCTTGGACCTGCCATGAAACACAGGGTTCTTCATCAGCTGAATAGCTGATCTATTGTCTACATACAACACAATAGGACTCAACTCTTTATTAGTTAACTCCTCCAGCAGACCTTTAAGCCACACAGCCTGCTGAGCTGTGGCTGTGGCTGCCATAAACTCTGCTTCACACGAAGACAGAGCCACTGTGGCCTGTTTTTGGCTCATCCAACTCACAGGACCACCACCAAAATAGAACACCATCCCTGTGGTATTCCTTCCATCTGATTTAGTGGGAGCATGTGAGCTGTCACTGAATCCAATCAGCTCTTTGTCACCCCCATACTTGTACCAAATGCCATCATCCATAGTCCCTTTCAAATACCTGAGAATTGTTTTGACTGCTTGCCAATGTGCTGCCTTAGGATTTGCCATAAATCTACTAGCAATTCCTACTGAGTAGCACAGATCAGGTCTGGTCTGTGTGATATACCTCAGACAACCTATGATTCTTCTGTATTGTGTCACTAGTACAAGTTCTCCATCCTCTTCTTTTCCCAACTTTAAACCAGGATCCATTGGAATCTTGGTGGAATTACATTCCAGCATCTTCTGATCTTCAAGAATTCTTTTGGCATATCCTGATTGGGTCAAGAAAATCCCATCAGTTGTTTGCTTAACCTCTATCCCCAGATAGTAGTTAAGTAAACCTAAGTCTGTCATCTCAAAACAAGTCATCATCATTGACTTGAACTCCCTGATCACATCATCATTGGGTCCAGTAGCTATAATGTCATCTACATAGACACCAATGATCATAATTCCCTTATCAGTCTTCCTCTTATATACTGCATGCTCCCTTGGGCACCTCTCAAACCCAAACTTAATCAAACTTTCATGCAGTTTCTCATTCCAGGCCCTGGGTGCCTGTTTCAGTCCATACAAGGCCTTTAAAAGCTTGTACACCTTCCTTTCATTACCAGGCTTAGTAAACCCCTCTGGTTGAACAACATATACATTCTCCTTCAAATCACCATTGAGAAATGCAGTCTTTACATCAAGGTGATGAACCTTCCACTGATTGACTGCAGCCATTGCTATTATCAATCTCACTGTTTCCAACCTGGCCACGGGTGCAAAGACCTCTTCATAATCTATTCCATGCTGTTGAACATACCCCTTTACCACCAGCCTTGCCTTATATCTTGTGACATTTCCCTCTGCATCTTTTTTAAGCTTGAACAACCATTTCAAGCCTATGGGTTTTACATCCTTAGGACAATCAACTAATCTCCAAGTCCCATTTTTCTTATACTGTCCATCTCACTTCTCATAGCTTTCATCCATTCAGGATTCCTCTTAGCTTGCTCATACTTGACAGGCTCTTCTTCTTGCAGCATCAAGACTGATTCATCAAATATTGGTGGTTCAAAAGGTCTTTTCTCTAAGATATCTGTTCTACTGAACACATCATCCAGAGTAGTAAACCCTTTGGGAGGGGTATCATCATAGGTTGACCTGGGAACCTGGTTCCCACTTGATGATTGTTCCCACTCACCACCCCCAGAACTTGGAGTTGAGTCATAAGAAGTGTCATTAAATGACTGCCCTGTCTCATTCCAATCACCACCTGCCTCAGAAGCAGAAGGCTCAGGATGATGGTGATTGAAACTACCATTGTCTGACCCATTCATTGCTTCTCTGGTAGAGCTAACACCTTGTTCTTGCACACTCATTTCCCCACCAAAACTGGAGTAACTTTGATTGGACTGATCTATAGAGGCTGTGTCCCAATTCCAAGGTTCAGTTTCTTCAAATTGTACATCCCTGCTGACCACTATTTTCCCAGCCACAGGGTTATACAGTCTGTAAGCTTTTGTACCAGACTCCACTCCCAAATGCACCATTTGTGTGCTTCTGTCATCAAGCTTCCTCAATTGATTGCTGACTTTCACTTGTGCCTTACACCCAAACACCCTCAGGTGTTTCACCTTTGGCTTCTTGTCAAACAACCTTTCATAAGGGGTCATATTGACCAAGGCTTTAGTTGGGCATCTATTCAGCACAAAGACTGAATGTCTTACTGCCTCAGCCCATAACCACAAAGGCATGTTCATAGCCTTTAGAATAGATCTTACCATGCCCATTACAGTTTGATTTCTTCTCTCCACAACCCCATTCTGTTGTGGAGAGTAGGGTGCAGTCAAGTATCTCTTGACTCCATCCAAACTGCACAGCTGCTCAAACTTTTGTGATGTGAACTCACCTCCCCTGTCTGTTCTGAGAGCCTTGAGCCTATGACTTGTCTCCATATCAGTCTGAGACAAGAATGCTTGAAAAGCATTAGGGGCTTCATCTTTTGATTTCAGCATGTACACCCACATGTACCTTGAGTAGTCATCCACCAATAGCATAAAATACTTGTTCCCAGCAGGGCTAGGTGGATCTAATGGTCCACACAAGTCTGCATGCACAAGTTCTAAGGGCTTGGTTGCCCTATAGGTGCTTGAATTTGGGTATGAATGACTTCTCTGTTTACCCACTAGGCAACTCCTACACAATTGTGACTTGTGGTTTATTCTTGGTAGACCCCTTGTCATGTTGTGTTTGGACATGCTATTGATTGAGTCAAAGTTGAGATGACCCAATCTTGCATGCCATGTCCAAGCTACATCATCTCCCAGCAAGCACTTAGGAAGAGTTACCTCCAAGGTGACTTTGTAGAGTCTGTTATGGCCCTTCTTGACTTTCAACAGGGTTCTTCCACTCTTCTCATACACCCAAAGGTATCCATCCTTCATCAGGATTTTACATCCTGCCTCATCCAACTGGCCTAGACTCAATATGTTACTCATGAGGGCAGGGATGTAGTACACATTTGTGACTACTCTATGCTCCCCATTTTTGCATTGAAAACAGATTGAGCCTCTGCCTTTTATGATTACCACTGAGCCATCACCAAACTTCACTTTCCCTGTGATTGATTCATCAAGATCAGTGAAGTGGGATCTAACACCTGTCATATGGTTACTAGCTCCATTATCTAGATACCATATGCAGGAATCCACCTCAGTGGTCATATCTCTTGGGTATACACTGTTTTCTTCAAGCAGCCCCAAGTCATGTATGACTTTAACCATCAAGAGTGTGGGCTCTTGATCTTCTTGGGTTTGAGACAAGTGAGCTTCATCACTTCTGGTCTTTGGGGCCCTACATTCATTTGAGAAGTGCCCCAATTTATCACAATTGAAGCATCTCATAGATTTTTTATCTTTCTTGGGAGGGGCACCCCTGTCTCCACCATCTGGGGTCGGTCTGGAGCTCCTGCTCCTCCCTGACCTCCCACGGCCCCTACCTCTCACTCTAGGATCCCCAGAGCTCGACTGCTTGTAACCCTCAGCCTTGGAGTCACTTTTAACTTTCTCCTGCCATTCTGCCTTGGTTAGAAGCAGTTGACCCGAAGAATTCTTCACTTGAGAGGCTGGTTTGATTCTTTCTTCATAGGCCTTAAGCCTGCCTATCAACCCTTCAAAGGTCATCTCCTCCAAGTCAGAAAACTGCTCTATGGCTGCCACAATTGGGAGAAACCTCTCAGGAGCGGCCTTCAAGACTCTCCTCACCTGTTTAGAGGTGGCAATTGTGGTACCTAGTGCCCGGTATTTGGAGACTAATTCTCCTATTCTTCCCGCAAAGTCATCGATTGACTCTGTGTCAGTCATCCTCATCATCTCAAACTCTTGATCAAGAGTTTGGATTCTTGCCTGCTTTACACGATCTTCCCCCACATACCTTTTTTGGAGAGCCTCCCAGATATCCTTAGCACTCTTATATGCAGCAACCTGCATTAGAACATCCTCGGGCAAGGCCTGGAAAATGAAGGCCCTGGCTGCCTTCTTGCCCAGCTTGACATCAACAGCAGCTTCAGTCGGAGGTTCAATGGCATCCCAGAGTCCCTGGGCATCCATGAACGCCTCCATTTTAATTGCCCACGAGGTGTATGTTGTAGGAGTCAGGATTGGGATCTTGAACGAGATCGAATCGCTGGGATCTCTCAGAGCCACTTGTCTGCTGTTTTCCGCCATCGAATTGCGTCGCAGATGGGATCTTGATTGTGGGTGGTGTGAATTGCAAGTCGCTGTGGTTTCAATTGAATGTTCAGCCCGACGGCTGCTTCAAATTCAGGCGGTGATGGGTACGACGGATCAAGAAAGGGAATCGAAGGGAGTTGGTTTCTGGATCGAGAGCCTTTCGCGCTCTGATACCAATTGTTACCACTTAAAATTCCAGTATTATTGCTATTGAAGGGTGTTACCCAAATTGATTACAGAAGTATCTATTTATAGCCGTTAGAAGCACTAACTAACTACACAATACTTTCACTTTCAGTCCCTATACTAAGTACATATTACAAACTAAGAACAAACTACAAAATACAAATCAAACTATACAATCAATACAACAAACAATACTATGAATTAATCAACAGTGGCTTACTCACACATAAGTCAAGGTAAGCTTGAACCTAGGGCCCTGTAGTGCATCATGATAGGGTATCCTGAGGGAGTGAAAGGATATAAACTATGGAGGTTGGATGGTAATAGTCCTAGAGTCATAGTATGTAGGAATGTGGTGTTTAAGGAAGACTTGATGTATAAGGATGTAATGTTGAAGGACAAAGGTAGTATAGTGCATAGTGATGAGGTTCAATTTGAGGTGGAGTTTGATGAGTTTAAAATAGGTCAAGTTGAGGCTGGAATAACTCAGCCTGAGGCGAGCTCAAGTAGAATTGAAAGCTCTAAAGAGTCATCAGCGGGTCCAAGCATTGCTAGTAGACCAACGAGACAAGTTATTGCTTCTATAAGATATAGGGAGGACATATCCGCATTTGTATTTCATGCAACAGAAGAAGAAAGCTCATATGAGCCAATTTCCTATAAAGATGCTATACAGTTTGTTGATAAGGATAAGTGGTTAGTGGCAATGTAGGAGGAAATGAACTCTTTGTACAAGAATCAAACATGGATGTTGGTGGCTAAGCCTGCAGATCATAAGTTGGTTGGCTGCAAATGGTTGTTTAAGATAAAGGAAGGAATGCCTGGTGATAAGTCCAGGTATAAGGCAAGGTGAGTTGCAAAAGGGTTTACACAGATGGCTGGAATAGACTATAGTGAGGTTTTTTCACCGGTAGTGAAACATACATCTATAAGGATAATTCTATCTTTAACAGCAGTGCCTAATATGGCATTGGAGCATATGGATGTAAAAACAACTTTTTTACATGGTAATCTAGAAGAAGATATCTATATGCAGCAACCAATGGGTTATGAAGTACAAGGAAAAGAAGATCATGTCTGTTTGTTAAAGAGATCCCTATATAGGCTTAGGGGGTGTTTGATATGGGCTGACTGGGCTGACTGGGCTGACCGGCTGACCCGGTCAGCGGGTCAGCCCGTTTGATTTGTAAGCTGACTGGGCTGACCGAGACTTTGGAATCTGACCCAGTCTTTGAAAAATCGATTGCTGACCCATCTTACCCACACAAACTCCTCAAAGTCTGAAGAAACAATCCCCTTCAACAAAAAATCGATTGCTCTGCCAACACCCCCTGCGCTCTCGATCGCGCTCATCCCCTCCCCTGCGCTCTCGATCGCGCTCATCCCCTCCCCCGCGCTCTCGATCGGCCATCATCGGAGCAAAAAGTTGAGATTCTTGTTATATTTTTGGTGGGTGTTGGTGGTGATTGGTGGAAAGATTGAAGCTTTAGGTTCCGATGGCATTTTGGGGAGGTGGGTACGGCGAAGATGGGGGAGTTGACGGTGGTCAATGGTGGCAGAGTGGTGGCTCCGGCGAGGTGTGGTGGTGGAATTGGGGGTAGTGAGAGTTGGTGTGTGGGAAACAATCGACGCCTCCCCCCTGCCCACCCGCCGCCGCTCCGCCCTTCCCTGCCTCCGTCGCCCGCCCGCACCATGTTCGCGAGCCCTAACCGAGCACCAAGTTCTACATACCTACGGTAATCATCATTCCTTTATGAATATAGATGTATATGTAGATGGGTATGTATATGTGTATGTATATGGGTATGTAGATGTGTATGTAGATTGGTATGTATATGTGTATGTATATGGGTATGTATATGGGTATGCAGATGTGTATGTAGTTGGGTATGTATATATGTATGTATATGGGTATGTATATATGTATATATATGGGTATGTATATGGGTATGTAGATGTGTATGTAGATGGGTATGCATATATGTATATGGGTATGTATATGGGTATGTATATGGGTATGTATATGGGTATGTAGATATGTATGTATATGAGTATGTATATATATATATAGGTATGTATATGTGTATGTATATGGGTATGTAGATGTGTATGTAGATTGGTATGTATATGTGTATGTATATGGGTATGTATATGGGTATGCAGATGTGTATGTATTTGGGTATGTATATATGTATGTATATGGGTATGTATATGTGTATATATATGGGTATGTATATGGGTATGTAGATGTGTATGTAGATGGGTATGCATATATGTATATGGGTATGTATATGGGTATGTATATGGGTATGTATATGGGTATGTAGATATGTATGTATATGAGTATGTATATATATATATAGGTATGTATATGGGTATGTATATGGGTATGTATATGTGTATGTATATGGGTATGTATATGTGTATGTATATGGGTATGTATATGTGTATGTATATGGGTATGTATATGTGTATGTATAATGTTATTTTTATCATTCAGCAAAATCAGTCAGATATTAAATCAAACAGCCAAGTTTCAGTCAGATGCAGACTCAGTCAGAACTTCTTACTGGGTCAGCTTCTGACTCAGTCAGATCTTACCCAGTCAGTTTTATCAAACAGCCCCTTAAACAGTCTCCAAGGAAATGGTATTGAGATTTAACTCATATATAGTAGCGCATGGTTTCATAAGAATTAATTATGATACCTGTGTTTACTATAAGAGATATGGTGATTCAGAGTTCCTATATTTGTTGTTATATGTGGATGACATGTTGATTGCTTGCAAAGATGAAGAATTGTGCCCACTCAGAAGTTATTGATGACTGAATTTGAGATGAAAGAGTTTGGTGCAAGAAAGATTCTTGGAATGGAGATTATCAGACATAAAGATAGTGGAGTTATTAATATATCTCAAAAGTCTTATCTAAGAAAGGTGTTGTCTAACTATCATATGGATCAATGTAAGCCGGTTAGTCGGTTACTACTTCTCTTATTGTACATTTTAAATTGTCAAGCTTAGACTCACCAACTACAGATGAAGAAAGAGCAGGTATGGTGAATGTGCCTTATGCTAATGTTGTGAGTAGTCTGATGTACTTGATGTTGTGTACTAGGCATGATATCGGATATGTTGTAAGTGTGGTTAGTAGATACTTAAGCAATCATGGCAGACAAGGGTGTCAAGTGGGTTCTAAGATATCTTAATGGAACCCTTAATTAGAAATTCTAGTGCGAACAATCTAGTAGTTGAAGGTTTTGTTGATTCAGATTTTGCCAAAGATGTTGACAAAGGCAGGTCTATTACTGGGTATGTGTTTAAGATGTTTGGAGGGTTAGTGAGTTGGAAAGCTTCTCTGCAACATATAGTAGCTTTGTCCACTACTGAATCTGAATTTATAGCCCTTACTAGACCAGTGAAGGAAACGATTTGGGTAAAAGGTTGTGTCTGAGTTAGGCATTGGTGTTGAGAATGCAATTGTGAATTGTGATAATTTGGGAGCTATTCAACTTGCTAAGCATCAAGTTTTTCATGAAAGGTCTAAACATATTGATGTTAGGCTGCATTGGATTAGAGATACGTTATTCTCTAAGAAGGTGGAGGTGCAGTATGTAGATACAAGACATAACGCAGCTGATATGATGACTAAAAGTTTACCTGGGCCTAAGTTTGTGCACTGTCTAAGGATCTTGCATATAACTTAGTGTTCTCAGGGTATTACTTAATAACATCTTGATTTTACTTAAAGGTGGAGATTGTTGTATAAACAAACAAACAAACAAACTAACAAACAAACAAACAAACAAACAAACAAACAAACCCAGTATATCTCGCTCAGAGCAGGATCTGGGGGGGGTAGGTAGTGGCAAGTCTTTCCTCTATCTGGGTAGGTAGAGAGACCGCTTCCAAAGAGACCCCCGACTCGATAAACAAAAGCAATAACGATAGCAGACAACAAATAATATATCACACAACACACAGCACAGAGCATACAGTTAAAATCACCAACATATAAAGAAAAAGATATTGCAAAAATCAGAGAAGTGGCGCGTTTCACCTATAAAGGGTAGTTGTGGACTGCGTACACCTTAGGCCCCGCACCAAGTCCACATTAACCCTTCCTACCTACATATCCTACTAAAAGTCTTTAATTTCAATCCTACGCCTCCACTCGCTCCTATCCTCGATCATGTGCTTAGAGAGGTGCAAATGTACCATATCTCGCCTAATTAACTTGTCCCAAGTCAACCTAGGTCTTCCTCTACACCTCCTACACTCTAATAAGATGTTCTCTACTGCTCTAACGGGTGCTGACATAGGTCTCCTCTTCACATGCCCAAACCATCTTAATCTTCCCTCTCGTATTTTATCTACGATACAAGCCACCTCTAACTTCTGTCGAAACACTTCGTTTCTTATTCGATCCAGTCTTGTGGAGATTGTTGTATATTGAGTTTAAATCTAGATGTTAGTAGTGTGAGTGTGGTAGGCTTATTGTTACTTGGTAAATGTAATAAGAAAGTATATGGGTAGCTAATGACAAGTTGACAATAGTTTAGATGTTAAGTAGTTAATTAGTTCAGGGACTGATATTGTCATTTCTGAAACTTGTTGATAGAGGTTGTTATTAGTAGTTAACCTTGTTGACTGAAGAAGGTTATCAGAGAATCTTCTTGTAATCAAAGTTTCATGATAATCAATTTCATATTTTCATAGTTAATTCTTGATTATTGTTTGTGGTATTCCGCATTGTAGTTAACAATATGAATATATGATCAACTGTACAAAAAAAATTCTAGATTAAATGGTATAATTCTTTTTTAAATTAAAAAGGAGTAAATTACCATTTGCGTCCTTGAGGTTTGGTGATTTTGACCATTTGCATCCCTACAGTTTAAAAATTCTCATATACCCCCTAATGTTTCAAATTTGTCTCCATTTGAATCCAAAACCCTAACATCGTTACATTATTCTGTTAACTTTTTGTATAATGACAAAAATACCGTTAAATCAACCATCACACAATATAAATTTAATAAAAACCCCTAACCCACTACCCCTTCTTTCTCTCTGGAGTCAACAACCACCTCCACCTCCACTTCCTCCTCCCGCCGTCGCCGCCATCTCCACCTCCACCTCCACCGTTCACCCCCTCTCTATATCTTTATATCTCTTCATCTTATCTCTCTGTAATTATAGGTTTTTACTCCGTTTAAAATATCCCACCTTTTTCTTTCTCTCTCTAACACCCCATTGTTTCAGCATTCAAAATTAGTGTTTTTGTGAGTTATAGTGACTCTGTGTTGTGAGTTTTTCTTGTTTTTCTTGTTTTTCTTGTTTTTGATTTCACTGATTACAGACCACCATGGATACAGTTGAAGCTACCAAAAAGGTGATGTCAAGAATCCAAAAATTAGATCCAGAAAACGCTTCGAAGATCATGGGCTATATACTGATTCAAAATCAAGGAGATAATGAGATGACTAGGTTAGCTTTTGGCCTTGAGAATCATCTTCTTTCAGTGATTAAAGAAGCGGAATCTTTCTTAGACATTTCGTCGAACACTTCATCTGCTTCTTCAACTCCGGCGATGTTTACCCACCGGAATTCGCCCTAAATCGTTGTTCCGACTGATGGGTTTCACCACATGAACCCTTGTTCACCTTCTTCACCGTGGTATGTACTCGGGTCTTTCTCCGATCACCACCGTGGTAGCCCTAGTCCGGCGTCGTACGCTGCCGTGGTGAACGGTGGTGGGGCTTCTGGTTCGTTGTTCTACAACAGTTTTTCGACCCCAATGAGGATTACAGTGGTTCCGATCAGCTTCAGTTCTTTGAAAACGCTAAAAACTTTGATTACAGTGAGTCAGTGGCGAGCCCTGGTGGCCGGAGTGACTCAGTTCTCTTCTCCGACGCACACCACCACCAGCTGCACCAGCGGAGCTGCTCTGTTAACGACGTTTTTCTCGCCGACATTATTATTATTGTTCTTGATGTGGGTGGGTCCCACATTTTTTGTTTTTTAATTTTAAGGGCAGTTTAGTCTTTTAACGAGAGAGTTAATAGAATAATTTAACGGTGTTAGTGTTTTGGATTCAAATAGGAACAAAAATGAAACATTAGGGGGTATATGAGCATTTTTAAACTGTAGGGATGCAAGTGGTTAAAATCACCAAACCTTAAGGATGCAAATGGTTACTCTTGAAAAAGTTATAAAATCTATTTTAATTTTAAGAAGTTGATGGACTTAGATAAGTAGTTAACAATTATGTCTTTTCCTCTTTTGCCCTCCTAGCCATAACTAACTTTCATTTAATTATGAAATTGCTTTCACATCATCTTAACCATTGATTTGACTTGATTACTCTAAATTTTTTTCTTATTTAGGATTTCATTCTTTTTATTTGATCCTGTTATGTATAGACTTTCAAGCTTCTAATATAATCTATATCCCGACTTTTACCTGCATTAACTCGAGTGATAATATATGGGGTTTGTTGTGACAGGATGAACTGATTGGACGGTTGAGATCTACTACTGGTTCAGCAAGCTCATCTGCAGGCAACTCATTGTAAGGCCCCGCAGTCAATATATATGGTAAGTGCACTCTCCGGGCCCTAATTCCTATATATGCTTATGTTTTGGCTGCATTACTGAAATGGGTCCTCACTTGACTGTTCTTTAAATAGAATTCTTGTGCATGTGGATTCTGAAATTGTTACCAATTTACGTGCACATGGGTTTGCATTGTACAACTTCGTACACCTTGTCTTTGTACTGCAATTTGGTAATACAGTTAATTTGATGCTCATTATTATTACATTTAGCCTTGTTAATCCGTATGTTTACCAAAGCATTGATTCCCTACTTGGACCTGTCAAATTTCTCTGGAAGAATGCTGGATCGACCTGGCCCGTCTCATCACATAGAGCCATAGTGGTGACTAAATGGAGATGTCAGAACATACATGGCTCAAAACAACTTTTGAAGTGGGCGAGAGTCGGTTTGGGTTGACTTGTCAATACCTTTAAGGTGATGGCGTATAGTATTGTGTATATTTGTTTTAACAAACGTACCTAGCAAAACCACTCATAATTTTTTGGTTCAATTTACACAAAATAAAGAGATGCTCCTAAAGTGTTTATTTGGTTCAACTTTTTCTACACCAAATCATTCTTTGACGGATACCAGGGCATTTAAGCATTTTTCAAATAAAATAAAATTAGAGGTAGACTTGTCATTTGTTTTTCTTTCTTAAAAAAAATAAATAAGTAATAAAAAATAATAATAATAAATTGGTGTAGGAAAAGATAGATGTGTAGGTAAGCTATAAAGTAGTTTAATTACATCTGTAAGTTTAAGGCTATGTGGTGTGATGAATGATAGTGAGATTTCACTCACTGTCATGTTGGAGTAACCATAAATGTATGTGAATGAAACAAACATAATTTTAATTCTAAATCCTGTATATAAACTCTCACGAGGCATTCACTTACTAATAGGCGTCGTGTTCACGCGTAACTAAGTTGCCCCCTCACCTCTCACGCACACACATTACACATCACACTGCATTGTCTAATTAAAAAAATAGTTTGTACATAAGTTGCTTTCACATATATTATCTTATTATCGTATGGGTTACCTTTTTAATCCTTAAATATATAATGTGTTAGGCATGTTTCAAAACTCGAAAGTAGTACTATTCAAATTTATGACCTAATTGTTAGGTAGTGTTCGGTATCGTAAGTTTTAAAATATAATAAAACATAGTTTTAGTAAGTTTTTAATATAATTATATCGGAGAAGTTTTTAATCTTCTATTTTGTTTAGTTTTCAACATATTCAAATATGAAATATTGTCTTTCTTATAAAATAATTAGAACGCATGTGAATAGACTAAGAAAACTGACACACACACTAATATTTGGGTGATGGAATATAAAAAAACAACTAAATCTTTTGAAAAATGTTTTTTTTCTTTAATAGTGTATTCACGCATACTTTAAATCTACTTCTAAATTTATATCATTTGTCATTACGGGACACTCTCAATCTTTTAAATAGGGATGTCATGCCACACAAGTTTTGATGTTATTAAGTAAAAACCTTTTGAAGGATAAATAACTAAAAAAATGTTAAACGAATACAATTGAAACTGATCAAGTCTCTTAAACTAAAATAAAATTGGTCGCTTCAGTCGGTTTAAGATATACTCTTTTAGTTGATGGTTACAGATTCACACTAGTGTAAATCAAACCGGTTGTCTAACGTGTATCATCTTTTTTATTAGTAACATTTAGTTATGTATAAGTATAGTATTAATAGATCATATCATTTAACAAAACTTGTTGCAAATCATCGTTGTTAAAAAGAAAAAAATTATTCTAAAACATACACTGTCAAACTCTAAAAGATAAGGGCGTATTCTTTTGAACACGTTGAGAATTGGGAATGACGCATATACTAATTGGGGCTTCTCCGACTTAAAAACTAGCAGGTACATCACTTCATTTACTTACATTCAATGATTAGAAAATCGAACCGGACCAGTTGGTTCAACCACCATAACCTGGAGCCACTAGTGCCAACGGTCTCGTTACCATGTATCTGGCCAGGTTATTGAACCTGGCGGTTTTTCCCAAACAGGGTGAACCGGGATCAAACTGGACTGTATAAACCGGAGTTGAACCGGAAAAATCAAAACAAAACAAAACAAAACAAAACAAAACAAAAGTTTTAATATTTTGACAGTAGACAACAAGAAACGAAACAAGTGGTGAAAAAATCAACTTTTTTTTGCCATGCGCAAGAAGTGTACAACACCACGCATAACAAGCGAACATCAATGTATGTTTCCCTAGCTATCATGAATCCTTTCTTTATTGTTTGGTTGATGAGAGATATAAACATTTACTCACCAAAGGGTCAAGATTGTAAATGTCTAGTTGTTTATACATCAACATTTGTATTAAATGTAACAATTTTTTTTTTTATTTTAAAATTGTGATGAAATTACACACTGAGACATAATGTTATATTATATAGTAGTATGGATCATGTCATGTAAATCTCCGTCGAAAATTTAAAATGTTTATCGTTTTGTTGTACCTTAGTTACCGTGACAATACTAATGGTATTTTTTATGACATGTTATATTAAGTGTGGCTACAACACACTTCTAGTCAACTTTGGAATGAAGATGTGTAGCTAGTAAGTGCTACATCTACTTCAAAAAGACAACATGTTAGCATGACACGAATTTTTAAATGGAGATGTAGTAGTTAGCAAGGATGACATACCAATTTCTGAAAACTTTTGAAAAAGAGAACTCACTACCGAGAAAATATAAAAGTATTCATTCTTTTGTGATCTTATTATCTTTCAAGAAACAAAGTGCTTTTAGGTTGTAAGCCTTTAAATACACATTCGACTAACTTTTATTTATTTTTTGAACGGCAAGTACATATAGAGTAAATTAAACAGGTTCGTACGCCTTTAAATACACTTTTGACTACTTCCCATCCATAAAGGGCGTACCTGGTGCTGCAAAGAGCTCCCGCGTTTTCGCAGGGTCCAGGGAGGGTCCGTCCCATTTAAGGGAAGATGTACGCGGTCTTTCCCCCACATTTTGTGGGTAGGCCGTTTCCACGGATCGAACCTGAGACCTTCGGTCCCTTAGGACTACTTCCCATCCATGTGGATGATTATCTTTAAGTTTTTTTCCTAGTTTTTTCACGAGGTGTAAAATATAACTCGTAGCGAGTCATCTTTAAACGTAATCATATTGGAATTCCCTATCCATGCTTAAAAAAATGATTTTTAGTAAATTTGAACTTGGGTTTGGAACTTGAGTATCAAAAACAATTTTTCGCTTATTTAATAACCAATTCTTTTGAGTGTTATACTAAAGTTAAAGATTTGTTTTTTCCCTATAAAATCACTCAAAATGTCTCAATCTTATATAGAAAAAGTTTTAACTAAAAAAATCTAAAGTTAAGTGAGAAAAATTAAACATATATTAATGTTGGTTACTATTTAGTGAATATTTTTTTTCAAATTGACTTAAATTGAAGAATTATAAAGCTTGTTTACTATTTAATGATTTTCTTCAGTATTACCTCCTAACTAAAATTTATATATGTTTCATTTGACTAATCTTCTTTTTAATTTTTTTCAACATTTACAAAAATATTACTACAAGATTGGAACACTCACCGAAGATTAAGAGACTTTAAAGGAATTATAATTTCTTAATTGATTTTAATGAAACATTTAAGAAACTTAATTAGATGATGTTTTTTGACTCTTCATGTTTTGCATGTCTCCGACACTTCCACTTTGAAGATTTTAAAACTTGTGAATGAGCTTGTTTCAATTTGTACGGACTCACATCCACATCGTTGGATTTGGCCCCTCGTTTGGACGGAGAGCGATTAAGTGTAAAAGATCCCAAAATACTTTTCACATCAAATTTTAAGTCTTGAACAGGATGCCATCATGATATTGTCTTAAAAAGACATTTGAGGCTATATAAAGTTGGAAAATTACATGAGCTGATGTTATTTTACAAATTGTATTTTTACTATAAAATGTGAGAAGACACAATAAGAATAAAAAGTCATAAAAAATTATATCTCATAATTTAAATTGAATTTCAAAAAAGTAGTTCGGAGTCTCTGTTCCTCTCGTCGTCCTCTTTTAGAAGAAAAACAAAATAAATAAATAAATAAAAATTTCATTGTATCTTTATATGACACAATGACGTCATTGTGTCTTTCATAATGACACAATGACATCATTGTTTCTTCATAAATGACACAATAAAAAAATATTAATTTTTTTGATTTTTTGTTTATTTTTTTCTTAGTGAGCACGGCTAGAAGAATAAAAGCTCTGAACTACTTTTTTGAAATTCGATTTAGATTGTGAGCTATAATTTTTTTGTGACTTTTTTTGACTCGTTATGTATTCTCACACTTTGTAGCAAAAATACACTTTGTTAAATAACCTATTTCATTTTATAAAACAATAAGGAAGTTTTACAAGTGTTTTAATTATGTCACTTTGATTTTTGTTTGTTCCAATAAAGTTATTAAAGTTTTTAGAATATTTCAATTAGATTACTTATTTTTTGTAATCTTTTTAATTAATTCATGAATTTTATTAATTAATTCATTTTTTTATAATTATTGTTAATTTTTTAATAAATCACACGGATGATCCCTGTGGATTGGTTGAAAATTTGAATTCGGTTATTAAATTTTTAAAATCACGAATATAATCCCTAATCTTATATTTATCCTTCATCAATGGTACCAAATATGTTAGTTCAGTTAATGATATTAAATTTAAAAAAAACAACTATTTTACATGCATAGATCATCAAAGTAACTTACGTTCTATTTTAATTTTGATTTTATTTTTTCTTAATTAGTATGTTTATTATTTAATTCACAAATAAAAAGTTTTTAAAAACGTATTTTTAAAATGTTTTTTTAAACCTTTTGACTTTCAAAAGTCGTTTTTAAAACTTTTTGATTTTTTGAAGGTACTTCTAAAAGCATTAATTTTTTTGACCATTCGGTTTGTTCCAATGGAATTTTAATAATTACTCATTCTCAAATATTATTTTTAAAACCATTTGTTTATTGAATGTTTTGGAAAATATTAAAAAATAAGAATAAAAATGAAAGAAGACGTTTAAAAACTAAGAGGATTTTCTTAAAAAAAGATGTTCTAAAAATATGAATGGTTTAAAAAAAGTACTTTAGAAAACCAAACATTAAATAAAAGGTTTAAAAATCAAAAGGTTTTAAGAGTGAAATTTAGAAAACGAATGATTTAAAAATGTTAAAAATCAAACATTTAAAAAATATGTATATTTATGACATATTTTATTAAATTATAAACATTAATAATGAAAAATAAAAATAGTATAAAAATAAAAAAATTTCAAATACAAAAATATAAAGCTTTTATTAAAATAATACTACAACTTAAAGGGTAAATTAAATAGATGGTCAATGTGGGTAAATGTCATTTTTATAACTTTTAGCATTACTAACTATTAACTAATAGAACTAGAGACTATAGATGAAAGAGAAAGAAACGATAAAGACTATATTTAAAATATTTAAACTTTAAGGATTAAATTCAAAATTTTAACATAACCACATGGACCATTGATCAAGTGATAATAATTCAAGGTTTAATTGATTTAATTATGTGATTTTATATCGTCGTTAGTATGGAATGAATTTACTTTGAGTTTGTTTTGATGTGTAAAGAATTGGAGCTTAAGGAAGCTTATTTTAAGGTGAATAAGCACAGAATGAAACCACGAGTACCAAATGCGCAATTACCAAAGATGTAAAACGGGAACCCTGAACTAAGTATGGTGAAATAGGAAGAGTATGGAAGAAGCAAGATGGAAATCGGAGCATGAGAAGTGAATAAATGCAAAAACCGAAGGTTCAAGACCATGGTAACTTAAAATGGGCATAACTTGGTCTAGGAAAAGTGTTACAGGGCCCACGACCTGTCAACGGAAAGCTCGTGAAAAGTTACATGTGGAAATCAAAATTTTACAGGGGCCTGGCGTATGGTACTACGGGTATAGGCGTATGATATGCCGGTCGATGTATTTGTGGCGTATTTGACAAAAAAATTAGAAAGTTGCGCATATGAAAGCTGAGGGGGGCGTATGATACTCCGCCCTGGGCGTATCATACGCCGGTGGCTGAACTAACATCCGAATTTTGTGGAATTTCAAGTTATTTAAGCCAAATCAACCTTAATTCAATCCGGAACTTCTTGGAGACGAAAAGTGACAAACTTTAGGTGATTTTTGATGTTCCAAGGCTTCCCAAATCATCTACGAACATTTTCCAACTCAATGCCAAAGACATAATAAAGATGATGCGTGGCTAGGTTCTCTTGATTGCTTTCGGGAGTACAATTCTTGTAAAGGGAGACAATTGGTATGTTTGATTAGGTTTCTGTAATGAACGTTGAATTATTGAATGAAACATTATGTTTTGGTTGATTTAAACAATTTGCTTATAAATAAAGTTGTTTGCTTGATTATCAGTTTTCGGTTTCCTTGCATCGTGAGCTCATTAAGAAAAGTAGACAATTTGATATACGTAAATTGGTAACATTGTGAATGAACGAATCTTAAAAGCTTGTTCCTTTGTTATCACTTTAAACAAAAGTTAAGATCTTTAAGAATTGTTTCTTACGATACCTAATTTAGAAGTACCAATTGTTGATCTTGCAGAATTGAAAGCCCGAAAGTGATTGTTTCTTAATATTTAATCAAATTTGTTTTAAAGTTTCTTGCTTTATTCATGTGTGATCATTAATTCATTTAAAGTTCTAATTTTTAGTTCTAAAGTTTGAGTCTTTAAGTTAATTGAGTTGTATTTGTTAAACACTTTCCACATATTCCCTGAGAAGACGACCTTACTTATCCTTACACAATAAAGGTAGCTAAGACCGGTAATTTATTTTATTTTTGATCGAGTCTCGACAACCAGATCACCATGTAATTTACTTTAGTTTTTTAAAAATATTTTTTGCATCTTTTTGTAATTTACTTATATTGTAAAACTTGTGTTACTTGATACATACCGAGATCATGGAATAGATTATCTCTCATAGAGGATGAAGGCAATTTAGGATTCATGTTACTTATTATCTTTTGATTATCATTATCCAATTATCCTATTAGTATCCATATTGAGCGTTAAATTAGTTTTTATTAAACCCGAAGTTATCAATTGATTAGAGACCATAACAATATTCAAATGAGAAAAGTGTATAAAGTTCATCAAATAAAAAAAAAAGAAAATATAAAAAAATTGAAAGTTGTTTAATAATGGGTCAAAAGTTACATAGATTGGTTAGTCTATGTGTAATAAAAATTGATTAACATTCTGATATGCATGATTTCATTGTAGCCACTTTAAAAAGCCAAATTTCTTACCTTTACCTCAACCCAAAACCCGTAAGTCCTTTTGATATACAAGGTCTATTAAGTTTGTGGATTTGTGATTGTTATACAAGCTTATGCTATCAGGATTACATATATGGTTATTAAGTGATTATACTAGTACATTATTTACTAGTCCAGATATAAAACAAGAGGAGTGAACCATTGTGTGCAGTGTGTTACATGGAAACAAAAATTAAAAGCACGTTAAGTCTAGTTGGGTGATTTCTTGTTTTAATTGTATATCATTTAACTTGATAGAACATAAATCTATCAAATGATATAATTCTTGTGAATAAGAGTATGGCATTGGACCTTAATTGAGAGTTGGTATACTTAAGATGAATTGACTATTATAGGTTTCAAATGTTTGCATGATAATTTTGCTTGGGACAAGCAAAACTCAAGTGTTGGATGTGATGTGTGTGGGTTTTTATGTGTGTTAACATATTTAATTAGGCGTTTTTATGTGTTTAATAATATGAAAACACAATTACTTTAACAATTAATTTATTTGCACGTGTATGGAAGCTAACGGATGAATTCGGGTGTTTTTTGGGAGTTACCATGGAAGTCGAAAGCTCGTGATGGAAACAAAACTTGAAAAAGAGAAAAACAAGCCTAAAGTGATGAAGGACGTAAATAATATCTCTATGGACGTAATATACGTCCTATAAGAAATTCAGCCAAAGAGAGGACGTCAACTATAAAATACAATAGGGGCAAAAAGTGATTTTTAAATAGGGATATAAATTTCTTTCTACTAGGTCAGGTGCTAAAATTCAAGGTTTTGTCACCTTTTTAAAGGGTAAAGGGGGTGCTACGAATTTAAGCTTCCCCAACTCAATCCCACCCATATCAAGGTCAATTTCTAGAGCAGATTACATTCATGGATCCATCTTTTCATACCATTAATTCCTACAACATCCGGTATCAAGTTCATGATCAGCATAGAGTGGCGGAGCTTGAACTCTTCCGTATAGGGGGTGTGGGTGAAATCAAATTTTTTAGGGGGGCGAACTCGATATTGATATAAAAATTTATATTACCGGGTCAAAAATTTACATTATCGGACCAAAATTTAACACTGCTGATAAAAAAATTTACACTACCCACCAATGTGACCATGAGAGGCTAAACTACCCGTGGTTTTCTCTAGGTGTAAAGTTTGCGTCTATGACATTTATTTAACATTAGTTGCTCTTAGATTGGCCTAAAGTTTTGATTGACGTGTTAAGTCATATAACTTTATTTATTGATTGATTTCTTTAAATGATTTGAGTTTGTTTTGAATCTTAATATAATTCTCATTAGTTTTTTATTTCTTCACATTATGAATATTGTGAGTGTCAGGTTTTGATTAGCAAATTGAAATTGGTAGTCTGTGAACATGTTCATCTCCAAATCATTATATTTCTATCACCGATATCGATCAAACCAATACAATTATATTTATGTGATTGCTTGCTAAGTGTGATTAGTTTACAACTTGTGTTTTACAAACATGAAACTTGGAGTGAATCTATAAGGCCCCGTTCCCGGGACGCTTATAACTGGTCAATCATCGCACATAAACATGTAATTTCATTAACTTAATAAAATCATGCAGCGGAAACTTTTAAATAAAACATTTCATTTCCTTTAATAAACACTTTTGCAAAGTAATACAACATTCATTACAAAACATCGTATGTTCGCATTACAATACAAAAGCATTAGACAAAAGAATGCCATCCAAAAAGAGCTGAGTAGCCGCCTCGTGCCATCCTCAGCAACCTCACCTGTCAATTGGAAACACGTAAAAAGTCAGTGTTACTGAGTGAGTTCTAGTTTTATATTAAAACATACTTTACTTTCATTAAAACCTGTTCTTTACTTTCATGCTATCACACATCATACGTACACGTAGATAATATCATTATTATCTTCTCTATTCGTTCATTCATCATTACACCCTTTCTTGCGCACAGATATCTTCCGTACCAATACCATATGCTACACCCCGAACTATATAGCTACTGGGCCGAAGTCTATGAAGAGACAGCTAAACATGGTGCCACAGTACTAGGGGTAAGCGGTAGAGGTTCTATAATAATGGTCGATCGCAAAGAAAGACCTCGATATGCATCCTCCCGGGGTAGCGAACCGACACACCGTTGGGCTTACACCTTAATTGGCGTGTCCCGATATCCAATGCTCGTAAGACTTTCATTACTTTCATCATTCATTGATGCATGCATTTATTCATCATGTTCCTCTTTCATTATCTTTCACTTTACGTTACATAATACTTTCGTTTCATTCTTTAACATAACATGTAAAGCCACGGGAAAGATAAACATACATCATAATAAGGAACATCAACATACACTATAGCATTACTATACAGGGCATCATCATACATACATAACATACATCATGCATAACATGCAACATCATCATTATCATGCCCTACATAACTTCTAAGATCCCCACGGTCATCTTACGTGTACCTACGGGAACTTCGACGTCAAAACTTACATCTGCACTTTCCCCTGAAAGTCAGTAATTTAACTATGTTCCTCCTCGGGTGCAACAGCCCTATTTGGGCGTATGAGCACCCTTCAGTCGCACGACCTTCATGCGACTTAACATCATGCGATTGAACCTATGCGGATGAACACCAATGCGAATGAACACCCAATCGTGCGAATGGACTCTCAATCGTGCGAATTACACTATGCGAATGGGCCTCATGCGAATGGACCTCATGCGAATGAGCACCTATGCGACTGGACTCTCAGTCGCATGACTCCCCATGCGACTGGACCCCCAGTCGTGCGACTGAACCTCAATCGTGCGACTGAACCCCAATCGCCCTCCAGTCGGCCGTATGGCCTCCAGTCGGTCGCCCAGCCCTAACTGATGCAGAATGAAGTCCTCCCAAACCCAATCTGCCATTTTCGACCTCCAAGCTCATCCAAACCCATTCTAACCCCAAATCAACCATCCTAAACCTTAGGAATGCATACTATAACACCATTCAAGCACACACAAGCCCAAGAACATACTCCAAACGCCTCAAACACAATCACACCCAAATGGGTCAACACACACACATACAAAAACGGGTTTACTATGTGTTCCAGCCCCAAATCAGTTGAAAACAAGTAAAATATGGGTCCTAGAACTCACACAAACTACAAGAAGAAGAAGAGCTTCGTGTTGACTCACTACACGACGATATGGCACGCTCGAATCCACTCGAATCAAGCCTTTTCTCTCTTTTTCTCCCTTTCTCTCTTCTTTCTCTTCTTTTGGCTGAGTTTGCACAAGAGTGGGGAGGATATGGATGCCCTCCCCCTCTTATTCTCCCATTTTTACGAACTTTCTCCCGTTTTGGCAAGTTTGGTCCCCCCGACTTTAGACTTTATTTCTTTTTCTTCTTTCGTCGGCTTCAAAGAAAATATCCGGGTGTTACAAGTCCACCCCCCTTATATAGGTTTCATCCCCGAAACTTGTCATTCCTCGAACAAGCGTGGGTAATGCTGTCTTATTTCTTCTTCGGTCTCCCATGTTGACTCGGATCCCTTCCTGTGCTTCCACTATACACGCACAAGAGGAACCACTTTATTTCTCAGTCTCTTCTCTTTTCGATCGATGATCGCCACTGGTTGCTCCACATAATTGAGCCGTTCATATACCTCGATATCATCCAGTGGAACAATCATATCTTCATCCGCCATACACTTCCTTAGATGAGATACGTGGAATGTCGGGTGAATTCCACTTAACTCATCTGGTAACTCCAACCTATAGGCCACCTCTCCTACTCGAGCAATGATTCGGAAAGGGCCTATGTACATCGGGCTCAACTAGCCCCGCTTTCGGAAACGAATGATACCCTTCCAAGGTGAGACCTTCAACATAACCCGGTCACCTACCTGGAATTCGATCGGTCTACGTCGTTTATTAGCATACGACTTCTGTCTATCTTTGGCTGCCTTCATGAAGGCCTTGATCCTTTCAAGCTTTTAATTCATTGCCTCGATCACCTTGACGCTCCCTAACTCTTTATGACCAATATCACCCCAACAAACGGGTGTTCTGCATCTCCTACCGTTTAGCATCTCATACGGTGGCATACCAATGCTGGCATGATAGCTATTGTTGTATGAGAATTCAGCTAACGGTAAGTGGTCATCCCAACTTCTCCCAAAATCAATCACACATGCTCGAAGCATGTCCTCCAATGTCTAAATGGTCCTTTCTGACTGACCATCAGTCTGGGGATGGTAAGCCGTGCTGATATGTAACCTCGTCCCCATGGCATCATGGAATTTCTTCCAGAATTTGGATGTAAACCGAGTGTCACAATCAGACACAATAGACACCGGCACACTATGACGAGTCACAATCTTCTTAATGAAAAGATCCGCCAACCTCTCAGATGAATATGTCTCACGCATCGGTAGAAAGTGAGCACTCTTCGTCAAGCGGTCAACAATCACCCATCTAGCATCATACCCCTTCGGAGTGCGCGACAGCTTCGTAATGAAATCCACTGTGATGTGTTCCCACTTCCATTCCGGTATATCCAAAGGTTGGATCTTCCCATACGGCTTTTGATGCTCGGCCTTCACTTGTAAACAAGTAAGGCATTTACTCACATACTCCACCACATCTCGCTTCATACCCGGCCATCAATAATCTTTCTTCATGTCTTGGTACATCTTTATAGCACCAGGATGAATCGAGTATCGAGTCTTGTGAGCTTCATCCATAATCTTCACTCGTAGATCCCCAAGACGAGGAATCGACATTTGTCCAAACCAGATTTTAATACCGAGTATGTTTACACCCAATTCCGCAACCAGACCTCTCATCCTTTCGGAGTTAAGACGATCTTCTTTTAAGGCCTCATATTGAAACTCCTTGACTTGCTTCATCACATCAGAGGTCATGATCAGCTGGTACGCCTTCACCCGAATCGGCTCGGGTCTTTCCTTTCGGCTAAGGGCATCTGCCACCACGTTGGCTTTGCCCGGATGATAATGGATCTCATAATCATAATCCTTTATGAGCTCCAACCATCTTCTCTGCCTCATGTTCAAGTCTTTCTGCTCGAAGAAATACTTCAAGCTCTTGTGGTCAGTGAATATGGTGCACTTCGTCCCGTACAGGTAGTGCCTCCAAATCTTTAGTGCAAAGACCACAACTGCTAGCTCCAAGTCATGAGTAGGATAGTTAACCTCATGAACCTTCAACTGTCGGGATGCATAGGCTATAACCTTCCCTCTCTGCATTAACACACACCCTAACCCTGAGTAGGAAGCATCAGAATAAACCACCAGATCTTCACTTCCATCAGGTAGTGATAGAACAGGAGCTTGAGTCAATCTCGTCTTCAATTCTTTGAACGCCTTTTCTTAAGCTTGACCCCATACAAACCTTACATCCTTACGGGTCAACTTGGTTAGTGGAGAAGCGATCTTTGAGAAGTCTTGAATGAATCTTCTGTAATAGCCCACCAAACCCAAGAAACTACGGATCTCGGATGGCGTCTTGGGAGATTTCCATTGCATCACTGCCTCCATCTTTGCCGGGTCCACCATAATCCTGTCAGGATTTACCACATGACCCAAAAATTGGACTTCGCGCAACCAAAACGCGTACTTGGAGAACTTGGCATACAACTTCTCCCTTCTTAACGTCTCCAACACCTCTCGAATGTAACCGGCGTGCTCTATCTCGCTCTTTGAATAAATCAGGATATCATCAATAAACACAATCACTGATTTATCTAACATCAGCCGACACACTCGGTTCATCAGATCCATAAAAGCAGCTGGCACATTGGTCAACCCGAAAGACATGACAAGAAACTCGTAGTGACCATAGCGCGTGCGAAAAGCTGTTTTAGGAATATCCTGCTCTTTCACCTTTAGTTGATGGTAGCCCGATCGAAGATCTATCCTTGAAAACCAACTGGCACCCTGAAGCTGATCAAACAAATCATCAATCCTCGGTAACGGGTACCGATTCTTCACCGTCAACTTGTTCAGCTCACGGTAGTCTATACACATCCTCATACTACTATCTTTCTTCTTTACAAATAAGACCGGAGCACCCCAAGGTGAGATACTCGGTCTAATGAACCCCTTATCAAGCAGCTCTTGCAACTGCTCCATAATCTTTTTCATCTCCGTCGGAGCCAACCAATACGGTGCCTTGGCAACGGGTTGGGCAGCCGGTATCAGATCAATCTGAAACTCAATATCTCAGTCAGGTGGCACTCCTGATAGGTCTTCTGGGAACACGTCTGGAAAGTCACACACAACCGGAACATCAGATAGTTGTGGTGTTGGCGTTTCCACATCCTTCACATAACACAAGTAGGCGCCACATCCACGCCTTATACACTTTCCTGCCACCGCCATTGAGATTACTTTCGGGATTGTCATGACCCAATCCCCATAGACAGTTACCGAACTCCCGTCAGGCGCTATCAAACGAATCATCTTCTTGCAACACACTGTATTTGCCTCGAAGTCCGCCAACCTATCCATCCCAAGAACCAAATTGAAACCACCTAGGATCATCACAAATGGTCTAACCGAAAATTTATGACCCTCTAATTCCACATCACAACTCTCTACCACCTCTGAAATCCTGGTAGACTTACCTATGGTAGTTTCTACATCAAATGGCGCATCAACACGTCTACTACTAACAGGCAGTTTAGCACAGAAAACAGCAGAAATGAAACTTCTACTGGCACCTGAATCGAATAACACAGAAGCTAAAGTCTGGTTCACTAGAAACGTACCGGACACAACATCAAGGTCCGTCCTAGCTTCCTCTTGTGTCATAGTGAATGCCCTGGCGCTAGCCCTCGGTCCTTCACTTCCCGTCTTCTTCACCCCGGAACCCTCGGCTCTTGGCTTCTTACAATCTTTACTCATATGACCACTTTCCCCAGTGTTAAAACATTTGCCCGCAAGGCAATCCTTCACGATGTGCCCCGTCTTCCCGCATTTGAAGCTCACGTTCAATCCCAACCTACATTCCCCCGCATGCTCCCTTCCATACTTGCCACACCTCCTCGACCCCGCAGTCGATGTGGTCACACGGCGGTCATCCACCCGTGCCTTTTTATTACTCTTCGAGGCATCACCCCGACCATACCTTTTCCCGTTCCAGTTCCGATCAACACCACCATTCCTGTTCGCTTCAGTCACCACCACCCCCCGCTCATCATATAGCCTCCCTGCCAAATTGACTGCCGACCTAAACGTGCTTGGCCGGGCGACGATCATATGCCTGTGAACATCCACCGGTAAGCCCTGAATATACCTCTTGATCTTCCGAGACTGAGGCGTCACCTTATCCGGCACCAGACGTACCATCTCATTAAACTTTGTAGTATACTATTGGTGTGTCATGGTTCTCGCCTCCAGCTGCAGGAACTCCCTCTCAACCTTATCCATCTCCCGATGAGGACAGAACTCCTCAATAACCAACTTCTTCAGTTCCGACCATCTCATTTTCCCAATGGCCATGCTACCCTCGGCTTGGACTATGTTGTCCCACCAGCATAAAGCCGAGTCCACAAAAGAATGGGCAGCAAACTTCACCTTTTGGTCCTCCCGGCACTCGCTGATATTCTGAACAGTTTCCATTTCTCTCACCCATCGGTGAGCAGCAGCAGCAGTGCCGTTTCCATCAAAAGTAGGGGCTTACACCTTTGAAATGCCCCGTAGTTATAGCCTCGTGCTGGCTCCTACACAGGCTCCTCCTCCTCCTCCTCATTATCGGAGGGAATCGTCTCAGTCTGTGGTTGCTCCCGACCTCCCGAGGACCGGTTCCTCTCTTGCCTTTCTCCATCTCTCACAGCCTTAATCACTTCAGTCACCATAAACGGTAGGATTGTCTGCATCACCTGATGCACTTCTTCAATCACCGCCTCTTTCACTGAGGCCCTCAAATTTGCGCTCTCATCACCACCCTCCAGATGGGGGGTCTCGGGTCCCTCAGGAACCACCTTCTCAACTCTAGGTCTACCTCTTTTGAGCCGCGATGCAGCACCAAGTCCACCACACGAGGCTTTGGATGATCTACCATCGGCCATCCTCTATCACACACTGAAAGATTCAAACACTAACACGGTCATTCAAGAGAATAGCTCAGTTTATGTCAAGTATAGTAAGTCCCTAATTATAGTGGCCAGTTGTGATTAGCCATTTACTTTACTCTTCGTACCCCGAGCATTACCTGTCCTGACTACATCAGTATCTAAATCTGACAGCAACATACAAACCACATAACATGCGCACATAATACCGGTTAACATTAAGAAAATACCTGATGGCACGCAGCTACTCAGATTGGCATCCCTTTCCTTTCCGTCCCATTCTCAGTTTAAGTTAAGATTTATTTTGGAAAATTTACCCGTTTCACTTAAACTTTAGCTCTGATACCAACTTGTAAGGCCCCGTTCCCGAGACGCTTACAGCTGGTCAATCATCGCACATAAACATGTAATTTCATTAACTTAATAAAATAATGCAGCGGAAACTTTTAAATAAAACATTTCATTTCCTTTAATAAACACTTTTGCAAAGTAATACAATATTCATTACAAAACATCGTATGTTCGCATTACAATACAAAAGCATTAGACAAAAGAATGCCATCCAAAAAGAGCTGAGTAGCCGCCTCGTGCCATCCTCAGCAACCTCACCTGCCAACTGGAAACACATAAAAAGTCAGCGTTGCTGAGTGAGTTCTAGTTTTATATTAAAACATACTTTACTTTCATTAAAACCTGTTCTTTACTTTCATGCTATCACACATCATACGTACACGTAGATAATATCATTATTATCTTCTCTATTCGTTCATTCATCATTACATCCTTTCTTGCGCACATATATCTTCCGTACCAATACCATATGCTACACCCCGAACTATTTAGCTCCTGGGCCGAAGTCTATGAAGAGACAGCTAAACATGGTGCCACAGTACTAGGGGTAAGCGGTAGAGGTTCTATAATAACAGTCGATCATAAAGAAAGACCCCGATGTGCATCCTCCCGGGGTAGCAAACCCACACACCGTTGGGCTAACACCTTAATTGGCGTGTCCCAATATCCAATGCTCGCAAAACTTTCATTACTTTCATCATTCATTGATGCATGCATTCATTCATCATGTTCCTCTTTCATTATCTTTCACTTTACGTTACATAATACTTTCGTTTTATTTTTTAACATAACACGTAAAGCCACGGAAAGATAAACATACATCATAATAAGGAACATCAACATACACTATAGCATTACTATACAGGGCATCATCATACATACATAACATACATCATGCATAACATGCAACATCATCATTATCATGCCCTACATAACTTCTAAGATCCCCACGGTCATCTTACGTGTACCTACGGGAACTTCCATGTCAAAACTTACATCTGCACTTTCCCCCGAAAGTCAGTACTTTAACTATGTTCCTCCTCAGGTACAACAGCTGGATTGAACTCTATCCGAGTCTGTTGCAACACAAAGTTGCTCACCTCACTATCTCATCTCATGCAATACCCCCGACTCATGTCCGAAGACTGATACTGTGCTGGGGCCTGATTAACAAGCCCCCGACTCATGTCCGAAGACTGACACAGTACCGGGATACGCAATACGGACCATCTTTCGAGTTTGTTACGACACAGAGTCACTCACCTCATACATTCCGTTCACTAGCTTAATGTTCGTTCATTCTTACGTTAGTGCATGCATTCATTCATCATGTTCCTCTTTTATTATCTTTCACTTTACGTTACATAATACTTTTTCATTCATTCATAAACAATACACGTAAAGATACGGAAAGATAAACATACATCGAAACAAGGAACATCGACATTTACAAGTCATCAGTCATTACCATCATACAGGGCTACATCATACTCAACATACATACATCATGCATATACATGCGATACTATCATCATCGTGCCCAACGTAACTTCTAAGCCTCGAAGTTATCACACATGTACCTATGGGAGCTATCACATCATTTCCTACCCATGCTCTTTTCCCGGAGGCCAGTGATTGAACTATATCTCTTCTCGTACGCAACAGCGCTACTTTGGCGATTGGGCACCCTTCAGTCGCATGGCCCCCATGCGACTGAACACTATACGATTAGACCAATACGGATGAGCATCCATGCGGATGAACACCTAATCGTGCGAATGGACACTATGTGAATGGGCTCCTATGCGACTGAACCCTCAGTCGTGCGATTGGACAGCTATACGAATGAACCTATGCGACTGAGCTCTCTGTCGTGCAAGTGGACACCCGTGCGACTGAGCACCTATGCGACTGGGCTCTCAGTCGTATGACATGTCATGAGACTGGATACCTAGTCGTGCGATTGAGCCTCAGTCGTGCGATTGAGTCTCCGTCGTCCCTCAGTCGTGCGATTGGCCCTCCAGTTGCCTAGCCCTAACTGGGCAGCGAGTGCAGTTCATCCCGAACTACAGTCGCGACTTTCGGCCTCCAAACCCTTCCAGACCTCATTTGAGCTCAAATCAACCCTTCTAATCTATAGGAAAACATACCTCGACCTTATTCAAGCCTATCCAAGCCCGGAATCGAGCCCTAAACGCACCATACACATACACATACATACATACACGGGTTAAACACCCAAAAACCCGAAAATAGATTTCAGATGTGTTCCAGCCCCAAAAATCGGTTGAAAACAAGTAAATGAGGGGTCCTAGAACTCACACAAACAAGAAGAAGATGATGAGCTTCGTTTGGACTAGTTACTCGACGAGTTTCGAGCCCGAATCACCACTTTTATCTCTTTTTCTCTTCTTTCTCTCTTCTTTCTCTTTTCTCTTCTTTTTGACTGATTTTTGCAAGTGTGGGGAAAGGGTAAGGGCTGCCCTCTCCCTTAAATACTACAGTTCAATCGCCCGAGCTCCAGGCGTATGGGCACTCCAGTCGCCTGAGCTCCATGCGATTGAACACCCCATTCGTGCGACTTCCATGCGTATGGAGCTCCAGTCGTGCGACTTCCATGCGTATGGAGCTCCAGTCGCATGACTTCCATGCGTATGGGACTCCAGTCGCATGACACTCCAAACATAATTTTCTAGGTGTTACAAGTCCACCCCCTTAAACGGGTTTCGTCCCCGAAACCTGTTGTTCCTTAAATCTTTGCGGGCAATACTGTCTCTTCTCTTTTCCAGTCTCTCACCCGGAATCCTATCGCTCTACATCGTTTATCAACTTACGACTTCTGGTCCATCTTTGACTATCTCCGTCGGCAACCCATGCATATTGATCAATGTTCATTTGACAAGGACCCGTGGCCTCAAATATGCCATATAGAGTATGGTCACTATAATTAAAAGAAACACCACAAGCCTTGTCTGATGTTCTTTATGTATGAATAATGACCATCTGGCAAACCAAACAACTGACGAGAAAGGCATTCATTAATCGTGCTATGTGTTGTTCCAAATATATCTGCACCCAGATCGGTTCTTCTCAGGTTCCTTGCAGGTACATTGTGACCGAAAGGTAAATCGGCTTCTTTGGTGGCCCAAACCAAATTTATTTTCTTTTGCTTCTGACCTCCCATTCTACTTGTTTGCTACAACGTCGAAACTATGCGTACGTTGCCGTTCGATGAACCAATCACAGGCTGAAACTGTTCCTCAGACAACGGGTGACACAACTTTGATAATTGCATCACGCAATCCTCTAGGGCATCGGGTAACCTAGTGAATCCTTTAATAGTAATCTCTATATCGAATGGCTCGTCGATGTTCCTTCTCTTAACATGCAACTTACCACAGAAAGCAGTGGGAACGAAACTAGTACTACTAGCATCGCATACAAGGCATAAGTGCACAAACTTAAATTACCAGTAACGTACCTGACATCAAGCCGAAGTCCGCTCTAGCCTCCTCTTGGTCATGGCAAACGCTTTAGCCTTCACCCTCTGTTTTCCTTCTTCGCATCGGAGCTTCCCGCCTTTGACTTCTTACAATCCCTGCTCAGATGTCCAGTCTCGCTGCAGTTGTAGCACTTAGCCACGTGGCAATCCCTTGCCCTGTGGCCTTCCTTCTTACACTGAAAACAGACGTTCAGTTCCCATTTGCACTCCCATTCGTGACCTCTACCACACTTCTTGCATTCCTCCCCTTTCTTGTTATCCTCTCTCGATCATTGATCCTCATCACCTTACCTTCAGCCACTATTCTACGATTACTATCTCGCCTTCCTTTCCCTTTCCTAACATAGGCTCGCTCTTCCGCTTCGCCCGTTATCGCCATCGCCTCCCGCTCGTCGTACAACCTTCCCGCTAGATCTACCGTCGACCTGAACGTGCTGGGTCGGGCCGCGATCATGTGCCTACGGATATCCGCCGGCAAGCCCTGAATATACCTTTTGATTTTCCGCGAAAGAGGTGTCACCTGATCCGGCACCAGCCGTGCCATCTTGTTGAATTTGGTGGTGTACTGCTGATGTGTCATCGTCCCCGCTTCCAACTGCAGGAACTCCCTTTCAACCTTATCCATCTCACGGTGAGGACAGAAATCCTCAATCACCAGCGTTTTCAACTCTGACCATCTCATCCTTCCGATAGCCCGACTACCCTCAACTTGGTCTATGTTGTCCCACCAGCACAAAGCTGAGTCCACGAAAGGGTGGGCGGCAAACTTCACTTTCTGATCCTCCCGGCACTTGCTGATATTCAGCACGGCTTCCATTTCCCTCACCGATCGGTGAGCAGCAGCAGCAGTGCCATTACCATCAAAAGTTGGGGGCTTGCATTGTTAAAATGCCCCGTAGTTACAGCCTCGTGTCGTCTCCGGCGTAGGCTCTTCCTCCTCTTCTTCCTCTTCTTCCTCTTCGTCGTCGAAGAAAACCGTTCCAATCTCGGGCTATCTTCTTTCACCCGAAGGTCTACCCCTTTCCTGTCTCTCCCCATCTCTAACAGCCTTTATCACCTTAGTCACTACAGATGGTAGGATTGTCTGCATGACCTGGTGCACTTCTTCCGTAACCGCCTCTCTCATCGAGGCTCTCAAGTTAACACTCTCATCACCGCCCTCCGGATGAGGGGTCTCGGGTTCCTCATGAACCACCTTCTCAGCCCTAGGTCTTCCTTTTGTGACCCGTGGTTCAGCACCACGTCCGCCATCACCTCCACCACGTGAAGCCTTAGAAGATCTACCACCAGCCATCCTCTAACACTCACTGAAAGATTCAAACACTAACATGATCATTCAAGGGAATAGCTCAGTTTATGTCAAGTACAGTAAGTCCCTAATTACAGTGGCCAGTTGTGATTAGCCACTTACTTTTTTTTTCGTACCCCAAGCATTACCTGTCCTGACTACATTAGTATCTAAATCTAACAGTAACACATACACCACATAACATGCGCACATAATACCGGTTAACTTTAAGAAAATACCTGATGGCACGCAGCTACTCAGATTGGCATTCCTTCCCCTTCCGTCCCATTCTCAGTTTAAGTTAAGGTTTATTTTGAAAATTTACCCATTTCACTTAAACTTTGGCTCTGATACCAACTTGTAAGGCCCCCGTTCCCGGGCACCTCACAGCTGGTCATTCATCGCACACAACACATTTTAAAATGTGCGTTTATCTTGGAGCGGAATATAAAACTTTTATTTATAACTAAAAACATGTCATTTCATAACATTACAATATTCGTTTTCATCTCAAAATACATTGACATGTCAAAATATGGATGCCAGTCTCAACAAAACTGAGTAGTCGCCCCGTGCCATCCTCAGCAACATACCTGCCAGCTGGAAACACATCAAAAGTCAGCGTTGCTGAGTGAGTTCTAGTTTTAACTAAAACATACTTTACTTTTCCATTAAAATCGTTCTTACATACATGCGATCGCACAACATACGTACACATAGGTAATACAATCATTATTATCTTCATCATCTATTCTTTCATTCATTCATTCTTTATCTTTTACTTCTATCTAGATCCTGTCAAACTTTATCCTCTTCATGGCACACAGCCATGATTACTGAGGTCGAGTGACAAGGATCCCGTTTCATACGTTATCATTATGTTCCTTCCGTTCATTTCTTTCATTCGTTCGTTCTTTAGCTTTCATTACATTCATTATCTTTCGTTCGTTTCATACTTTCTTTCTTTAACAATTATCTCTCTCATTCATCAACTCACGCGATACTCCCGACTCATGTCCGAAGACTGATACTGTGCCGGGGTCTGCTCACAAACCCCCGACTCATGTCCGAAGACTGACACAGTACCGAAGCACGCGAACCGTTCCTCATTCGTCTCATCTCACTCTCTCACACTACTCCCAACTCATGTCCGAAGACTGATACTGTGCCGGGGGCTGCTCACAAACCCTCGACTCATGTCCAAAGACTGACACAGTACAGGAGCATGCGATCCTCTACTCATCCAACTAGATCCTGTCTCATGCAATATCCCCGACTCATGCTCGAAAGCTGATGCTGTGCCGGGGCCTGCTCATAAACCCCCGACTCATGTCCGAAGACTGACACAGCACCGGGATACGTGACAAAGATCCTGTTTGAGTCAATCACCTGGATTGAACTCTATCCGAGTCTGTTGCAACACAAAGTTGCTCACCTCACTATCTCATCTCATGCAATACCCCCGACTCATGTCCGAAGACTGATACTGTGCCGGGGTCTGATTAACAAGCCCCCGACTCATGTCCGAAGACTGACACAGTACCAGGATACGCAATACAGACCATCTTTCAAGTTTGTTACGACACAGAGTCACTCACCTCATACATTCCGTTCACTAGCTTAATGTTCGTTCATTCTTACGTTAGTGCATGCATTCATTCATCATGTTCCTCTTTTATTATCTTTCACTTTACGTTACATAATACTTTTTCATTCATTCATAAACAATACACGTAAAGATACGGAAAGATAAACATACATCAAAACAAGGAACATCGACATTTACAAGTCATCAGTCATTACCATCATACAGGGCTACATCATACTCAACATACATACATCATGCATATACATGCGATACTATCATCATCGTGCCCAACGTAACTTCTAAGCCTCGATAGTTATCACACATGTACCTACGGGAGCTATCACATCATTTCCTACCCATGCTCTTTTCCCGGAGGCCAGTGATTGAACTATATCTCTTCTCGTACACAACAACCCTACTTGGGCGATTGGGCACCCTTCAGTCGCATGGCCCCCATGCGACTGAACACTATACGATTGGACCAATACGGGTGAGCATCCATGCGGATGAACACCCAATCGTGTGAATGGACACTATGCGAATGAGCTCATATGCGACTGAACCCTCAGTCATGCGATTGGACAACTATACGAATGGACCTATGCGACTGAGCTCGCTATCGTGCGAGTGGACACCCGTGCGACTGAGCACCTATGCGACTGGGCTCTTAGTCGTATGACCTGTCGTGCGACTGGATCCCCAGTCGTGCGATTGAGCCTCAGTCGTGCGATTGAGTCTCAGTCGTCCCTCAGTCATGCGATTGGCCCTCCAGTCGCCTAGCCCTAACTGGGCAGCGAGTGCAGTTTATCCCGAACTACAGCCGCGACTTTCGGCCTCCAAACCCTTCCAGACCTCATTTGAGCTCAAATCAACCCTTCTAATCCATAGGAAAACATACCTCGACCTTATTCAAGCCTATCCAAGCCCGGAATCGAGCCCTAAACGCACCATACACATACACATACATACATACACGGGTTAAACACCCAAAAACCTGAAAATAGATTTCAGATGTGTTCCAGCCCTAAAAATCGGTTGAAAACAAGTGTTGGAGCATATATAGTCATATATAGTGTGTCCGTTGCTTGACGAATAGTCTAGGCTTAATGTTATACACCTTGTAAACACATGAAACTGGGTCATTCGCAGGAGCATATGCGAATGAGACTCAGTCGTACGTCTGAGCCATGCTAATGGACAAGTCGTGCGACTGAGAGATGCGATTGGGGCATTCGTAAGACTGAGCCATAAGAATGGTCCAGTCGTGCGATTGAACCATACGTATGGTCCAATCGCACGAATGGGCCCAGTCGCATCTAATATGAGCCGAGGCCTATATATACCAGTTTCAATGTGTAGAAACCTAAGGGTTTTTAGATAGTGTTCCCGGCGCCCAGGCGCTGCCGGATGAGAGGGGAGATCATGCTCGATCTCCCCTTGCCAAAAGTCTTGATTCTTAAGTTGTAACGAGCTTAAAATCATTATGTTTTATCAATAAAATCATTCGATTATTGTTTGTGTTATTGATTATCTTTTGGTTTTTATCCTTCCGTCAAGAACGTGCTCGGATGTCTACCGATCCAGTGACTTCGCAATTGATACCAATTGTGAAGTCACTGGATCGGTAGACATCCGAGCACGTTCTTGACGGAAGGATAAAAACCAAAAGATAATCAATAACACAAACAATAATCGAATGATTTTATTGATAAAACATAACGATTTTAAGCTCGTTACAACTTAAGAATCAAGACTTTTGGCAAGGGGAGATCGAGCATGATCTCCCCTCTCATCCGGCAGCGCCTGGGCGCCGGGAACACTATCTAAAAACCCTTAGGTTTCTACACATTGAAACTGGTATATATAGGCCTCGGCCCATATTAGATGCGACTGGGCCCATTCGTGCGATTGGACCATACGTATGGTTCAATAGCACGACTGGACCATTCTTATGGCTCAGTCTTACGAATGCCCCAATCGCATCTCTCAGTCGCACGACTTGTCCATTAGCATGGCTTAGACGTACGACTGAGTCTCATTTGCATATGCTCCTGCGAATGACCCAGTTTCATGTGTTTACAAGGTGTATAACATTAAGCCTAGACTATTCGTCAAGCGACGGACACACTATATATGACTATATATGCTCCAACAACAAGTAAATGAGGGGTCCTAGAAGTCACACAAACAAGAAGAATATGAAGAGCTTCGTTTGGACTAGTTACTCGACGAGTTTCGAGCCCGAATCACCACTTTTCTATGTTTTCTCTTCTTTCTCTCTTATTTCTCTTTTCTCTTTTTTCTAACTGATTTTTGAAAGTGTGGGGAGAGGGTAAGGGCTGACCTCTCCCTTAAATACTACAGTTCAGTCGCCCGAGCTCCAGGCATATGGGCACTCTAGTCGCCTGAGCTCCATGCGATTGAACACCCCAGTCGTGCGACTTCCATGCGTATGGAGCTCCAGTCGCATGACTTTCATGCGTATGGGACTCCAGTTGCATGACACTCCAAACATATTTTCCGGTGTTACAATCATGCCAATGGACACTATACGAATGGGCCTCATACGAATAGACCTCATGCGAATGAGCACCTATGCGACTGGACTCTCAGTCGCATGACTCCCCATGCGACTGGACCCCAGTCGTGCGACTGAACCTCAATCGTGCGACTGAACCCTAATCACCCTCCAGTCGGCCGTATGGCCTCCAGTCGGTCACCCAGCCCTAACTGATGCAGAATGCAGTCCACCCGAACCCAATCTGCCATTTTCAACCTCCAAGCTCATCCAAACCTATTCTAACCCCAAATCAACCATCCTAAACCTTAGGAATGCATACTATAACACCATTCAAGCACACACAAGCCCAAGAACATACTCCAAACGCCTCAAACACAATCACACCCAAATGGGTCAAACACACACACATGCAAAAACGGGTTTACTATGTGTTCCAGCCCCAAATCAGTTGAAAACAAGTAATATAAGGGTCCTAGAAATCACACAAACTACAAGAAGGAGAAGAGCTTCATGTTGACTCGGTACACGACGATTTGGCACGCTCGAATCAACTCAAATCAAGCCTTTTCTCTCTTTTTCTCCCTTTCTCTCTTCTTTCTCTTCTTTTGGCTGAGTTTGCACAAGAGTGGGGAGGATATGGCTGCCCTCCCCCTCTTATTCACCCATTTTTACGAACTTTCTCCCATTTTGGCAAGTTTGGTCCCCCCGACTTTAGACTTTATTTCTTTTTCTTCTTTCGTCGGCTTCAAAGAAAATATCCGGGTGTTACAGAATCATTCTTCTAATTATTGTTTTTAAAACCAATCAAGTTTGTTACTTGACAATTTTATTTTCTAAACTAATCATTAATTCACAGTTGCTTCCGTAATTAAGTTAAAGAATACTACAAGTACACTTTGCATATATTCATTATGCAGACAAGTTTATTTACCCTTACTAGTATAGGTGAGCTAAGTCTTAGTATTAATTTGTTTTTAAGTAGACCACAATAATCTATATTAATGACTTAATTAGAACAATTCTGAAACTTGATTATTATTTTATAAAGTTATCCATTAATGTTTGTTTGATATAGGTTAGTAAAGTATTCAAGATCATTTTTGGGGAATAAATAGATATATGACAAACTAACCGGTTAGAATCAGATAGTAAATTAAACAATTTGAAGTTTGAATGAATAAATATATAGGATTAATTGAATAAATATACATATTAATAATGCATATCTTCCCTATTTTAAGTGTTTTTTGTTAATTACAAAATCATATTTATCAATACTTAATTGTGATTAATTTGGATTTTGTAGTTTTGGATGGTTGATTGGTGATTTCAAAAGAAATAAACAAGATATTCATGAAGATTTTAAGACTTTAGAGGTTGTTATGGTCACGTCTAACTTTGCCATGACCATAACAAGCATCAGATCCCCGTTTCCTATGCATTATGGATATGACTAATTTTGTGATGACCATAACACACATCAGTCCCCCTTTTTAGCCATTCTTCCTCCTCATTTGAAGTGAGGCGGATTTTAGGAGAAGAAACCCTAGTTTTCTCTAATCTTGTGGTAATTTTGGAAGAAGTTTCTTAAGAGTTCAAGCTAGATTGAAGATCAAACATCTCAAAGAAAGATTCAACTTCATACAACCCACCTCTTTTCTTTTTTGGTTTGAAATGTTTTCTTCCATTGTTATGGGTTTGATTATGATTTTGTAAGCCTCATGGGTTAATTTGACATTTTACATGTAACTTTTGGTGATGATTAGGTTAATGTTTATTACAAGGATAGGAATGTTCTTTAATGATTGTGTATGTTTATTGAACTTGATGAAATGATGAATCTTATGAGTGTTATGATCATATTATGTTGGAAAACTTTGTGTTTTAGAACATCTATTTAGGATTTGCATACATCAGTGCGTGGTTTATGGCATTTTACTAGGAACGATAAATAAGGGTTGATTATTTAGTAAAGTTGAACAAGTGTGCATCCTTATACATATGCTTGTGAAAATCAATGTGTTTGTTATAAATATCTCCTAACTTTATTTATGTGTAACTATAGATAATGCATAAATTTATGGTTAGTGCATTCGTGTTAGCACATTCATAAGTTGAAGGATTTACATAGCTATTGTTACATTACACGAATTGAGATGGTTATCGTATGTTTATGGTGTTAACTTTCCAAAGATTTATGAGTTTGGTATCATCTTTAACTTTGGCTTAATTATATCATTGGTTCTTCATGGCATAACTATAGGTGGTTATTATATGTTTATCGTTTTCCAAAGAGTTATATAATTAAATAACCTTGATAGAAGTCTAGTTTACATCCACGTTTCATGTGTAGAAAATGATTACACCATAGGTTCATGTAGTTTGTCAATTATCATTGTTTTGTTAAGCGAATTCGAATTCTAAGTATGTCACACCCCCGCTGATAGCGGAAACACGGGGAAAGTGAGCTAGACGGGATCGTCATAACACATGGTATGCAATAGAGTAGCAATAGTAGTAATATGATGACAAGCGTGTCATGACGACACCCGAACACAATTGGAGACTTGTGTCGTGTATAATCAATGTTCACGACAGCATAGTCATAAGCATAGACATAAGATGATCACATAAACATTGATAATAACTTGTAACGTAAATTCCCACAACTCGGGAACAAGTATACAAAAAGTCATGTTCAAGCTTTACAAGGGTAATAATTACAATATGCATCCTAGGGTCTCCTCTATAAGGCAGCACTCCTAGTTCTTCAATTACCATGATCACCTGAAAAGAAATGCTCAAAACGGTCAACATAATTGTTGGTGAGCTTCGCAGGTTTTAAGTAATAAAAGATGTTAAGATGAAACCAGTAAGTCTAATAAGTGTTGCCGCGACTACACTTATGTGTAGGCGGTTTACCAGTTTTAAATAGCTACAGCCAAACCTAAACATCGGTTCCATATGCGAATTGATGGTTGAAAGGAAACATTCCCAAATTTAAATAGTTTATTAAGACGTAGCAAGATCCACACAGCGTGTACGTATAGTTTATAACCAAGCCAATCCTTAGGTCCCATTACCGGGATTAATGGTTATATAAAAAGGTTTTCCATAGCATAATAAGTTTAATATGACGTAGCAAGATCCACACAGCGCATACGTTTAGGTTACAACCAAACCAATCCTTAGGTCCCAATTACCGGGATTAATGGTTGTAGCGGATGATCGGCTTAGAAGAACCACACAGAAGAACCACACAGAAGAGCCACACAGCCAAGAGCATCCAAGGTCAATGGCATCCACAGGCAACATCAATCAACACATAACATCAAGTAGTAGTGCATAGGTAGGGTGATACCACTAAGTCATACATAGGGGTAACATAGCACATAGTTCAGGTTCACACAGCAGCAATCACAAGAAAAGCATGTTAAGATACTCACAGAAGTAGTAGCCAACTTCCACTAAGGAAGGTGCCTGAACTCAAGTCATATAGATGAGCATTCTTTTCCCCCAAGTTGAAAATATTTAAAAAGGTTTTATAAGAGTAAAAAGGGGCCACGAAACTCACAGAACAGATGATAGGCACGTATGATGAATATTCCCAACGGTAGGATGCAATGAACAGTCAAACACCTATTGACAGTTACTGACAAGCATTAATAACGAGCATAAATCATAAGATGATGTCAATAGATGCGGGCAGTTTCGGTTCGGTCGTGGGTAGTACACACACAAGCAGACATACACATATCAGACTAGGTTCATTTTAAATAGTATGTGCCTGCTGATAGCGTTGACTTTAATCTTTGTGGTCAAGCTATGACACTTTATTAATGTTACCTTATCGTCGTAAGATCTCCGAAAAGGGAATCCACACACACACACACCATCATCAGTCACACAACAGGACCGGACGCATGACTCAACCCTTCCTTCGTACGAATGGATCTTCAGTCGTACGAATCAGCTTCATTCGTACGATTGAACCTTCATTCATGCGACTAAGCATTCAGTCGTACCATGCAAGACCCAGTCATACGACTCACCCTCCATACACAAGATTGGACCTTCATTCGCACGAATCAGCTTCATTCGTGCGATTGAACATTCATTCGTGCGACTGGCCTTTCAGTCGTACGACTCACACACATTCGCACACAATGTCATTCGCACTGACTCAATCGCACTCACACTCATTCGCATGGACTCATTCGCACACACATTCAATCGCACACACCCATACGCATGACTCAGTCGTACGATTTGCCCAATCTCACGTCTCAGTCGCGTGACACACTCATACGCCTAACCCAGTCGCACGACTCACCCCAGTCGCACGGCTCAGTCGGCCGGAAGGCCCAGTCGCCCTGTACAGCTGGTCGCGACTGCACAGACCTCGAGCAGCGTCCAGCTGCTCCGAGCATGGGTTTCACGCACCAAGAACCTCCAGAACACTTATCCTAACATGTCTAAACAAGAAGCACACTCAAAAATACAACATGCAAGCCCACACGACCTCATGTGCTCGGATGAACTCGAGCACCCGAAACCCTAGAAAACGCAGCAGCTAAATCGAGCTAAAAACGAGGTAAGCGAGGTTATCTACCTGCTAGGAATGAGTATACACGATGACACTCAAGATTTGACTGTGGGAACGCGAGAAAACGAGCGGTTTTGGGGCTAGAGAGGTGAAGAAAGTGAAGAGGAGAATATGAAGAAATGAAGAAGAAGATGTTGAAAATGGCTGGGAATGTGGTTTTTATACCCATCCCAGGTTTGCAAAATGTCACTTTTAGTCCCTGTACTTTGCCCCGAGTTCCTAAATTTTGTTTCGGTTGAAAACGTTATTTATTAGTCTTGTTTTTATTAATGATAAAATATTGTTAATGATATTTATAATTTAAAAATGGTTCTAATCGTGTCATTATGTTCTTATAAAAACGGTGCGTTTAATGATAACGGGGCAAATCTTAGAAAAACGTCTTAAGATAATGATAAGTCAAGCAACGATAGCACGCATATAGGGATGACTAAGCAAAGCAAATATGGTATCCACGTAGATAGTTTATCAAAATGAGGAATGACTGATAACAAAGGTTAATCGAACACGTTAAATGACGGACCTTCGGTGACGGATGTCACAGTATCCCCCAGTTGAGGGAATTTCGTCCCGAAATTCAACTGGTGCTAGGTCTAAGGGTGTCATCCTCGAATAGGTGTGGATATTTGAGTCTCATCTGATCTTCACGTTCCCATGTAAACTCTGGCCCTCCTTGGAACTCCACCTTACGCGAACAATAGGTATCTTGCTACGCCTCAACCTTTTGACCTTTCGGTCCATGACCTCAATAGGTTCCTCCACAAAATGGAGGCTTTCATCAATCTTGATGTCCTCAATAGGTACGTGAAGTGATTCGTCAGCTAAACACTTCTTGAGGTTCGATACATGGAAAGTATCATGTACACTGTTAAGCTCTTGTGGCAACCTTAATCGGCACGCCACCGGACCGATTCTTTCTATGATCTCGAATGGTCCAACATATTTTGGGGCCAACTTACCTTTCTTTCCAAACCGTACGACCCCTTTCCACGGAGAGACCTTAAGCAACACTCGATCCCCAACGTTAAACTCTAGTGGCTTCCGACGGTTGTCGGCATAGCTCTTTTGGCAGTCTCTAGCAGCTTTGAGTCTGTCTTTGATTTGGAAGATCTTATCGGTGGTTTCTTGAATGATTTCGGGACCTGTTAGCTGGCTTTCGCCAATCTCGGCCCTACATACAGGCGATCTACATTTCCGTCCATACAACGCTTCGAACGGTGCACAACCGATACTAGTATGGTAACTGTTATTGTAGGAAAACTCAATCAACAGTAGATGAGTATCCCAGCTGCCACCAAAATCAATAACGCACGCCCTCAGCATGTCCTCAAGCGTCTGTATCGTTCGTTCACTTTGGCCGTCTGTCTGGGGGTGATAGGCTGTACTCATGTCTAATCGAGTGCCCATCGCTTTCTGTAACGTCTGCCAAAATCGTGAAGTGAATCGACTGTCTCGGTCGGATATGATTGACACCGGCACCCCGTGCCGTGTCACGACTTCTTTGATATACACCCTTGCCAGCTTATCCATCTTGTAGTCTTCTCGGATAGGCAAGAAGTAAGCGGATTTTGTCATTCGATCCACCACGACCCATATCGTGTCGTGTCCGCTTGGCGTTCTCGGGAGTTTGGTAATGAAATCCATAGTGATGTTCTCCCATTTCCACTCGGGGATTTCAGGTTGTTGCAATAATCCCGATGGTTTCTGGTGTTCTGCCTTGACCTTTGAACATGTCAAGCATTTGCTCACATATAAAGCAATGTCTTTCTTCATACCTGGCCACCAGTACAACTCCTTCAGATCGTGGTACATCTTGTCTGCACCAGGATGAACAGAGTATCGAGTCTTGTGTGCTTCATCCAAGACTAGTGTACGTACACCTCCCCATCTAGGGACCCATATACGATCCACGAAGTAATGCACGCCGTCATCCTTGCGACTCATTTGTTTATCCATCCCTCGGAATTCTTCTCCCGCAAGGTTCTCTTCTTTCAAAGCCTCACTTTGCGCAATTTGAATCTGAGCCTTTAGATTGGTTTGAATAGTCAATCCTAGCGCTCGAGCACGTAATGGTTTCACGCGTTCCTTGCGGCTTAAAGCATCAGCCACCACGTTAGCTTTCACGGGGTGATACCGGATTTCACAATCGTAGTCGCTAAGCAACTCTACCCAGCTTCGCTGTCGCATGTTAAGTTCCTTCTGATCAAGAATATGTTGAAGGCTCTTATGATCCGTGTAAATGATGCATTTGGTTCCATATAGATAATGCCTCCATATCTTGAGTGCAAATACTACAGCGCCCAACTCCAAGTCATGAGTTGTGTAGTTCTTTTCATGCACCTTTAGTTGTCGCGATGCATAGGCAATTACCTTATCTCTTTGCATTAGCACACATCCCAACCCTTGATGTGAAGCATCGCAGTAAACCACGAAATCATCAGTTTCGTCCGGGAGGGACAGTATTGGAGCATTGCACAGCTTTTCTTTCAATGTCTGGAAGGCTCGTTCTTGTGCATGTCCCCAATCAAACTTCTTGTCTTTCTGGGTTAGCAGCGTTAACGGTTTTCGCGATCTTTGAAAAGTTCGCAATAAAACGACGGTAGTATCCAGCCAATCCTAGGAATTGCCGTATTTCTGAGGGTGTTTGGGGAGTATCCCATTTCTTCACAGCTTCAATCTTACCGGGGTCCACATGAATTCCATTTTCGTTAACTACATGACCCAAAAACTTCACTTCTCGAAGCTAGAATTCACACTTCGAGAATTTGGCGAAAAGTTTCTCCTCCTTCAACAGTTCTAGAATTGCTTGGAGGTGTTTTTCGTGATCCTCCTTCGAACGAGAGTAGATGAGTATGTCGTCTATGAATACGATCACGAACTTATCTAGGTAAGGCTTGCACACCCGATTCATTAAATCCATAAAGACAGCTGGTGCGTTGGTCAACCCAAATGGCATGACCAAGAACTCATAGTGTCCGTAACGAGTTCTAAATGTTGTTTTCGGAATATCGTCCTCAAATACTCTTAGTTGATGATATCCAGATCGAAGATCGACCTTAGAGAAAAACGAGGCTCCTTGCAACTGATCGAACAGGTCGTCGATTCTGGGAAGAGGATACCGATTTTTCACGGTCAATTTGTTCAATTCCCTGTAGTCGATACACATACGAAACGACCCGTCCTTCTTCTTGACAAATAATACCGGTGCTCCCCACGGTGAATAACTCGGTCGAATAAAACCTTTCTCTAGTAGTTCCTGTAGTTGGCTTGATAACTCTTGCATCTCTGAGGGTGCTAACCGATATGGTGTCTTAGCTACCGGCGTAGCTCCAGGAACCAGCTCTATATGGAATTCCGCCTGTCGTGGAGGAGGCAATCCAGACAAATCATCAGGGAACACTTCGGGTAATCCCGTACAATCGGAATGTCGGCCAATTTCGCCTCTTCTTCCTTCTTTTCTACCACGTGAGCCAGAAAGGTGTAACACTGCTTTCGTAGACCTTGGCATGCTTTCATGCAGGAGATAAGCTTCAAGTTCTTTCCCGGTCGCTCCCCTTGTATTCTGAGTGTTTTCCCGTCTGACATGGGGATCCGCACTACTTTATCTCGGTAAACAATCTTGGCTCCATGCTTAGACAACCAATCCATTCCTACTATTACGTCAAAGCTCCCCAACTCAAAAGGTATCAAATCTATGTTGAAGGCCTGGTTTTCCAATATTAGGGTGCAGTTCTTAATAATTTCCTCTGCCTGTTCAATCCTACCATTTGCCATTTCTACAGAGTAACTAGTTTCTAGTCTACTGGCACTCAAATCAAGCATTTGCACAAACTCAGATGATATAAAACTATTGTCTGCTCCAGCATCAAACAGTACAGATGCGAAGTGCTTATTGAGTAAGTGCGTACCCGTGACAACGTTCGGATCTTGACGGGCATATTAGCTCCAATGACGAAAGCACGACCCCGTGCAGCATTTCCTTGGTTTCCTTGGCCTTGCGCACCCGCTATGGCCATTATCTGCTGCTGGTTGTTTCCCTGCTGACCTGGTGCCCTATTCAGTCGGGGGCACATGTTTCTGAAGTGGTCAAGGCCTCCACACTCGTAACAAGCCCTGGCATTCCCAGCGGGGTTAACCGCGTTGATGGGTGCCACCAGGTTTGGCGCTACTCTGCAGTCTCTCGCTTGATGCCCCGGGCATCTGCAGTTCAAACACACCGACACGGCGCTGCTGGAGGATGATGAAGATTGCACCTGTCACATCTCGGGTGCGGCCCAACATATTCTTCTTCCCTTGAGTCACGACCACAAAATTTCTGGTCGTTTTGGCCCTCTTATTAGACTTTCCGGTACCAGACCGACTTGTTTCCCCAGTCTCTTTCCTTTTCTCCGCTCCCCTACCCAATACTCCTGTTCTTATCATCTCGTCAGTGAGAGCGCCAGCTTTCAGAATTGCGCTTTGGATTGTAGGAGGAGCAGCTGCAGTTACCATTGCCCGGATTTGAGGCGCGAGTCCCCAAATGTACCTTTCTATCCTCTTGGATTCCGGAGTGACTAGGTGTGGAACTAGTCTAGCCAGCTCGTGGAATCGGTCAGTATAAGCTGCGTGCCCTGCCCCCACCATAGCATGATTCCAGAACTCATGCTCAAGCTTCTGCATCTCGTTGAGAGGGCAGTATTCCTCGGTAATCAGGGCTTTGAATTCATCCCAGGTCATCTGCATCGCAGATTCCCTTCCTCTAGCTTGAACCTGGGTGTTCCACCAGGTTAGTGCTCTGCCCTGCAGTGAGCACGTAACATACTTGATCCGCTGGCTGTCGAGGCATTCACTGATGTCGATCACGGCCTCCATTTTTCTCAAGCCATCTAATCAGGGCTATCGCCCCACCTTTCCCATCGAAATCCCGGGGCTTACAGGCCACAAATTCCTTGTAAGAGCAGCCCCGTTTGGCGTTAACAGCCCCAGTTTCATTACCTGCTGTACCACCATTTCCAGTCTCCTGATTGCTTTCATTCCCGATCGGGTTCCCATTACCTTCGTTTTCATTACCACCATCCCCGTGGGGGTGGTTTTGCTGTTGCAGAGCATCACTCACTTGAGCTACGATAGTCGGAATCAGGGCAGTCAATTGTTGAGCAATTAAGGTTGCCATATCAGGGTTTCCAGTCACTTGGGTATTGTTAGAAGGGCCTTCATTTGCTATTGGAGGTCTACCCCTGCCTCTGCCTCTGCCCCTCGGGGCTTCACTTCCGCTACTATTGCTGCGGGTAGATCTTCGAGGCGGCATGTTCTATTCATACAAGAGGCAACATATAAGCTTTAGTCACCTTAAGATACACAAGTACTTTGCTTATCAAATTCCAATGTTTCGTGTTCCAGTCAGTCCAGATCACCATGCAGCCCATTTTAAGCATATTCTCGGTATACCGGTGATGTTTATATATAGGGTTCCCCGCAGCGTTCCCACCACACCCACGATGTACCGAGAATGATGCCTAATCCGGTTACATGACATCCGACCTTCCTTCACATCATTCCATAATAATCCATCAAGTCAACTGAGAGCCTAAACACATAATCACGTATGGTCTGGCGAGTTGTCTATCTCGCGTCCTGAAAGGACTCAGACATAGCCTCCTCGGGTCGGTCTCAGTATCTGAGGTCAAGCGCAATGTATGATCTGTGACGATCTTTTCGGGTCTAATACCCGAATTTGGTTATGATAACTTGGCGCACAGAGGGAACGGAAGATCCAATGGGAAGCATCCCATAGGGGTCGAGCACAAGGGCTCAAACACAAAGTAAAAGATCACATAACGGAAGGATAACCAAACACGTACGAAGGAACACATACACGAGATATATAAATGCACAAAATCTTAAGCATGCAAATCTACATGAAGGTTCCTAGGTTATAGTCTAGGTCAAGTGTAATTGCCTAATTCTCTATAACCAATGGCTCTGATACCAGTCTATCACACCCCCGCTGATAGCGGAAACACGGGGAATGTGAGCTAGACGGGATCGTCATAACACATGGTATGCAATAGAGTAGCAATAGTAGTAATATGATGACAAGCGTGTCATGACGACACCCGAACACAATTGGAGACTTGTGTCGTGTATAATCAATGTTCACGACAGCATAGTCATAAGCATAGACATAAGATGATCACAAAAACATTGATAATAACTTGTAACGTAAATTCCCACAACTCGGGAACAAGTATACAAAAAGTCATGTTCAAGCTTTACAATGGTAATAATTACAATATGCATCCTAGGGTCTCCTCTATAAGGCAGCACTCCTAGTTCTTCAATTATCCTGATCACCTGAAAAGAAATGCTCAAAATGGTCAACATAATTGTTGGTGAGCTTCGCAGGTTTTAAGTAATAAAAGATGTTAAGATGAAACCAGTAAGTCTAATAAGTGTTGCCGCGACTACACTTATGTGTAGGCGGTTTACCAGCTTTAAATAGCTACAGCCAAACCTAAACATCAGTTCTACATGGGAATTGATGGCTGAAAGGAAACATTCCCAAAATTTAAATAGTTTATTAAGACGTAGCAAGATCCACACAGCGCGTACGTATAGTTTATAACCAAGCCAATCTTAGGTCCCATTACCGGGATTAATGGTTATATAAAAGGTTTTCCATAGCATAATAAGTTTAATATGACGTAGCAAGATCCACACAGCGCATACGTTTAGGTTACAACCAAACCAATCCTTAGGTCCCAATTACCAGGATTAATGGTTGTAGCGGATGATCGGCTTAGAAGAACCATACAGAAGAACCACAAAGAAGAGCCACACAGCCGAGAGCATCCAAGGTCAATGGCATCCACAGGCAATATCAATTAACACATAACATCAAGTAGTAGTGCATAGGTAGGGTGATACCACTAAGTCATACATAGGGGTAACATAGCACATAGTTCAGGTTCACACAGCAGCAATCACAAGAAAAGCAAGTTAAGATACTCATAGAAGTAGTAGCCAACTTCCACTAAGGAAGGTGCCTGAACTCAAGTCATATAGGTGAGCATTCTTTTCCCCAAGTTGAAAATATTTAAAAAGGTTTTATAAGAGTAAAAAGGGGCCACGAAACTCACAGAACAGATGATAGGCACGTATGATGAATATTCCAACGGTAGGATGCTATGAACAGTCAAACACCTATTGACAGTTACTGACAAGCATTAATAACGAGCATAAAGCATAAGATGATGTCAATAGATGCGGGCAGTTTCGGTTCGATCGTGGGTAGTACACACACAAGCAGACATACACATATCATACTAGGTTCATTTTAAATAGTATGTGCCTGCTGATAGCGTTGACTTTAATCTTTGTGGTCAAGCTATGACACTTTATTAATGTTACCTTATCGTTGTAAGATCTCCGAAAAGGGAATGCACACACACACACACCATCATCAATCACACAACAGGACCGGATACATGACTCAACCCTTCCTTCGTACGAATGGATCTTCAGTCGTACGAATCAGCTTCATTCGTACGATTGAACCTTCATTCATGCGACTAAGCATTCAGTCGTACCATGCAAGACCCAGTCATACGACTCACCCTCCATACACACGATTGGACCTTCATTCGCACGAATCAGCTTCATTCGTGCGATTGAACATTCATTCGTGCGACTGGCCTTTCAGTCGTACGACTCACGCACATTCGCACACAATGTCATTCGCACTGACTCAATCGCACGCACACTCATTCGCATGGACTCATTCGCACACACATTCAATCGCACACACCCATACGCATGACTCAGTCGTACGATTTGCCTAATCGCACGTCTCAGTCGCGTGACACACTCATACGCCTAACCCAGTCGCACGACTCACCCCAGTCGCACGGCTCAGTCGGCCGGGAGGCCCAGTCGCCCTGTACAGCAGGTCGCGACTGCACAGACCTCGAGCAGCGTCCAGCTACTCCGAGCATGGGTTTCACGCACCAAGAACCTCCAGAACACTTATCCTAACATGTCTAAACAAGAAGCACACTCAAAAATACAACATGCAAGCCCACACGACCTCATGTGCTCGGATGAACCCGAGCAGCCGAAACCCTAGAAAACGCAGCAGCTAAATCGAGCTAAAAATGAGGTAAGCGAGGTTATCTACCTGCTAGGAACGAGTATACACGATGACACTCAAGATTTGACGGTGGGAACGCGAGAAAACGAGCGGTTTTGGGGCTAGAGGGGTGAAGAAAGTGAAGAGGAGAAGATGAAGAAATGAAGAAGAAGATGTTGAAAATGGCTGGGAATGGGGTTTTTATACCCATCCCAGGTTTGCAAAATGTCACTTTTAGTCCCTGTACTTTGCCCCGAGTTCCTAAATTTTGTTTCGGTTGAAAACGTTATTTATTAGTCTTGTTTTATTAATGATAAAATGTTGTTAATGATATTTATAATTTAAAAATGGTTCTAATCGTGTCATTATGTTCTTATAAAAACGGTGCGTTTAATGATAACGGGGCAAATCTTAGAAAAACGTCTTAAGATAACGATAAGTCAAGCAACGATAGCACGCATATAGGGATGACTAAGCAAAGCAAATATGGTATCCACGTAGATGGTTTATCAAAATAAGGAATGACTGATAACAAAGGTTAATCGAACACGTTAAATGACGGACCTTCGGTGACGGATGTCACATAGTAATATCTTCATCTGATTGATTATCTTTATCTTTGTTTACTCTATTCAATTAGATTAATTGTTAGTTAAATTAGTCAATCATATTTTCACAAATCATTTTCCACCGGCTATATAATAATACATATTTAGTATCAGGACTCTCGTGTCACGGATCGATACCTGGTTCTTACCAAAGGCTATACTACTATCGATATATAAACTTGCTTATTGTGTGTGTAGTTAGTCATAAAAACTAAAAATCATTTTAAAAATTTAAGGCTTAATTGTATAAAATCTATTATCACAAATCTATATATCAAATCAAACATCAATACACACACAGATATATATATATATATATATATATATATATATATATATATACACACACACACTTACACATAGCATGGGCCATGGGTGTGACATCCATCACCTTTCATGTCTGTTAATTGACCCGAATCTCGTTATCGTTCAATTAATGCGTTACATGATTATATAAATTAAATCATTTATGTATACACACACACACACACATATGTGTGTGTGTGTTTGTGTGTGTTTGTGTGTGTTAAATGTGATCAATAATTATACGTGTAAACCTAAATTTATAAAATAATATTTAGATTAATATTATATGATATATATATGTGTGTGTGTGTGTATGTATGTGTGTGTAATAATATTCGCAGAAAACTTATCGAATGGCTTGCATCGCCGCAAACCTTGGACGCGTTAATATTTATTCGTGTTACATCTCTATTCATATATCAATTTCATCAAGTTTGTTTGTCAATATTTACATTAAAAGATTTTGGGCTAAATAAAAATAGAATTATTAATTTAGGGTTTAGTATAATATTCAATAAAAGAATTAATTACAAAATCGTTAAGCGTCTAAAGTGTGACTATAATTATGTATATGTCTGCGTGTGTCTCGGTCGAATCCAAGCCAAACCCCGGGGCACATCACTTCCGGTAGCCCCCATTTTCGTCGACCGACACCTCCCTCTTTTCAACCTTGTGCCATTGTTTGTCACCATCTACCCAACGTCTTCCACGGGTAACACTTTATTAATCTTCTTGTTTGGTTTTTTCTTCTCGTTTTAATATCGTTTTGTGCGGAGATAGTGTACGGTGGTGTGCGTGTGCTCGTGTGGTGGTTGCGATGATATGTGCGTTGTGTGTGTGATCGGTGAACACCACACAATAGCCTCGGTTGCTGTTGTGGTGTGTGTGAGTATGGATTGATATTTATGGTATTAATGTATGTGTAATGATACCAAATGTATGTATGTATGTATATACTTATATACCGCAAGTGTGCGATAATGTGTGTGTGATGAAACCGTAGGTGTATTCCTGATAGAGATAGATAGTGTGTGTGTGTGTGGTGTGCGTGTGTATGTAAGATGTGTGAGTGTGTGTTGTGTGGTGCACGTTGGGTGTATACCAAGTATGTGTACTATTTGTGTGTGATGAAACCATGGGTGCATATGTGAGTATATGCGTGTGTATATAATATGTGTGAGTATGTGTAATATGGGGTGTTTGGGTGTGTAGCTAGTGTGTGTGTGTCTATATTAGCACGTGTTGTGTGTGTATGATATGCAATTATATGTAATATAACATGTAAGTATATGCGTGTGTATACGACATATACATATACATATATACATACATACATACATACATACATACATACATACATACATACATACATACATACATACATACATACATACATACATACATACATACATACATACATACATACATACATACATACATACATACATACATACATACATACATACATACATACATACATACATACATACATACAACATACAGACATACATACATACATACATGCATGCATGCATACATACATACATACATACGTACATATGTATATATATATATATGTATATATATATATATGTATGTGTATACATATAGATATATATGTATATGTTTATACATATGTATGTATATGTATATACATATACATATATACATATGTATGTATATGTATATACATATACATATATACATATGTATATATATGTATATATATACATATATATACATATATATATATGTATATGTATATGTATATATATACATACATATGTATATACATATACATATATATATGGGTATATGTATATAGGGTTAGGATCTTTGCAGGACCACATTTAAAAACAGAACTGAAAGAACCATTTATAACCATTGATTTTCAGAATCAAGGGTGGATGTGATTAAGGGTGGAAATTGAAAATTTAGTACACCAAAGAAATAAGAAAACTAATTAAAAAGGGCTTTTTGGTCGTTTACCATACTCTTAAAAACGGAAGTAGCAGTTTTTAGGAAGAAAATCCCCAAATCATAGGGCTTGCGGACCTTGCGGTTACATAATCGGAAGAAACACACATCGAGCCCTAATCCGATTGCATCAAAAGGAAAAATTGAAGAACTCGTCGAACCCTATTCTCTGTTTGCGGCATTTGGCGTCGAAGAAGAGTAGTAAGTATATCTGATTGTAGTTTTACAATTATGAATTTACATATTTGTAACCGTGATTAAAACTTTGTTGTGTTGGTCGATGGTATTGTGTAAATCAATCATATCGTATTCAAAATCGTTTATCTGTTACAATGTGTACGATTCCTGGTAGTTTATAAAGTATATGAACATTGTTGTTTGGAATTTACGTACATGTAAACCTGTAATTTGTTTTGTTGGTCGACGGTATTGTGTAAGTTCTAAATTCGTGGTTAATCAAATGGTATTCAATGTCGTTTAGCTGTTTACAAAGTGTACGATTCCTGGAAGTTTATTCAGTATCTGATAGGTTTGAACATGAAACTGATATTTAATAGTTTAAGTTATTTGCTGAGTAATACATTTGTGTAAATCAAGCAAATGGTATTCAATGTCGTTTAGCTGTTTACAAAGTGAACGATTCCTGGAAATTTATTCAGTATATGAAACATTGTTGTATGGAATTTACGTAAATGTAAACCTGTATAAGTTTTTATATTTGATTTGTAAGTACAATTGTGTAAAACAAAGGGTATTGATGAAATAAGGAGAAACCTTAGAAAATATATTTTAACTGTATATAATGCTTGTAGTTCATTCAAATCAATATACTTGTTATATGAACATAACATACATGTAAATTTGTAATATGTTTGTATGAATGTATGTAAATACACTTGTGTAAATTAATATGTAAATATGTGCATTATCCTTGTTTGTAACAAAGTGTACAGTTTTTATTTAAAACATATACATTACACTATAATTGTTGGTGTGCATACATTTACTAATGGTAAACATTTTATGCAGTTAACAACAATGAGGTTTCATTCTTTGTCAAGTAAGTTTATAAATTTTGTAAATAACTTTGTAAATGTAAAAGTTAGTGATATATGAAATGAGCATTTAATTGTATGCAGGACGTAAAAGCGGTAGAATTGCAAGGAAAACATCTTTTTCAAAGTTTAAAAATAAGGCTGATAGCCCTGTTATAGTGGGAGAGTCAGATGTTGACAATAGCGAGACTTCAGAAGGAAATTACGGTGAAGAGCCATGTGAAGACAATGAAGAAATTTTGATTGATGAAGAAATTTCGCCTGAAAATACAGATGATGAGTCAAATGAAGAAGCAGGTATGATATTATGATTTAAGAAATATAACTTGGTATTTTAATATTTGTGGATACAATGAATGTTGGTGTATATTTTTTTTGACAGATGACGGTGCGGATGTGGATGATAGTTTTGTAAATAAAAGAACAGGTAAAAGATCACAAAAGAAGCGAACAGATGTAAAGACAAAAAAGAGTAAGTAAAAAAAAGCATACATTTAATTTATACAAAACAAGATTAACATTGATGTAAATTATTTAGCAAGTATAATATGTGTAGCTTAATAGTTATGTTCAATATACATCTGTTTAATATGAATATGAAGTATTGTAAATGAATTCCTATTGAAAATAAAATTATTTCTGGAAAATGTATATATTACAGAGGGTACTAGGAGTAGTAAAAGATTGGGTAAAGGCTCATCATTGAAAGAATCTGAAGTTGGGAAAAAAAGACAAAAGAATGTGTAAGAGGAAAAAAGGAAAAAGTTGCAAATCAAGGGAAAAAAATGAAAGGTGGTCATGATAAAATAAAGTTGGTGATGAAAAGTGGTGTAAGGCCAGAAACTATTTGTAAAGGTATAAGTATTTGTAAACTGATTTACATACGTGTTTAAACATGATTTGTTATATGTATAAATTACTGAAATGAAATATTTATTTGCAGGAAAGAAGAGGTTGGCATTGACAATGGATGAAGAGGGTTCTTCGAAGAAAAAAAATCAAGCAATGATGATGATTATTTCAGTATAAGAGCTCGATGTATACCAATGAAGTTATGTTCGGTTTTAGGTTCGTTGGGTAGGAAGCAAAGGCAAGCAGTTATAGACATAGGATTTGGTAGAGTACTAGAACTCAAAGCACATCAGATTCCCACGAAATTAGGGTATTTTGTGGTAGAAAATCTGAACACTGAAAGAATGGAGATAACATGCAAGAGAGGATCATTGAAGGTAGATAGCGATGCAATTCACACGTTGTTAGGGTTGCCAAATTCAGGAATTGATTTGGTTTCAGGGGAAAAAAACAACAGTGTGGACAGAATTAGGAAAGAAGTGGAGGAATAGATATAAATCTAAGGTGATTAGTTTAAGGGATATTGTTAGGAACATAACATTTTCAAATGATGACGACGGTATAATGTTCAAATTGGATTTCATAGTGTTGTTCTTGAACACAATGGTAGAGTGTCATAAAAACAGTAAATGTAAAGTGGTGTTTTAGATCTTATAAGTGAGGATATGGAATTGTCAGATATGGACTGGTGCGGTTATATCGTGTCTAGGATCAGAAAATCGAAAAATAAATGGAGGAGAAGAGACTTGAACTCTCATTTCCAAGGCGCCTTAACAATACTTACGGTATTGATCTACATTTGTGTGAAACAAAAAATTTAAATTGTATTGTTTGTATGTAACTATTTTAGTCTTAATGCAGCTTTTATATGTTGATGGGACTACTTGCAAAGGAATAAACGATCAGCGTTCAATGAGTCCTACTAGTTTCTGGACATTTGAGAACCTAGTGATGAGAGAAGATTTGGAAATAATGAACGGAGGATTTGGCAACGGGTACATGCGGGTGTTGTATGTCGAAAGTGATGAAGAAGAGAATGAAGAAGAAAGTACGAATGATGAGGGGACTAACGTCGATGACGAAGGAAGTGATTACTCAGCAGATGTCTGTGAAGTTCCTGGGTTGGAGGTAATGTGGTCATATATTATGTAATATATAAACATAATGAAAATGACATTTAATATGTATTTGTACACATATGTAAAATTGTTATATTTCATAAACATTTAAGTTACACATTTTATAACCATTTATTCTTACATATGTGCTGCATGAACTTATATGTTGGTTTACATATATGTAAACTAGGCTGCTGGGATCATGAGCAGTATACATTGATATATTGGTTTACACAGCTGTAAATGAATCTAAACATAAGCATTGAACTTATATGTTGGTTTACATATGTGTAAACTATGCTGCTGGGATCCTGAGCAGTATACATTGATATATTGGTTTACACAGGTGTAATAATGTACATTATAACTGATTTAATAAAAGTGCTGCATGAACTTGTATGTTGGTTTACATATGTGTAAACTAGGCGGCTGGGATCCTGAGCTGTAAAAATGTACACATTTTATAACATTTTATTCTTACATATAATCTACTTCATTAGAAAACAGTAATTAAACCTACATACACATTTACATGTGTGTAAACCAATATATAAATGTATACTGCTAAGTATACCAGCAGCCCAGTTTACACATATGTAAAAGTGATATAGTTATTTATTAATAATTTATCACGCTAATTGTGAATCATGATCATACAGAGTACGGTGTCAAAACTAAAGACCCATCTGAACTGGTTGCTAACAGAAGGAAAAGGTTCGAGAAGCTAGTAATTGATGCGTATGGAGAATATCCTGGTAGTAGCGAAGTTAAGGATTGTATACAGAAATATAATGATGGATTCAAGCATGGTATATGTATAGATAACATTGCGAGAAGTGACGTAGTGGAGGAAGCTGAGTTTTTATCTCCTGTTAGAGAAGAAAATAGAGAGGGAGCAGAAACAACAGCAGTAGATAAGCAAACGGTTCTGTTTCATACGCCTTTGGAGAACAGATTGGTTGTTTATAGTGGTGCAGTAGATGAGGGTGTAAGTCTGACGCAATCATCGTTTAAAATAGCTGATTGGGCCCAAAATAGAATAAACAGTACGTTATTAAGAAACTCGAAGTTGAAGACAACCATGATTACTTCACCAATACCAAGTTTTAGCTTAGGGTTAACGCAAGAATTTAATGATGTTGTAAGAAGTGACTGTGTAGATGAAAGATCAATGAGAGAAGATAAGGAAACAGAAAGGGTTAAAGAAAATGATCAGTGTAGACCCAAAAGATTGAAGAAACTAGCTGATGCATGCAAGTCGCCATACTTGGTTCGTCCAGTTAACATAAATAAGGCTGTTACAGATGATGAATTGAAAGTGTGGTGTTATATAATGAAAGAAACAAATGATGTAGAGTAAGTTAATTCTAACTATTGTATATTAGCTATTAAATCTGTTTTTTGCCATTCGTACTATGCATAAAAATGATTACTTGTATCTTTGAATGTAGGATTGATGGGGATGCAGCAGCAGTAGAGTTGAAAGAAGTTATTAATGAATTCAGGTAAGTAATAAAGTGTTTTTTGTTACATTTGTAAAGTGTATTTAAAATTTCTAATATTATGTTTACATGCGTTAATGAGAGCAGTGATGAAGTATTTGAAACAAAGAACGGTTTTGTAACAAAAAGATTCTTACTAAGGTCACTGCTACCTAAGGAGACTGTTTTGAGCAATGTGATAGATTGTTGGGCATCAGTACTGAACTTAGAAGAAATAAACAAAAGTGCTGAATCACCTAATAGGTTGTTCATGAGTACTGGAGTGATAGTAAGTAAAAATTGTGGTTTGTTGAATATGGTAATTTACATTGGTGAATAATTGTAATGTAAAATAACATTTTTAATGTTCCTTCGCAGACTAATGCAATGTTAGAATATCCTAAACTTGATAATGTTGCCCGGCTTGATTCCTTTAGAGACAACTTGAGAAGTGTCGTAGATGGTGATGAGAATAAACTGTACATGAAGAATATTGATATTGTTATGTTCCCATATTAGAGTCGAACCACTACTACTTAATTTGTTTTGATCTGAAGGACCCGTACATTGAAGTCGTGGACAACATGCATCATACTAGAAGCTTTGTTGGTGTGACAGATTCCAATGATTTCCATAAGAAGGACACAGTGCTGAAAGTGGTAAGTATATCTTTTCAATAGACCATTAAAGTGTAATTATGTGATAGAATGACATATGTAACAGCAACACATATGCTATGTTAACATGTATGTAAATATGAAGCAGATTAACGTAGATGTGTTTGAGCATTAGTTATTCCAAAAAGAATATATTAGGCTACTGTTTTTATTATAATGATGAACATGTAATAATGCAAATGGTATGTAAGGTGTAAATTACTCACAAGCATGACACATATTTGATGCGTAAGACGTAAGTCTATAATAAAATGAATGAAATGTATAAAATAAAACAATACTAATTGAATTAATATGTCATTGTCCTTGTAGAAAGATATATTTACAAGATACTTGATGTACATTGGGCATAAGAAGGTTGAAGGATTAAGGGCTTGTAACCCTGTGAAAGGATGTTGAGTTGGGCGACAAAAATAATTCCATTGACTGTGGGGTGTTTCTAATGAGGCATATGGAGTCATACATGGGAAGCAAAGTAAAGCGTTGGAGTTATGGCTTCAAGAAGGAAGGGCCTGGACAGGATGTGCAGCTGAAAAATCTAAGGATCAAGTACACGTACAAGATACTTACATCCGATGCGAACATACACAAAGACAAGGTTAAACAAGAGGCTGGAACCATAGACTTGGTGGCTGAATTTGGTTGAGAGCAGAAGATGGTTAAGTGTGGATTGTATGTTTCTTTAATAGACAAATATATTTTGTTGGGAAACATTATGAATATCTGATTTAGTAGAAATTTAATGGTTTGTTTTGTTGAACATGTAAACAAATATGTTTTGGGATTTGACTAATGGAGTTATGTTTTTAATTTGGATGAAGTATATGTCTTTTTTGATTATATTCTTTAATTTGTTTAATCCTTGAATTGTTGAAATGTAAATATATTATGTAGTTGCAGGTATGCATTTTTGATATGCTTGATAATAATTTACACTTATGTAACTTTTAGTAATGTTATTAAAATAATGGTCATGCCTTAGAAAGGGTTTGTTAACGTGACATCTGTGTAGAAGTTGTTGTTGATGTAGTTGTAAATGAATCTAAACATAAGCATGAATGTGGCATATGGCTTTAAAAAAACAAAAAAAATGTACATTATAACTGATTTAATAAAAGTTCTGCATGAACTTATATGTTGGTTTACATATGTGTAAACTAGGAGGTTGGGATCGTGAGCAGTATACATTTATATATTGTTTTAGACAGCTGGAAACGAATCTAAACATAAGCATGAATGTGGCATATGACTATAAAACAACTGTAAAAACGTATATTATAACTGATTTAATAGAAGTGCTGCATGAACTTATATGTTGATTTACATATAAGTATTCCAGCCGCCTAGTTTACACATATGTAAAGCAACATTCATGCTAAGGATCCCCACTGTAAATGAATGTAAACATAAGCATGAATGTGGCATATGGCTATAAAACAACTGATACAATGTAGTATACATTTATATATTGTTTTACACAGCTGAAAACCAACATATAAGTTCATGCAGCACATATATATTGTTTTATATATTGTTTTTATATAAACGTGAGCAGTATACATTTATATATTGTTTTACACAGCTGACAACGAATCTAAACATAAGCATGAATGTGGCATATGGCTATAAAACAACTGTAAAAATGTATATTATAACTGATTAATAAAGTGCTGCATGAACTTATATGTTGGTTTACATATAAGTATTCCAGCCGCCTAGTTTACACGTATGTAAACCAACATTCATGCTAAGGATCCCAGCTGTAAATGAATCTAAACATAAGCATGAATGTGGCATATGGCTATAAAACAATGATACAATGTAGTATACATTTATATATTGTTTTACACAGATGAAAACCAACATATAAGTTCATGCAGCACTTATATATTGTTTATATATTGTTTTATGTAAATGTATAAACGTGAGCAGTATACATTTATATATTGTTTTATACAGCTGAAAACGAATCTAAAGCATGAATGTGGCATATGGCTATAAAACAACTGTAAAAATGTATATTATATCAGATTTAATAAAAGTGCTGCATGAACTTATATGTTGTTTACATATAAGTATTCCAGCCGCCTAGTTTACACATATGTAAACCAACATTCATGCTAAGGATCCCAGCTGTAAATGAATCTAAACATAAGCATGAATGTGGCATATGGCTATAAAACAACTGATACAATGTACATTATAACTGATTTAATAAAAGCGCTGTATTTACACATATGTTGGTTTACATATGTGTAAAGTAGGCGGCTGGGGTCCTGAGCAGTATACATTGATATATTGGTTTACACAGCTGTAATGTGTATGTATGTACAATCACTGCTCATAAATGAAGAAGATTGTATGTATGACTAAAATGTTATTAAATTTGTGTACCTTAAATGCATAAATAACATGTCGTTATCGATATAAACAAAATAGAAAACGTGTACTGTTAAAAAACTGAATACTGAATATTTAGACTATTTTACACAAATGTAAAGTACAAATGCGTAAATGACATGTCCTTACTGACAGAAAATGAACTCCAAAAAAAATGAACCAATCTTCGATAGTGACCAAAATGTAAAAATGAGAAAACATGTAATACGTAGGGGGACGTTTGCTGTTGATCAATAATTATACTGATGGATCTGCTTCAGCGGCCTTTATCTTCTCTGGACAATTTCGAGAATCATGATCATTGGTATATGTGTTACATGTCCGACAAAATCTCTTTGGTTTTTGACTGCGTGTAATAGCTTTCTCATCAGGTCCAATCAATCTTCTATTTGTTCCATAACCTTTGTTCCTAATGCCTTGAGGTGGATTAACATCTACTTCCTGTTCTTTCGAATGTCCAGTAAGTTCCTCAATAACAACATCCTTGTTTTGTCGACGCGTTTGGTACGGGAAATCTTCGATGATTTTACGATTCAGCTCCTTAAGATTGTCTATCAGAAGTTGCAGGCCATCTGTGTTGCCACCCAAATGCTCCGCACATTGTTCAAACAAATCAAAAGCCTCGTGCCTCAATCTTGTTTTTTCATTTGTAATCAGCCCATACCTGTTTTCCATATTAAAAAGTCTTTTGGGCAACACATCCCTCATCCATCTCTTCGATAAATACATGTTAGGTATCTCATGAATGTTCTGGTTTTTATAAACACAAAAAACATGTCTACATAAATACCCAATCCTTGTGAACAACATGCATGAACAAGTGGCTGAATGATCGTTAAGATTCAAAATAACCTGCATATTATAAAATGAAAAATCTGATTATGGAGCATTGTATGGAATGTATAAACATTAATTGAAATTTAAACATAAAATATGTACCTTGAACTCGCCACCAAACCAGACTGTTCTTTGTTGTGGGAAACAATATAAATCTTAGAATTTCCAACAACTTCACAAGTTGAAACACTACAAAACCATACTGCTTTCACAATCTCCTTTTGAACCTCATCAAAAATGTTACGCGTGTACACGCAAGATGCATGTTTTTCAATTTGTAAACGTGTTCGTAGCGAAGGTTTCGATGTGCTAGTACCATGCTCTAATAGCCGTTGTTGATAACGTTGACCCTCGATTGTTGAATCAAAACACAACAAAAAATCAACAAGAGTGTTAGAACCACTAGAATTAAGTTTGAATAAAGCATTAGAGCTCTCACATCTGGATGTTGTTTTCATTAGACAACACATTGGAATATCTTTAAAATATGCGGGAACCCATTGTTCCCTTATGGCAAACATATCACATAACCATTCATGATGTTCGAGGTTGTACTCACCCATAAGTAAACGCCATCTTTCTTCGAAAACTGTAGGTTCTATGAATACATTCCATACTAACTTGTGAATTGCTCTGCGAATTTCATTGTTCTTTGATACATCACCAGACACCTATTATAACAGACAAATATTTAAATGGAAATTATGAACATGTAAGTAAAAAATATGTAGATTCATTTACAACTGTTTTACATTTGTGTAAAACAGTAAGGGATGTGTGCAGATCAGGACATTATCCGCATAATTTAGCTTTTGGAAACCTAAAAACTGACTTACAGTTGTGTAAAACAGTTTAGTTAGTGTGCATACCAGGACAGTATCAGCATAACTTACATTTGGAAAACATATAAACGTAACTACAGTTGTGTAAATCAGTAAAGTGGTATGTGCAGAACAGGACACATTCCGCAAAACTTACATTTGGGAAACCTATAAACGTACTAACAGTTGTGTAAAACAGGTAAGTGATATGTGCAGAACAGGATACTATCCGTGCATTTGTGTAAAATAAAGTACGTACATGATATGAACTTAACTTGATAAGAAAAAATATGATGTATTAATTATGTTATGATGTACCTTCTTTGGGAGTTTTTTTATGATATGCCACATGCATAGACGATGTTTAGATTCGTTTAGAACGGCAGCAACAGCTTGCTTCATTGCGGCATCTTGATCCGTTAGAACTAATGTAGGTTGTTTACCGTGTGCATTAATAAACGATTCTAGTAACCACTTATAGGAATCAATTGTTTCATCATATAACAAACCAGCACCAAATGTGACACATCTTTTATGATGGTCTACACCGGTAAAAGGAACAAAAATCATGTTGTACCTGAAAAAAACCAAAGTTAGATAAAACTAAAATAAAATGGACTAATAGTGAGTATATAACTTACTGGTTCGTGTGGTAAGTGGCGTCAAATGCTAAAATGTCTCCAAATACGGAGTAATTGAACTTAGAAACATCATCCGCCCAAAATAAAGACCTGAGTTCACTTTTAACAGCTTTGCAATCGAATGTGAAATTTTGCCAATTCACTTTACGTTGATTTAGAGTATCAATAATCATCTGAGCATCTCTATTACCAATGAACCGCCTTATGTCCCTACTAAAATTCTTGTAGTCGGTAACCGTGCCACGAACCATATGTTGACCACCCTTAATTGCGGTCTGGATCTTATGAGCAACATTTGGTCCAACGTTAGCAGTTCGAGCCCTGTGTATGAACTCTTGATCAGAAAAGTTCAACTGACGACGCTTTCTGGTCAAATCTTGATTATTACTGTCTACAAGACCATGGTTGTGTTTCTCAACAAAATCATAGATAATAAAATGCCCATTCTTAAATTTGACCCTTATGCAGGCAGGGCATTCAGTAACCTTGATAGAAGATGATCGTGACGGTCCATAACATGATCCATTATTCCTAGAATCAAACTGTTGACCACGAGGCTTACCGGACTTGCTACATAGAATATATTTATGCGTAATGACGCCATGTTTCTTCTTAGTAGTTGATAATCTTATATCAAAACCAGCAATCTCAGCATATAACTGATAGATAACATAAACGTCATCCCAATTAGAAAATTTTGAACCAACAATTGGTTTTAAATCTTCAGGCGAGTTAGGTATCCAGTATTTAGTTCCATTAGGAGAATGGAAAAAGTTACTGCAAATTGATTCCTCTTTGCCATCATCATTCAAAACTACAAATAAACATGAAACAAAAAAATTAATAAAAAGTTATGTCTACTGATTTACATAAATGTATAACTTTATAAATCAAGCAATTAAAAAAAACATTGGAAAATATGTACTACCTTCTGGTTGAATGATTAAAAAATCCAATTGGTAATTCAAATTGGATGAAACTTGATTAATGTTACATGACGATCCATCATTGACATTGTTATGCATGTTGATAACAACCATCTGAAAAGCAATATGAATATACACCTGCGGGAAAAAATCAAGATAAAGGCCCTGAGCTGTAAAAATGTACACATTTTATAACATTTTATTCTAAAATATGTTCTGCATGGACATATATGTTGGTTTACATATGTGTAAACTAGGCTGCTGGGATCCTGAGCAGTTTAAATTGATATATTGGTTTACACATATGTAAATGAATCTAAACATAAGCATTGAACTTATATGTTGGTTTACATATGTGTAAACTAGACTGCTGGGATCCTGAGCAGTATACATTAATAAAAGTGCTGCATGAACTTGTATGTTGGAAGAAGCTTATTCAGTATAAATTTACATATATTTAAACCTGAACAAATTATACAGAACATATAACCATCGTTTAGATTTTTCTACAATTATATGAATCATGTTTATTCCATAGAATTATATGAACATCTTAAATTGAAATATAATCGATGAATACAAAAATCGTTAATTGAATTTTCGAACATATAGATGCATATACGGTTAACAAGGTTCGAAAACATTGCAATACCATATAAATAACACATACATCACTGTTTATAATGACAAAATCGACATACAGAAAATACGAAATTGTTCATTTACGAATACAGCAGAGGATGAAGATGCGAAGATGATGAATTCGATTTCTGTTTCAGAAAATTGCAGAACTATATAATTCAAGCATTGATTAATCGATTATGATGACAAGATCGATTGTGAGAAACAACGAAAATGATCACTTACACAAAGACGGGAAAGATGAAGCTGCGAAGATGATGAAGCTGCGAAGATGATGAAGCTGCGAAGATGATGAATTCAATTGATTGATGGTAATGGTAATTAGAGATCCGATGATACAGAAATCGAATTTAAGATGATGTTACAGACTTGCCTAACTTAAATGAGATAAAAAAGGGATTTTAATTTGTGAATATTGTGTTTTTACACAATTACCCTCATTGATATAAATCCAAAAATAAAATAATTATCAAATCAACGGCTATAAATGGTTCTTTCGGTTCTGAAGATTTAATTAGGTTCTTTAATGATCCTGATCCTATGTATATATATACATACATATGTATACACACACACACATATATATACATACATATATGTGTATATATATACATATATACATACATGTATACATATACATATTTATACATATATGTATATATATGTGTATATTTATGTATATATATACATATATATACATATATGTATATATATGTATATATATGTACATATATATATACATATATATGTATGTATGTATGTATGTATGAATGAATGTATGTATGTATGTATGTATGTATGTATGTATGTATGTATGTATGTATGTATGTATGTATGTATGTATGTATGTATGTATGTATGTATGTATGTATGTATGTATGTATGTATGTATGTATGTATGTATGTATGTATGTATGTATGTATATGTATATATCGTATACACATGCATATACTTACATGTTAATATATATATATATGTATGTATATATATACATATATATATATGTATGTATGTATATACATACATATGTATGTATATACATACATATGTATGTATATATATATATATATACATATATATGTGTATGTATGCATATATATACACATATATATACATATATATGTATGTATATATGTATACATATATATATACATATATATGTATATATATGTATATATATATGTATATGTATATATATACCTATACATATATATATATATATATATGTGTGTGTGTGTGTGTGTGTGTGTGTATACATATATGTGTGTATATATACATATATATATATATGTATGTATATATAACACATATATGTACATATTTACATATATATACATATATATACATATATAGATATATATACATACATATATACACATATGTATATACATATATATATACATATATAGATATATATATATACATACATATATACACATATGTATATACATATACATACATATATATATAGATACATATATATATATACATATATATGTATATATATATATATATATATATATATATATGTATATATATAGATACATATATATGTATATATACATATACATACATATATATGTATATAGATGTATATATATATGTATATACATGTATATATGTATATATATATGTATATATATATACACACATATATATGTATATATATGTATGTGTATATAGATATGTATATGTTATATATATATATATGTATATATCTATATATACATGTATATGTATATATATACATATATATGTATATATACACATCTATATATGTATATATATACATCTATATGTATATTATATATTATATCTATACATATATATGTATATACATATATATATGTCTGTACATACGTATATATGTATGTCTATACGTATATATGTACGTCTATACGTATATATGTACGTCTATACGTATATATGTACGTCTATACGTATATATGTACGTCTATACGTATATATGTACGTCTATACGTCTATATGTACGTCTATACGTCTATATGTACGTCTATACGTCTATATGTACGTCTATACGTATATATGTACGTCTATACGTATATATGTACGTCTATACGTATATATGTACGTCTATACGTATATATGTACGTCTATACGTATATATGTACGTCTATACGTATATATGTACGTCTATACGTATATATGTACGTCTATACGTATATATGTACGTCTATACGTATATATGTACGTCTATACGTATATATGTATGTATATACGTATATATGTATGTATATACGTATATATGTATGTATATACATATATATATATATATATATGAGGGGGTTCAAATAAAAATAATATATGCCTAAGAAGTTTAAGAAGAAATTAGGTAGTGACATGTGGCAAAACTAAAAAATATGGTTAAAGGGTATTTTGTCCTATTAACCATTTAATCTAATTACTTTTCTCTTTTTAAAAATGTAGCATATTTTTTTACAAACCCTGTTCACCCATAAATCTTATAAAAAATTAAACTTAAAATACAACTAAAGCCTAAATGTCTCTCGTTATCTTAAACTTCATAATTACATATAACAACTAATCGGTGATTAGAGATGTTAAGTTGAGCAGTGGGTATTAATCGGTAGTGTTTTAAGACAATGATTCGGTAGTCAATGATAATGGTAATTGGAGATAATGAATAATGACGGGGGATGATAATAAATGATCAATGATATTAAAATGTCATTCATTTTACCACACTTAGTTGTCATGTTGATTGTTCAAGCATAAAACAATATATAGATTTTTATTCTAACGCCAAAAAACACGAAACGTGTTATATTAACGCAAATAGTAAACATTAAAATAGCAAAGAAAGTGTTATTTCTATGTTGTTTGGTATTTTGACATAATACACCACAGAAATAACACATGAGACCTTGTTGTTTTGACGTAAAATAACATAGAACATGTTACGTAAAACCCCACAAAACTGTGCTATTTGACAAAATTGCACAAAATTGTGCTATTTGATGCAAAACAACACAATACTGTAATGTTTTTATGAAATACAACATAATTTTATGCTGTTTTGATGAAATATAGCACAAAACTATGTTGTTTGACGCAAAACAACACAAACTGTGTTGTTTTACATCACAATTTTGTTTTTTTATAAAATACAGCACAAAAACGTTAAAACGCAGCACAATTTCATATAATTTTTTTTTGTAAAAAAATATAGCAATACTATACTGAATTTAAAGAGGAAAAATGTTTGATTTTATGGTGCAATTTATTTTAAAAAATAATCTAGCATGAAAAAGTTATAAACGTTTAAAAAAATAGGAGAAACTAAAAAAGTTAAAAAAATGGTCATACCCAAAATACCATTCCACCTTTTTATTTACATTTTTATCATCTTAGTCATTGATTAAAAAAATGGAAGACTAAGATCATTTCTTAACTTGTTAGGAAAAATATATTTTTTAGTGGAATATACCTCTATATATATGTGTGTGTACAATATGTATATGAGCTTGTGTCACATTGTTCGTGTATGGGTATCATAGTGTGTGTTTGTATTTCATGAATGTATTGTATGCTTAAATATATAATGGTGTGAGTGTATTGTATGATTATATAGAATGGTGTATGTATCATTGTATTGTATAGTTATATAAATATATAAATGTGTATGGTGATGCATGAATGTATTGGATACGCATGTAAAATATCTATAAGTATTTATATATATGAGTATAAGGTGTAAATGATAGAATTGTAGGTATGTTTGAGTTGTGTCAAGTATATCTATGGTCGTGTGTATATGTGCATCGTGTGTAATGTCATGGGTGACTTGTGCGACTGATCTGAACCAACCCTAATAAAAAAGGGTAATGCTATAACGTTGTTTAAAACATGCTATAAGTTCAGTTATTTATTATTATAGGTTGGTGACTTGTTTGGCGTGCATTATTAGAAGCTTATCGTTCTATTTTTCGCTCGTATCATTTCAATGTAAGTTTCAAAGCCTCGTTTTCCTTTTACTATTTATAAATTTAAGGGGGGAAAAGAATACTCAAAACTCTTTATATTGTGATTACTTTATACTTCTTTGTGGACAATTGTGTGGTTTGTTTGTAAGTTATAATATGGTTTGTGTATAAGTTTTCTGTGTGGTTCTTTATTTCACAATATTTAACTTCGATTTGGAGTTGATGAACAGGTATTGTATTACTATTAGGTTGACTCCTACACTTGTTTATTGGTATGCTAGCTAAAATTAACAGTAGTCACGAACGGACTTTAGGGTGAATATAATCTGACAAGTTATATGTGTACGTCATTAGGCTTATTGTAAAACTCATGTCTCCATGTGATTTTACTTACTTATAACTTGCTTACACATAAGTCCTACAATTGCAATATGGTTATTTTTATATTATTAAGCCTGCGAACTCACCAGCAAAGTGTTGTCTTTCGAGTATTTTTTTTTCGCTAATAATAACAAATCGAGGATGGTGGAAGGTAGTGCTTTAGTGGAGGCCATTAAGGACATCATGTTAGGTAGTTATTATTCTTGGTTTAAGCATTGCATGTTGAGATACTATTACTTATGTGTGTTACTTTGGAGTGTGTATGCCCTAGTCATATCCTGGGATGTGAGATTTAATATGTTTTATATTTTTTATTGTGTTTATTCACTCTCGCTCGAATGAGTTACTATTCAATTCATCCTCCGTACAAAGTAATATATATGGTACTAATCCCCCGTTACAGTATCTTGTATTTTCTTGCAAATTTTCACTATATGTCTATATTCATAATTTCTCATTATAAATAAAACTTGTAGCAGTTAAAAAATAGAAATAAATCTTGTACACATATTTTGCTTTCTATTTCCCTAGAATAGTCGTCTCTGTGCTGCTCACCACTGAAACAAAAGGACCACCAATCTCTATCAAAAAAATTTTGGCAATCGAATACTGTTTGATACAACATGTTGGTCGGAGAAGATGTTGGTCCATCATTTTTTGGTAAAAGTCGATATATATTGTCATATGTCAGTATCATAAAAATAAATAGTATTTTAATGACCGAAGCAGTAATCAGAGATTTAAATTAACTAGATTTGTAGTGTGTCTCATTATATATCCGTCCGAAGAGGTTATACATATGTGAGAAATCAATATGAGGATATGATACAAACGCAACGGGGAATTTTGAGGACACTACCACCAAAGGAACGTGTTTGGTTGTTACTAATTTCTTTTTTTTTATTTTATTTTGTGTCAATAGTATAGTTCAAGAACTTTTGTTTCTAAAGTATGCATGTGTGTAAAGTTTAGAAATAGTTATTAAAAATAAGTAGTGCGTGTTTCTTTTAAAGTCGATCCCTATTCTTTATTATTATTATATTATTATTATTTAATTAAATTGATATGTACATGCATACTTGTAAGTGTAAAAACTAATAGTATATCTTTAAAATATATACACGTGTAGGGCATAGTTAATAAAAGTTGGGTTTTGAAAAACTCTAAAATAAACATCCTGTATCTACGTACGTGTGTAGGTTCTTTTTAGCAACAATATCCTATATTAGGCTCTCCTAAAAACTAGTTACAATATCGGACCATTCAAGTAACTAGACTAAAAACCCGTGTAATACACGGATTCAATAATTAAAAGTTATTTTTTATAAAAAAAAGTTCCTAAGTCATGATATTATTACTTTGTATATCGATTTTTATATTTAAAATTTTAAAATCATCTACATTTAATAAAGTTAAGTTCGATTTTGCTCCTTGAGGTTTGGAAAAAATAACAATCTTCCTTCAAAAAATTAAAAACATCAATTTACCTCCAAAAATTTATAAGTTGTTTCGATTTCAGTCCAAAAGTCTCATTTAGTTGTTTTAAACTTATCCAAAATAATAAAACTTTTGGAGTGAAATTAAAACAACATATGAAACTTTTGAAGGAAAATGATTACTTTAGTAAAACCTTAGGGAGCAAAATTTAAATTATCTCTGTTTAATATTAGCAGCTTTTTCTTTATCAATGCTTATAAATTTAAATATATAATATAAAATAAAATGAGCTTATAAATAAGAACTTTAGTTAATAAACAAATTATATTGAACATGAGAATAACTATAAACATCCGAAAGTTCTTTGTATACAAAATTTGATGTTTTATTCGTAATTTTACCATCATTGTCTAATATTATTAATTTTAATTCATTTGTATTTGTAACTCGAGATAACACAACATAGAGCTTGAATCAGTAACATGGACCAAACATGCAATGATTACATAAAACTTTGTACTATCTTTGTGATTTTTAAAGTTTAGGGACCCAACATGTAATTTGATTAAACAACAGGGACCATTTATGCAATTTTATCTTTTTGTTTACCAAAAATATTAACCGATTTAATGCTTACATCAATTAAAACTAAATCAAAGTTTTATACTTTCATAAACAAAAATATAAATTAGTCAAATTGATGTTAAAAACCAAAATACTAAAGTTTATCTTGAAATCAAAATCAAAATCCTTTAATCGTACGTACCACTGCTACTGTTGAAATCGACATTTGTATATATGAACATTGAATTGAGACTTTGCAGAAGAGCTATTATGATTTAAAATTTAGGATGTGAATAATATTAAATAGATCAATTAAGGCGTAAAAAGATTGGTGAGTTGAACTTGAAATATAACATGATTTGGGGTAAATTGTGTAACCTTTCGTGTTTTTTGTTAATTAAATATTAACATCGTTATATTTTTGTAAGGGTTTCGTTGTCATTTATAAAACTTTGAGGGCTTGTTATGCATGTTAGCTAATTTAGAAGTTAATAAATTAATTTATTAAGTAATAATAATAAAATTAGTGTCTACAACGTTTGTTTATTATAAAACTTAACATTAAGTTATAATAATAAAAAATAATAATAATAATAGTCAAAATAAAATAGATAATAATAATAATAATTAATAATTTATAAAAATTAAACAATTAATAAGTTATAAAAATATTAAAAACTTAAAATTTAATTAAATCCAGGGGTATTTATGTCTTATTGAAAACTTTAAATGGAAGTTTTAAACATAAAATAATAAAATGAAAACTGTAGGCACTAAAGGTGTAATTTTAAAAACCAAACCAACCACCCCCTTTTGATCCCCTGTCTCCGGCGGCCGAGCTCCGGCCACCCTCCAGCCGAGCTCCGACGACTTCTAAACACGTGTTTCTCTTCGAATTCCAACCCCAAATCGTTCCAATCGTTTCGTGGAGTCGATTCGAACCTATTAAAGAGCATTGATTGAGTTTTAACATCGAATGTGGGTGCATACACGATCGGGTAACAGCCGATCACCAACCCCACAACATACGACCATTAAAACTTGATAATTATCAAATTAATTGAAACCACACAATCGTTTAACCGTTTCTAATCTAATACTAAATGTAATTTCAGTCTAACATCTAAAATTATCTCAAACAAATCATCACATACACGACTTCTCACTCCCAACTGAATCCTTTCTTCGCCATGTCATCTGCAATTGATATAGGGGTTCAATTCGTGGCTATCCACTGAAGCTTCACACGAAGTTAATTTGTTTTCCATCATCATTTGCATATCGAACAGATTCTGTTCTTGGTCGCAACCGGTTTGCCATCGTGTATCCTCGAATCAATCTCAAACCAGTAAGTTAATCACATCATCACACTCGTTTTTACTTGAGGATTAAAAGCCCAAAGGTTAATTTCGTTAACAACTACAATTTTAGGTTCAATTAGGTCACGGTTGATTCTAGGGTTCATACGATTTTAGGGGTTTTCTTTAGGCAGTGTTTATAAGAATTTAAAACCAGAAACTACCACGCTGGTTCATTGGTTAGACACTCCCCCTTCAACCTTGAGGTCCCGGGTTCGAACCCGGGGAACCTCAACTATATTTTGGGGCCTTTTTGGACTTTAAAAAAATATACAAAAATTTCTAAAAATTATAAAAATAGGTTTTATAAACTTTCTTTATTTTTGAGGTTACTTAATTATTTTCTGTAAATTATTTCTTCAAAAATATTTTCATATTTTATTAAATATTCTAACTAATGTTATAATTAGTTTATTTTTATAAAAATTAGACTTTAAATAATAGTTTAATCCACAAAAAAATATTATTGGTTCAAACATTGCCTTTAAATTATTGTTTAGATCGTGCTTATTGCATTTAGTTATAACACTTTATTCAAACTTTATATATATATATATATATATATATCTTATAAATTATTATAAATGTTTTCTTTTTCATATCTTTATATATAAAATATAATATACTTCTTTTAGTTTATTATAAGAAAATATAATTGGTTCCCATTTGTTAGATATAACTATTTGACAAAGCCCCAAATATCACTTGAAACCCTAGTTCCCGTTAAAACATTAAAGTTATTATTAAACTTAAATCTTGTACATATATATATATATGCTTAGGTACCTTGTGAAGGATTTCGTTGGAACATCAATTATTATTCTTATTAATCATTTTATATATACTTATCAGTCAGGTGAGTTTCTTTGCCCCTTTTACATTATTTCATACCGTTTTGGGGTGAAACATGTTAATCTTATCAACACACACTTGTAAACGTTTAAATCTTGTAAAGTACTTGCAATTCATACTTTTATTGTCATGATTATTTGTGTTATTATAAGTCTTATATGAGATACATATTTTGTTTACAATCATTAACTATTGCTAGCCTGACGACGTTTTAGATGTTTGGGCCTGACAAGCCTATTTGGTGCTAAAGCCGATGTATTGTCGGCTCCTGATGACATACGACTTGTTCATCATAGGAATCAAGTACACTTAGCCAATCATATAAACTTGTAATTAAGTCGAGGTTTGATTGTAGCTATATGTGTTCTATAAACTTGCTTAACTCATAACCTATGACATGAATTGCTACTTGTAACCTTTGATATATTATGTATATGAAACCCTTGAAAACTCACCAACTTTATAGTTGACCTTTTATTTTTAACATGTTTTAGTAAATGCAGATGTTTGAAGTCATCATTTGAAGTTGCCTAAATCTAGGATTTGGACTTAGAATAATGAATAAAGGGCTTTGGATTATTTTTTTTGTTTTATGTTTTGACTTATTTCATGTTAAGACTTATGATTGTATTTGCATTTGACACTTATGATAATAATATTTACATTTAAGGATAGCGTTATGTGGCTGTGAACAATATTAACCCTCACATCTCGACGATTCTGCCATTAAGGTTAGGGTGTGACAGATTGGTATCAGAGCCCATAATTGTAACATCCCGAGTGTTTGAGTCATATGAACTTTGTATTTAATATATTGCCAAACGAGTAGGTAATGAGTAAATTGTCTATTTAAATTTAAAGTTTTAGATGAAATTTTTATGTTATAAGAGACCGTTTGAATATAATAATAATATATTATTGTGACACCCTACATAAATCCCTCATCGGCCGTGGACAGGAGAGATTCCTGGTTCATAAGGAATGTCCTGCCTCTAATATCAACAACGCGTTTTGGGCGTATTGGCTGTGGATGAGAGGAGAACTCCACAGTTAAGCGTGCTCAGGTGGGAGCAATCCAGGGATGGGTGACCTCCCTGGGAAGTTTTCACCCGGGCAACCAAAAGCAAATCCGTGAGCTCCTCGTGGGCGAAGCGGACAATATTGTTGGTGTGAGAGGCCGGGTGTTACAGAATATTCGACCCTGCTACATTTTTTACGAAACTTAGGTGGACTCATAGAGAAAAATAAGCTCGTCACAATGACATATTTAAAATTTTATGAAGCATTATAAATTAAAAGTTATAAGAGAAAACCGAGTTAAGCAGCTGAATTAATTATAATAATATAATATTATAATAATATTATATGAAATTTTCATATTGCAATTGAAGTGAATTGGATTATCAGGCGTCTCAATATGCAATCTCACATCGCCCCTGAAAGTTTTTCACTTACCTGCTGCTACTTATAAATAGAACCCTTAATATTAAATTTAGAATATAAGTTTTTTGGGAACGCTCTAATATAAAGAGAATCCCGAGTTCTCAATACCCCGTTGGGTGTTGCTAGTAGTCGTTTTGATGCTAGAGTAGGAGCGCGAGTAGGGGAGACTCTACATCAAATTGCTGTAGATAGTTTTCAGGTACGCCCTTGTTTAAGGTCATGTTTAATTATTATTATAGTCGTTATTATTATTATTATTATCATTGTAGGTATTAGTATTAATATAGTTATTATAATATTATTATAATTATCATCTTTATAGTTATTATTATTATTATAGTTGTTATTTTTATTGTTATAGTTAGTATTAATATTATTTGTTATTTTTAATGTTGTAGTTATTATTATTGTTATTATTATTATGATTACACTTTAAGGTTATCATTGGGGAAGGTATTGGGTAACCCTGAGGGTTGGCTCAGGTATGATGGAAACGCCCGAGTTATGTCAACTAGTAAGGGTGGTACCAAAGGATTGGTATAGGTAAAAGAAAGTGCCCGAATAAAACTAACAAATAGAAAAAGATAACGAATTATCCCTAAAATTTGTTACTAGCTAGAATATAGCTTAAATAATGTTATTTTGCCTATAGGATAATACCTGATAGCAGTGAACCTGAGCAGACGATATCACTGACTTGATTGATTGAGGTGAGTTCCTCTGAACTGTTTTATAAAACGGGATGTGATGTTCTGATAACTGTTAATAATTGTAGAATTGACTATCAATAGCATCTGTGATATGTGGTAATTCTTGATAGTATGCTTGAGGGCTGCTTGTATGATTCTGCTTTAGCCAATGGAGTTTGTATACATAGCCTGGTTATGTAAATTTATATTGTGCTTACTATGTTCCTATCTGTTTGCCATGGTTGTATCTGCTTGATGCAATAGTCAATAATAACATGTTTTGAATTTTGAAGAATGCCATGTTTATGAACTCACAAGCTTTATGCTGAGTCCTAAATGTTTTCTATTTTATGGACACACATCCTAGGTGCCAAGTGATTGCAGGGATTGAAGATTACGAGCTAGTTTATGAGAAAATAAAGTTCTAGAATATTGTTGAAGATTTGGATCTCTAGTATAGTTAAACTGATATAATGGTATTATCTATCATAACAGATGTATTATACACTTTTGATGTATAATTAAAGTTAGACTTCCGCTATGTACTATATAATTCCTATGTGTTCTGTATATCCAATGCGTAACGTTCCCTAGGGTGGGCCCTCAGAGGCGGGCGTTACAATAATTATAGGGATTTAGGTTATTAGAAATGGTGACCTAGACTATAGCTTATGCATGAACCTTATAGAATAATATTTATATTCTTGTATAAATATATTGTTTGTATGCTACATGATGCTATGCCTTCTTATATGCAACTTGATGCCTTAGCATAGGATTTCCTTATGAATGCTTAAACTTTGTTGCTTGTCTCCCCTAAACTTATCTTTAACTCTTTGATTCTCCCCTACAAATGAAACCTCCTAAACTTATTCTCGACGACATGTGGAATCTATATTTATTATTGTGGGTTTAATTCCTTAGACTCTATGTCTAATCTATGAAAATCTCATCAAGGTTTTGATTTGATGAACCTAAGAAATTTGTATGACACATAGACACTTGTATTCTGGTTTTTCAGGCAAAAAGCCTTCGAGCTAAGGTAAGCATTTCGCATAAATCCCATGGGACTAGTTATGCTTACCTGAGGATTTCTGGGAAGAGTGATAAACTATGGTCAATGTACACAAGTTCATAAGGCAAATTGGAGTTAAGTTACCTTGACGTGACAATGTTTCCTATTGGTTATGTATTACCAAATGGTATCATTCCATGTGTGTTTTATAAGTCTCGAAAAATTATTGCTTTGTTTAACTATCCTTACCTTAAAATATCCTATGCCTATGTTTTATTTGATTTGGAGCCGATAAAAGTTTTGTCTCGTTAGAGTTTAAGTCTATACTTGCTAAGCCACAAACTAAATTAGAAAGACCTCTCACCGTTGAAGTCGCCGATGGAGAACCTATCACCGTTGATGTCACTATTCATCATTGTATTTTGAGTCTCGACGCGCATAATTTCTTTATCGACCTTATTCCTTTGAAACATGGATCATTTCGTATGTGCATCGATTATTACGAGCTTAACAAAACTTACCATCAAGAACCGCTACCATCTCCCTCGCACCGACGATCTTTTTGATCAACTTCAAGGAGCTGCCATCTTCTCAAAGATCAACTTACGTTCTGGTAATCATCAATTGCGAGTCCATGACGATGATATCCCAAAGACTGCGTTCCGTACCCGATATGGGCACTATGAGTTCATGGTTATGCCTTTTGGTTTAACAAATGGTCCTGTTGTCTTCATGGATTTCATAAATCGAGTATGTAAGCCTTATCTGGACAAGTTTGTGATAGTCTTCATTGATGACATACTTATCTATTCCAAGTCCCACACCGATCATGAGCTACATCTATGACAAGTTCTTGAGTTGTTGAAGAAAGAACAACTGTACGCGAAATTCTCAAAATGTGAATTTTGGCTTGAGGAAGTTCAATTTCTAGGACACGTGGTGAATAGCCAAGGAATTCATGTTGACCCTGTAAAGGTGAAAGCTGTGAAGAATTGGTGTGTTCCCACAACTCCAACCGAAGTTCGTTCTTTCCTTGGTCTTGCTAGTTATTACCGGCGATTCATTGCCTACTTTTCGAGGATCGTGAAGCCGCTCACTTCTTTGACACAAAAGAATAAACCATTCGAGTGGGGGTCCGAGCAGGAAGAAGCTTTTAAAGCGTTAAAGCACAAGATGTGCAATGCTCCTATCTTAACCCTACCTGATGGAAACGACGATTTCACTGTGTATTGTGATGCATCCAAAAAAGGCCTTGGTTGTGTTCTCATGCAACGAGGAAAGGTCATAGCTTATGCATCGAGACAATTGAAGGTCCATGAGGTGAATTACACAACACATGATCTTGAGCTTGGTGTTGTTGTTTTTGTTTTGAAGATTTGGAGACACAACCTGTATGGTACACAATGCATTATCTAGACCGATCACAAAAGCCTTCAACACGTTTTTAATCAAAAGATCTCAACATGAGACAACATCATTGGGCGGAGTTGATTAGTGACTACGATTGTGACATTCGCTACCATCCTGGTAAGGCAAATGTTGTGGCCGATGCTCTAAGCCGAAAGATTCATAACAAGACGGTCTCATTCCAAGAAATTCGTGATCGACGATAATAGTTTGACACTTTAGGAGAGTTCGATACTGAGATCCGACTAGATGTCAACGAGACTACCGTACTGCTACAAAACTTGAGAATAGATAGTGACATAGAGTCTAGTATCCTAGAGGCTTAACAAGTGGTTTAACATGAAGGAAGAATGAAGGATGAACTGGAGCATAACCTTCTAACTCAATTGGAGACGAAACCCAATGGGTTGATGTATTTCGCGAATCGAATTTAGGTTCCGAATCGTGACAACCTTCGTACTTTCATCATGAACGAAGCTCATCAAACCCGTTATTCTATTCATCCTAGCTCCGATAAGATGTATATGGACCTATGAGGTCAATATTGGTGGCCTGGAATGAAGAAAGACATAGCGACTTATGTAGCTAAGTGTCTTGCGTGTACGAAGGTTAAAGCCAAACATCAACGTCCAAGTGGATTACTTGAACAACCCGAGATTCTAATGTGGAAATAGGAACATATATCCATGGACTTCATAACTAAGCTACCTGGAACCTCCCGTGGACATGATAGCATATGGGTGATCGTTGACCGATTGACCAAGTCGGCACATTTCATACCCATACGGGTGACAGCCAATCACCAAACCCACAACATACGACCATTAAAACTTGATAATTATCAAATTAATTGAAACCACACAATCGTTTAACCATTTCTAATCTAATACTAAATGTAATTTCAGTCTAACATCTGAAATTATCTCAAACAAATCATCACATACACGACTTCTCACTCCCAACCGAATCCTTTCTTCGCCATAGTGTCATCTACAATTGATATAGGGGTTCAATCTGTGGCTATCCACTGAAGCTTCACACGAAGTCAATTTGTTTTCCATCATCATTTGCATATCGAACAGATTTCGTTCTTGGTCGCAACCAGTTCGCCATCGTGTATACTCGAATCAATCTCAAACCAGTAAGTTAATCACATCATCACACTCGTTTTTACTTGGGTATTAAAAGCCCCAAGGTTAATTTGGTTAACATCTACAATTTTGGGTTCAATTAGGTCACGGTTGATTCTAGGGTTCATACGATTTTAGGGGTTTTGCTTTAGGCAGTGTTTATAAGAATTTAAAACCAGAAACTACCACGTTGGTTCATTGGTTAGACACTCCCCCTTCAACCTTGTGGTCCCGGGTTTGAACCCGGGCAACCTCAACTATTTTTTGGGGCCTTTTTGGACTTTAAAAAAATATACAAAAATTTCTAAAAATTATAAAAATAGGTTTTATAAACTTTTTTATACTTAATTATTTTCTGTAAATCATTTCTTAAAAATATTTTCATATTTTATTAAATATTCTAACTAATGTTGTAATTAGTTTATTTTTATAAAAATTAGACTTTAAATAATAGTTTAATCCGCAAAAATTATTATTATTGGTTCAAATATTGCCTTTAAATTATTGTTTAGATCGTGGTTATTTCATTTAGTTATAACACTTTATTCAAACTTTATATATATATATATATATATATATATATTACAAATTATTATAAATGTTTTCTTTTTCATATCTTTATATATAAAATATAATATACTTCTTTTTATTTATTACATGAAAATATAATTGGTTCCCATTTGTTAAATATAATTATTTGACAAAGCCCCAAATATCACTTGAAACCCTAGTTCCCGTTAAAATATTAAACTTATTATTAAACTTAAATCTTATACATATATATATATATGCTTGGGTACCTTGTGAAGAATTTCGTTGAGACATCAATTATTATTCTTATTAATTATCTTATATATACTTATCATTTAGGTGAGTTCCTTACCCCTTTTACATTATTTCACACCGTTTTAGGGTGAAACATGTTAATCTTATCAACATACACTTGTAAACGTTTAAATCTAGTAAAGGACTTCCAATTCATAATTTTATTGTCATGTTTATTTGTGTTATTGTAAGTCCTATATAAGATACATATTTTGTTTACAATCATTAACTATTGCTAGCCTGGCGACGTCTTAGATCTTTGGGCCTGAGAAGCCTATTTGGTGCTAAAGCCGATGTATTAGCGGCTCCTGATGACGTATGACTTGTTTATCATGGGAACCAAGTACACTTAGCCAATCATATAAACTTGTAATTAAGTCGAGGACTGATTGTATTTATATGTGTTCTATAAACTTGCTTAACTCATAACCTATAACATGAATTGCTACTTGTAACCTTTGATATATTATGTATATGAAACTCTTGGAAACTCACCAACTTTATAGTTGATATTTTATTTTTAATATGTTTCAATAAACGCGCATGTTTGAAGTCATCATTTGAAGTTGCCTAAATCGAGGATTTGGACCTAGAATAATGAATAAAGGGCTTTGGATTATTTTTTGTTTTATGTTTTGACTTATTTCATGTTGAGACTTATGGTTGTATTTGCATTTGAAACTTATGATAATAATATTTACATTTAAGGATAGCGTTATGTAGCTGTGAACAATCTTAACCCTCACATCTCGACGATTCCGGCGTTAAGGTTGGGGTGTGACAAATTGGAACCATGATATGCTTGTGAATTAAAAAGGATATAAAATGGTCCATCTTTCCTTTTGAAAATCGATATCATGATTTTGAAAAATCAAAACCCTGAATTGATTATTTGAGACCCTTCATTTGTTGAAATATATAAAATTATTTCAGAATAGAAGACGCATATGAGGTATTTTCTCATTTGCATAGTACGAGTGAATTAAGAAACATTTAATTATTTATTTGAATAAGCAAGAATCCAACACATTTTAATTTATAATTTTAGTGTAATACAACCTTTAAAAACTCATTATATTATCTGTTTGCTAGTGATATACTCAATTTTTTCTTGGGGAAGGTATTGGGTAACCCTGAGGGTTGGCTCAGGTATGATGGAAACGCCCGAGTTATGTCAACTAGTAAGGGTGGTACCAAAGGATTGGTATAGGTAAAGAAAGTGCCCGAATAAAACTAACAAATAGAAAAAGATAACGAATTATCCCTAAAATTTGTTACTAGCTAGAATATAGCTTAAATAATGTTATTTTGCCTATAGGATAATACCTGATAGCAGTGAACCTGAGCAGACGATATCACTGACTTGATTGATTGAGGTGAGTTCCTCTGAACTGTTTTATAAAACGGGATGTGATGTTCTGATAACTGTTAATAATTGTAGAATTGACTATCAATAGCATCTGTGATATGTGGTAATTCTTGATAGTATGCTTGAGGGCTGCTTGTATGATTCTGCTTTAGCCAATGGAGTTTGTATACATAGCCTGGTTATGTAAATTTATATTGTGCTTACTATGTTCCTATCTGTTTGCCATGGTTGTATCTGCTTGATGCAATAGTCAATAATAACATGTTTTGAATTTTGAAGAATGCCATGTTTATGAACTCACAAGCTTTATGCTGAGTCCTAAATGTTTTCTATTTTATGGACACACATCCTAGGTGCCAAGTGATTGCAGGGATTGAAGATTACGAGCTAGTTTATGAGAAAATAAAGTTCTAGAATATTGTTGAAGATTTGGATCTCTAGTATAGTTAAACTGATATAATGGTATTATCTATCATAACAGATGTATTATACACTTTTGATGTATAATTAAAGTTAGACTTCCGCTATGTACTATATAATTCCTATGTGTTCTGTATATCCAATGCGTAACGTTCCCTAGGGTGGGCCCTCAGAGGCGGGCGTTACAATAATTATAGGGATTTAGGTTATTAGAAATGGTGACCTAGACTATAGCTTATGCATGAACCTTATAGAATAATATTTATATTCTTGTATAAATATATTGTTTGTATGCTACATGATGCTATGCCTTCTTATATGCAACTTGATGCCTTAGCATAGGATTTCCTTATGAATGCTTAAACTTTGTTGCTTGTCTCCCCTAAACTTATCTTTAACTCTTTGATTCTCCCCTACAAATGAAACCTCCTAAACTTATTCTCGACGACATGTGGAATCTACATTTATTATTGTGGGTTTAATTCCTTAGACTCTATGTCTAATCTATGAAAATCTCATCAAGGTTTTGATTTGATGAACCTAAGAAATTTGTATGACACATAGACACTTGTATTCTGGTTTTTCAGGCAAAAAGCCTTCGAGCTAAGGTAAGCATTTCGCATAAATCCCATGGGACTAGTTATGCTTACCTGAGGATTTCTGGGAAGAGTGATAAACTATGGTCAATGTACACAAGTTCATAAGGCAAATTGGAGTTAAGTTACCTTGACGTGACAATGTTTCCTATTGGTTATGTATTACCAAATGGTATCATTCCATGTGTGTTTTATAAGTCTCGAAAAATTATTGCTTTGTTTAACTATCCTTACCTTAAAAATATCCTATGCCTATGTTTTATTTGATTTGGAGCCGATAAAAGTTTTGTCTCGTTAGAGTTTAAGTCTATACTTGCTAAGCCACAAACTAAATTAGAAAGACCTCTCACCGTTGAAGTCGCCGATGGAGAACCTATCACCGTTGATGTCACTATTCATCATTGTATTTTGAGTCTCGACGCGCATAATTTCTTTATCGACCTTATTCCTTTGAAACATGGATCATTTCGTATGTGCATCGATTATTACGAGCTTAACAAAACTTACCATCAAGAACCGCTACCATCTCCCTCGCACCGACGATCTTTTTGATCAACTTCAAGGAGCTGCCATCTTCTCAAAGATCAACTTACGTTCTGGTAATCATCAATTGCGAGTCCATGACGATGATATCCCAAAGACTGCGTTCCGTACCCGATATGGGCACTATGAGTTCATGGTTATGCCTTTTGGTTTAACAAATGGTCCTGTTGTCTTCATGGATTTCATAAATCGAGTATGTAAGCCTTATCTGGACAAGTTTGTGATAGTCTTCATTGATGACATACTTATCTATTCCAAGTCCCACACCGATCATGAGCTACATCTATGACAAGTTCTTGAGTTGTTGAAGAAAGAACAACTGTACGCGAAATTCTCAAAATGTGAATTTTGGCTTGAGGAAGTTCAATTTCTAGGACACGTGGTGAATAGCCAAGGAATTCATGTTGACCCTGTAAAGGTGAAAGCTGTGAAGAATTGGTGTGTTCCCACAACTCCAACCGAAGTTCGTTCTTTCCTTGGTCTTGCTAGTTATTACCGGCGATTCATTGCCTACTTTTCGAGGATCGTGAAGCCGCTCACTTCTTTGACACAAAAGAATAAACCATTCGAGTGGGGGTCCGAGCAGGAAGAAGCTTTTAAAGCGTTAAAGCACAAGATGTGCAATGCTCCTATCTTAACCCTACCTGATGGAAACGACGATTTCACTGTGTATTGTGATGCATCCAAACAAGGCTTTGGTTGTGTTCTCATGCAACGAGGAAAGGTCATAGCTTATGCATCGAGACAATTGAAGGTTCATGAGGTGAATTACACAACACATGATCTTGAGCTTGGTGCTGTTGTTTTTGTTTTGAAGATTTGGAGACACAACCTGTATGGTACACAATGCATTATCTAGACCGATCACAAAAGCCTTCAACACGTTTTTAATCAAAAAGATCTCAACATGAGACAACATCATTGGGCGGAGTTGATTAGTGACTACGATTGTGACATTCGCTACCATCCTGGTAAGGCAAATGTTGTGGCCGATGCTCTAAGCCGAAAGATTCATAACAAGACGGTCTCATTCCAAGAAATTCGTGATCGACGATAATAGTTTGACACTTTAGGAGAGTTCGATACTGAGATCCGACTAGATGTCAACGAGACTACCATACTGCTACAAAACTTGAGAATAGATAGTGACATAGAGTCTAGTATCCTAGAGGCTTAACAAGTGGTTCAACATGAAGGAAGAATGAAGGATGAACTGGAGCATAACCTTCTAACTCAATTGGAGACGAAACCCAATGGGTTGATGTATTTCGCGAATCGAATTTAGGTTCCGAATCGTGACAACCTTCGTACTTTCATCATGAACGAAGCTCATCAAACCCGTTATTCTATTCATCCTAGCTCCGATAAGATGTATATGGACCTATGAGGTCAATATTGGTGGCCTGGAATGAAGAAAGACATAGCGACTTATGTAGCTAAGTGTCTTGCGTGTACGAAGGTTAAAGCCGAACATCAACGTCCAAGTGGATTACTTGAACAACCCGAGATTCTAATGTGGAAATAGGAACATATATCCATGGACTTCATAACTAAGCTACCTGGAACCTCCCGTGGACATGATAGCATATGGGTGATCGTTGACCGATTGACCAAGTCGGCACATTTCATACCCATACGTGACACTTACAAGACATCAAGGTTGGCTCGTTGATGCGTGCGGATAGTATATATATTTTGATAAAGGTTTTTTGCACAGATTCAGTTTTAAATAGGTATCACTAATACTAACTACACACATAAAAGGCAAGTGTACCTATCGTGAGGTAATATAGTGTTGGTAAGAACCGAGTATCAATCTGTGGACACACTAAGTCTACTCAACAACCCTCATAATTGACTATTAATTTTGATTTTGAAAATGATAAGTTAAACAAAATAACAATAAATAAAGACAGATAAGATAGATTGAGACTTTTGGTGATTCCTTCAGTGAAGTAAGGCTGTTATCCTAATTTAAATTACACTTGTGCAACTATGATGAATTGGTGATGTGATTAAAGATATTGATTAAAGTAATTATGTTAATGTTTATAAATGTGAGCTGGCATGATTTCTCATCTATCCGCTCCGTAGTGACTAGGACCACGTCATGTTGAGATTTACTGCTTAGGTCAAAGCCCTAGTAATGTAGGTAAATCTTTTGTATCCTTTTCGACATACGATTTCTGAAAACATAACTTAATGTAAGAAGAGAGTTGATCAAGTTCCTTTCCAACATACCATTAATTTTAGAAAACCATAACAATTACTGTAGATTTCTCAGACTAATAAAAGGGAACCCATAAATGATCAGAAAGTTAAGGTGATATGATTTCTAATAACCATCTCTAGTTAATTAGCCATAGATTTGTTATGAATAAAAGTTGATCATACATTTTTCAACCGTGTATGACAATCACAATTACAAATCATAAGTTTATAACTTCCCATTCAAATGTAGGTGCTACCCATCGAAAGTTTTCCTAAAACCACCATAACATTAATATAATATAAATCACACCATTAGTTTATCACAAATTACATAAGGTTTCACTAAATTAGGATAACAAATGAAGTTTAGCTCATAATAAGCTTCAACCTAACAACAAAGATAGAAGATAGTAATGAAATCATCGATAAATTAGAACAATCAAACCGGTGATTCACTATGGATGATGTTAAACGATCCCAAACTTCTTCTAAGTGTTGAATGGACCTCCAAAACCTTCTAAGGACCTCCAAAGGCTGGGTTCCCGAGAGGGAACACCAGCACTTCACCTCCCAAAAGCTCCTATCAAAGTTGCAAATGAAGTCCTATTTATAGGCTTTCTGGAGTGTTTAAGCATGGCCCCGTGCCTAAAAGGCACGGCCCCATGCTAGTACAACGTACGTAAAAGTTGGTCGGCTAGTACGCTCAGAGCTTATCGGGCACGGCCCCGTGTTCAATGGGGCATGGCCCCATGTTTGTGGTGGGGCACGGCCCGTGCCTCGGGTCGGGTAACCGTAGCTTTTGTCCTGTCGGACTGACAAACACGGGGGTGTGTTGAATTTAGCATGGGGGTGTGTTTCAGGCTGAGCATGGGGGCATGCCTCATGAGGCACGACCCCATGCTTGAATTCTAGAGCTTGATTTTCTTTAATTTCTTCCTTTTTAAGCTCCTTTTGTACATCTTCACCTTTTACAAGCCTGAAAACACAATATGAATGATTTTAAGTACATAATCATCATTTTACGGAAGATATTAATGAATAATTGATGTGCTTTTGATAGTATTTTTATGTATAATTTGAAGCACATCACTCGTATATACGTTGATGAAATTGTAAGTCGTAATGGGGTACCTTTGCCATCATATCCGACCGAGATGCTCGTTTCACTTCGCATTTTTGGTCGTCTATGCAAGAACTCCTGGGTACTCAACTGGATCTAAGCACGGCTTACCATCCTCAAACGGACAGTCAAACCGAGCGAACCATGCTACGCCTTTGTGTCCTTGACTTTGGTGGTGATTGGGATACGCATTTACTGTTCACGGAATTTTCGTATAACAACAGTTATCACTTGAGTATCAAGATGGCACCTTTCGAAGCGCTTTATGGTTGTAAATGTCGTTCTCCGATTTGCTGGACCGACATTGGTGAAAACTTTATCATTGGTCCTGAACTTATACAAGAAACGACCGATAAAGTCTTTATAATTCGCAAGAACCTTGAAGTTGCGAGAAGTCGACAAAAGAGCTATGCCGATAAGCGACGTGAGTCATTGGAGTTCCAAGTTGGGGATATGGTTCTTCTTAAGGTCTCACCATGGAAGGGTGTTGTTCGCTTTGGAAAGAAGGGTAAACTGGCTCTAAGATTTGTAGGACCCTTCAGGATTCTGAAAAGGTTTGTGAAAATGGCTTATATATTAGAACTACCTTCTGACCTTAGTGAAGTTCATCCTGTTTTCCATATCTCAAATTTGAGGAAGTGTTTGGCTGACGAAAGTCTGCATGTCCCATTGGACGACATCCAGATTGACGAGTCATTACACTTTCTCGAGAAACTCGTAGAAGTCATGGATCGCACTATGAAGAAGACTAGAACCACAACTACCCCAATCGTCAAGGTTCGCTGGGAGAATAAGTGTGGAGCTGAGTTTACTTGGGAGCGTGAAGAGCATATGAAGAAAAAATACCCGTATTTGTTTGTCTAAGTTTCATTCTTAATTTCGGGATGAAATTCTTAAAAGTTAGGGAGACTGTAACCTTTCGTGTTTTCCATTAATTAAATGTTAACATCGTTATATTCTTGTAAGGGTTTCGTTGTCATTTATAAAACTTTAAGGGCTTGTTATGCATGTTAGCTAATTTAGAAGTTAATAAATTAATTTATTAAGTAATAATAATAATATTAGTGTTTACAACGTTGTTTAATATAAAACTTAACATTTAGTTATAATAATAAAATAATAATAATAATAATAGTCAAAATAAAATAAAGATAATAATAATAATAATTTATAATTTATAAAAATTAAACAATTAATAAGTTATAAAAATATTTAAAACTTAAAGTTAATTAAGTCCAGGTGGTATTTATGTCTTGTTAGAAACTTTAAATGGAAGTTTTAAACATAAAATAATAAAATGAAAACTGCAGGGACTAAAGGTTAATTTTAAAAACCAAACCAACCCCCCCTTTTTGATCCTGTGTTTCCGGCGGCCGAGCTCCGACCACCCTCTGGCCGAGCTCCGGCGACTTCTAAACGCGTATTTCTTTTCGAATTCCAACCCCAAATCGTTCCAATCGTTTCGTGGAGTCGATTCGAACCTATTAAAGAGCATTGATTGAGTTTTAGCATCGAATGTGGGTGCATACACGATCGGGTGACAGCCAATCACCAAACCCACAACATACGACCATTAAAACTTGATAATTATCAAATTAATTGAAACCACACAATCGTTTAACCATTTCTAATCTAATACTAAATGTAATTTCAGTCTAACATCTGAAATTATCTCAAACAAATCATCACATACACGACTTCTCACTCCCAACCGAATCCTTTCTTCGCCATAGTGTCATCTACAATTGATATAGGGGTTCAATCTGTGGCTATCCACTGAAGCTTCACACGAAGTCAATTTGTTTTCCATCATCATTTGCATATCGAACAGATTTCGTTCTTGGTCGCAACCAGTTCGCCATCGTGTATACTCGAATCAATCTCAAACCAGTAAGTTAATCACATCATCACACTCGTTTTCACTTGGGTATTAAAAGCCCCAAGGTTAATTTGGTTAACATCTACAATTTTGGGTTCAATTAGGTCACGGTTGATTCTAGGGTTCATACGATTTTAGGGGTTTTGCTTTAGGCAGTGTTTATAAGAATTTAAAACCAGAAACTACCACGTTGGTTCATTGGTTAGACACTCCCCCTTCAACCTTGTGGTCCCGGGTTCGAACCCGGGCAACCTCAACTATTTTTTGGGGCCTTTTTGGACTTTAAAAAATATACAAAAATTTCTAAAAATTATAAAATAGGTTTTATAAACTTTTTTATACTTAATTATTTTCTGTAAATCATTTCTTAAAAAATATTTTCATATTTTATTAAATATTCTAACTAATGTTGTAATTAGTTTATTTTTATAAAAATTAGACTTTAAATAATAGTTTAATCCGCAAAAATTATTATTATTGGTTCAAATATTGCCTTTAAATTATTGTTTAGATCGTGGTTATTTCATTTAGTTATAACACTTTATTCAAACTTTTATATATATATATATATATATATATATATATATATATTACAAATTATTATAAATGTTTTCTTTTTCATATCTTTATATATAAAATATAATATACTTCTTTTTATTTATTACATGAAAATATAATTGGTTCCCATTTGTTAAATATAATTATTTGACAAAGCCCCAAATATCACTTGAAACCCTAGTTCCCGTTAAAATATTAAACTTATTATTAAACTTAAATCTTATACATATATATATATATGCTTGGGTACCCTGTGAAGAATTTCGTTGAGACATCAATTATTATTCTTATTAATTATCTTATATATACTTATCATTTAGGTGAGTTCCTTACCCCTTTTACATTATTTCACACCGTTTTAGGGTGAAACATGTTAATCTTATCAACATACACTTGTAAACGTTTAAATCTAGTAAAGGACTTCCAATTCATAATTTTATTGTCATGTTTATTTGTGTTATTGTAAGTCCTATATAAGATACATATTTTGTTTACAATCATTAACTATTGCTAGCCTGGCGACGTCTTAGATCTTTGGGCCTGAGAAGCCTATTTGGTGCTAAAGCCGATGTATTAGCGGCTCCTGATGACGTATGACTTGTTTATCATGGGAACCAAGTACACTTAGCCAATCATATAAACTTGTAATTAAGTCGAGGACTGATTGTATTTATATGTGTTCTATAAACTTGCTTAACTCATAACCTATAACATGAATTGCTACTTGTAACCTTTGATATATTATGTATATGAAACTCTTGGAAACTCACCAACTTTATAGTTGATATTTTATTTTTAATATGTTTCAATAAACGCGCATGTTTGAAGTCATCATTTGAAGTTGCCTAAATCGAGGATTTGGACCTAGAATAATGAATAAAGGGCTTTGGATTATTTTTTGTTTTATGTTTTGACTTATTTCATGTTGAGACTTATGGTTGTATTTGCATTTGAAACTTATGATAATAATATTTACATTTAAGGATAGCGTTATGTAGCTGTGAACAATCTTAACCCTCACATCTCGACGATTCCGGCGTTAAGGTTGGGGTGTGACAAATTGGAACCATGATATGCTTGTGAATTAAAAAGGATATAAAATGGTCCATCTTTCCTTTTGAAAATCGATATCATGATTTTGAAAAATCAAACCCTGAATTGATTATTTGAGACCCTTCATTTGTTGAAATATATAAAATTATTTCAGAATAGAAGACGCATATGAGGTATTTTCTCATTTGCATAGTACGAGTGAATTAAGAAACATTTAATTATTTATTTGAATAAGCAAGAATCCAACACATTTTAATTTATAATTTTAGTGTAATACAACCTTTAAAAACTCATTATATTATCTGTTTGCTAGTGATATACTCAATTTTTTCTTGGGTGGGAAAACATTTAATTATAACTTGCAATCTATAGAAAAATAATTTAATAAAATGAGTGTTTTCAAAAATATCTATCAAAATGGGTTTTTTACTAAAAAGTTAATTTCTCTTATTCTTAATATGATTGGATAAATGTATATCTGTTTTAATAATGTTATTTAAGTAGAATTAAAAGAAGAAAGTTTTAATGAAATAAAAACTAATTTAGAATCTCTTATTATTTTAAAAAATGTTTTATAGTTCTTTTTATAAAGGTTTTCTTAAAACATTTTCAATAACATTTTCTCATACAAAATATTAATACTTTTTCATCAGCATTTTTAACATCTCTTTATAGAATACATGTTCTTATATAGAAAAGATATTTTTATGAAATTAAACGATTTATGTAATTCTTTTAAATTATATATATATTATATAACTGTTTTAAACATAAATTTATATATAGTAAAAACAATTTATATAAGTATATATGTAAAATAAAAAATAAATATCATTACATACAACACTAGTTTCATCTTGCGAGCCGCTCAATATCGACATATAAAGCTCGAGCTCAAAACCATTTATTAAATGAGTCATAAAATGAGTTCGAGCTTGTTTAAGCTAAGCTTAGTTAGAGTTTTTAGCGAGTTGGTCCCGAGTGACTCAAGAGGCAGTGTGACTCGTTTCTCCCCTAATAGTTGTTGGAAGTGTATCAACAACATACATGTCATCAGTAATTAAGGATTACATTTGTAGTTCGTAAAATAGAATAAAATAAACCATTAACTTTTTTTTGTTTCGTCATGATATTTATATAAAACATTATTAAAGAATGCATTTTTTGTTCAAAATAGTTTTTTCTTATTACATCTTTTAATCTATTTAAAAACATTTTTAATAAAATGCATATCTTTAAGAAGAATAAAAAACAAATGTGTTTACTTTTGTTTGAAATTGAAACAATCAACTTTTTAATATGAAAAGACAATTTAAAATTAAGTCTGACTAAATTAAAAAAAAAATAAGTTTTAGAAAAACTTTTTGTTCTTAATTACGACATATGAACCAAATGGTCTTATAATTTTATTAACCTTTGTACTTGACTTTGTTTAAATAATATTATTTTAAAGTAAAATAAATTTAACTAATAACATCATAGTGAGAAAAAAACATTTTCTTAAACACCTATTATGGTAAATAGATATTCTATATATACTATTTAAGGAATATAGCGGTAGTTGATTTTATTTAAATGAATTATGCTCAGAAATAAGGATAGGTACATTTTTAGGTGGAAAATTAAAAGAATGGATATCTAAAAAAATGACACGTATCATTAAAAATATTATTTTATTAATAAGTATAAAATAGATATAATTTCCGTCATGATTTTCCTTTTAACCAGCAATTACCCCCACGTACACACGTATGTAAATATGTAATTACTACGCACGGAAAAGTAAGATGTTTAAGTTAGGAAAATCTTGACTTTAGGTGGCGCTATTTAATGGATATTCTCCTACATTGAAATCACATTTCCAAATATTATTGGTCCCAACTTCTTCGAAGAGTGAGATCTCAACACGACCTTATTATTCTATAAGAAGAAGAAAACATGTTTGATTTTTCATTTATATCACTTTTTTTGTAAATTACATATATAATATGTAGACATATTAAAAAACCAATATTAATAATGGTATACAAGTGGCTGAAAGAAAAATGTTCAAATGTTGTCAAGACAAGCAACCATAACGGATGTAAATTTCATTTAAAATCAAGGTGGTTAAATATAAATTATAATCCATTTTCGTTTTTTTTTATTTTTAATACAAATTGTTTTTTTCTTTATAACTTGACGTATGTTGTATTTTATATAAATTCTGAACGTAAGTTTTGCGAGGTTTCAATCTGCTTCAATGTTTCAATATAAATGGGTATTCAAATCCAGACATCAGTACATCACATGTTCACATAATCTCTCGAACACTTTTCCCTCTTCTAGAAGTAATCAAAAGTCGTTAAAAAAACTCTTTCTCGCTAAATGGAAATTAAGGAAGTTAAAAGATTTAATACCCCCTCAAAAAGACATGTTTTCTAGTTTGTGAAATAAGACTTTTAAAACAATTATTTATTTCTTTTAGAGTAAATTACAATTTGCGTCCCTGACTTTTGTTCATTTTGATCGTTTGCATCCCTATAGTTTCAAAACCTTGAATCGTCCCCTAAACTTTTATTTTTTTCCTTGTTTGTATCCCTGTGGCTGACGCCGTTAATATGGACTGTTAAATGCGCATATTTTTCTCTCTTCTGCAGGGACATTTTCGTCATTTCTTCTTTCCCCCTTCTTTCTTGTAAATCCCTAATCTCACCCTCTTCTTTCCCTATTCTTTCACTTTACATTCTAACATTCCACTGAAGCTCAAACCCGATTGTGTGATCGTGGCCTTAAACCCATCATCATTAAGTGATCGTGGCCTTAAACCCATTTGAAAGATGGTTTATCCTACCCGGTACATTCGTGACACAGATGATCCAGGGTTTAATCCGGTCGAAGTATATGGTATGTTTTCTTCAAAATCAACTTAAGTTAGGGGTTTATTTTAGTTTCAGTATGTTCTAATATTATAATATACATTGTTACAGCTAATGACCCTACTTATTTTACACTTGAAATCCATCATGGTAGAGAATTTATGAAGTTCCCAGGAAGAAGGTATGTGAAGGGCAAAGTTACATACGTGGACATGGTAGACATTGATGTGTTTTCAACTTATGATGTTGATGCTATGATGGAAGAGTTAGGTTATGATTGGGATGAGGTAATGTATTACAACTTTAAGATTCCTGGTCAGGACTTGGATTTTGGTTTAAGAGCTCTGGGTGGTGATATGGATGTGCATAACATGCAACAATACGTGCACATATTTAAGGTGATTGAACTGTACATAGAACACAAAGTTACAAGGCTAAAGAGCTATTTGCAGTCTCCTAACCAAGGGTCAAAGGTGATAATCGAAGAGATTGATGATAGTGGACCATCTAATCCATGCAGTAGACAATTACTACTAGAGTGGTTTGAAGAGGAGGTTCCTCCACATGCAGAGGCAGCATAAGGTCCAGATCAAGGGGCAGAACCAGGTCCGGATCAAGGGGCAGAACCAGTTTCGGATGAAGGGGCAGAACCAGGTCCGAATCAAGGGGTAGAACCAGGTCCAGATCAAGGGGCAGAACCAGTGATAGAAGCAGAAGGGGTTGATTCAGTGATAGAAGCAGAAGGGGTTGAACAAGAGGACATGTTGCAAGATGATGTTTTCTTATCTAATTTTATGGAACCCTTTCGTACAAAACAACTTGAGCAACAACAACAACAGTACAATGATTCTGGTGAGTAGACTGAGCCACAACATCAGCATAACAATGTTTCTGGTGATCAGACTGAGCCACAACATCAACATAACAATTCCTCTAGTGGATCTGTTAGTGGTGGATCTTCATCTGATGATGAAGATTTTATTGTAGATGTAGATAATCCTTTAGAGGATGTGGAGGTTGATATGGAAGAATACAGAGCATTTGTTAACATGAATGTAGATGATCTGCCTGGAGATGATAAAAGTGATGAAGATGATACTACAGAGGTTGACTTAGACAACTTTGACAGTGCAAGTGATGAAGATGCTGTTCCATCTTGAAGGGCAATTAAAAAGCTAAATAGGAAGAATAGAAACTGGAAGTCAGTTGTTGTATCATCATCATTCTATGTTGGTCAAACCTTTGGGGATAAAGAAGAGGTCAAGGACATTGTTAAGTCAATTGCTGTGCAAACAAGGAGGCAACTAGTATTTGTAAAAGATGACAAACTAAGATGACAAACTAAGAATTCGTGTGGTTTGTTATGGACAAAATGTTGGTTCTTTTTGTAGTGAAGGGCAAAATGAGGAATGTTCAAAAGCAGATGGGTCCAAAAGAAGGGAATCAGTTAAGGACAAAGTGGTTGGTAGTGGTGCAATAAATAATAACTCTGAATTGAAAAAAAGGTTCCTACTTGCCACTTGCCCATGGAAACTGCATATATCAAGGCCCAATACAGATGAGTTGTTTGTTGTGAAGACTTTTGTAGAAGAGCATAATTATATGCAAACAAGAAAGCTCAGGCTTTACATAGCTTCTGTGATTGCTAAAGAAGCAGAACCCATACTAGAGTGTAACCCTAATATACCCTAAAGGCCCTACAAGACATCTTACAAAGGAAAAACCAGATTCAAATATCCATCAAAGAAATCTTTATGGCAAAAGTGATGGCGTTGAAGAAAATAGAGGGTGATTATGTATCTCAGTATGGATTGTTGAGGGATTACTATCAAGAGCTGTTAAGATCTAACCCAGGCTCAACAGTTAAGTTAGAGGTTGAAAGGGAGTGTAACCCTAGTAGTTCAACTAGACAGTTCAAAAGGCTTTACATCTGCTTTGCTGCTATGAAAGTTGGGTTTAAAGCATGTGGGAGAGACCTGTTAGGTCTAGATGGGACCTTTATGAAAGGTCCATTCCCAGGACAAATGTTGACTGCGGTTGGTGTTGACTCCAATAATGGATTTATCCACTAGCATATGCAGTGGTGGAGGCTGAAACAACAGATTCATGGACATGGTTTCTACAACTTCTTGGTGATGATCTAGATCTGGGCATAAACTCAAACTTCACTTTCATAAGTGACAGGCAGAAGGTAATTGTACCTACTTTTATTAATTGCAATATGTATAAACCTTTAAAAGTGAAATTATATCATCTGTTTTAACCTGTTTAGGGAATTGTACCTGCTGTTAAGAAGGTGTTTCCAGCAGCTGAGCATAGGTTTTGCCTAAAACACATTCATGAGAACATGAAAGCAAAATGGAGAGGGCACATGTATAAGGATCTTTTATGGAAATGTGCAAGTTCAACCACAATCCCTGAATTTGAAAAACACGTGGAGACCATAAGGAAACAAGATCCATCCCTGTATGATTGGTTGAAGCAAATCCCTGCAAAGCATTGGAGTAGGTCTCACTTTAGTGGTATGTGTTACTTGTCTTTACAATTGATGTTTTTCAAAACCCAGAATTAGTAGCTCATGCTCTTCTCTTATTTAATGTTTATAAAACAGGTAGGCCGGCATGTGATATTTATTAAACAATATTTTTGAAGTCTTTAACAAGCAGTTGGTTGGGGGTAGAGACAAGCCTATAATTTCATGTCTTGAGTATGTTAGGGAATACATGTTAAAGAGGCTTGTTGTTGTTCACAAGTTGATTTCAAAGTGTCCAGGGCCCCTTACACCTTTTACAGCTAAAAGCTTGGATCTCATTAAGAAACGAGCAAGTGAGTATAGTGTTATCATGGCTGGAGTTAAAAAATACCAAGTAAGTGGACCATGGATGGATCAAGTTTGTGTCGACTTAGAGAAAAAAAACATGCTCGTGTAGAAAATGGGAGCTTACAGGCATGCCTTGTAAGCATGCAGTAGCTTGCATATGGGATTTGGCAACTTATGACCAGCAAAATGCAATTCCTGAGGCTTGGGTGTCCAGAGTGTATTGGTTAGAAACCTGGAAGGATGTATATAAAAACACCCTTGAGCCTATCAATGGGAGACCCATGTGGATGCCATCAAATTCCCCAACTACACTGATACCTCCAAAGCATCATACTCAAGTTGGCAGACCAAGAAAGAAGAGGAAGAAATCAGTTGAGGAGGTGGATGCAAGTAAAGTTAACAAAGATGGGAAGTTGGTGAAAACATGATTTTCTGTTAAGTGTGGTCTGTGCAAGAATTATGGGCACAACAAAAGGTCATGCAAGGGACAAGGTTCATCACAACAGGTTTCACAAGGTGCTCCTTTGGATAGTCAGTAGTCAGTTGGTTTATGTATTTTGCATATGGATTTTCTGTTAATTGGATGTATTTGGTACTAGAACATGTTCCCTTAGTTAATTATGTATTTTGGGTATGTATTTTGAACATGCTTTGTTGCTTCAGATAATGTTACTGCCACTCATGCTTTTTAGATGTAATCAAAAGCCATGTATTTGATACTAGAACATGTTCCATTTGCATCTATTAAACTTGTACAACCATTACTAATTGACCTTTACAATATTTAGAAGAAAATTAGGTCAATTGGTACAAAATAACTTCTACTACTTCAGTAACAAATCAAGTACACAATAAAAAAGAAACAACTAAAAATTAACATTCTATACTTTTTCACTTGATGCTCCAACCTCCCGGCTCTTTCTTCTGTCATGTTGCTTGATCTTAACAACCCATTAATAATTTCTGTAGATCTTGAACATAGTGCAGGTTCAGCCCAACTAACAAAACCACAATTTTTTCCCATTCTCGCACAACAGTTAAATCTGCGGCCTGGATTCTTTACGCACCATGATGTTCGAACAAAAGTTTCAAATCCACATTTACCACATCTGACCATCGTTTTCCTTTGAGAAGAGAGTGACGGCGAGACAGATAGAGAGAGAGGGAGAGGTGAGAGGGTGAGATTGGGGAGGGTAGTTGAGGGGGAAGAAACCCTTATAATGGTTTTACAAGAAAGAAGGGGGAAATAAGAAATGACGAAAATGTCCCTGGAGGAGAGAGAAAAATATGCACATTTAAAAGTCCATATTAACGGCGTCAGCCACAGGGATGCAAACAAGGAAAAAAATAAAAGTTTAGTGGTCGATTCAAGGTTTTGAAACTATAGGGATGCAAACGGTCAAAATGAACAAAAGTTAGAGACGCAAATGGTAATTTACTCTTTCTTTTAAGAAAGCTCATATTATAACATTTTTGTCCCACCACGTTAGTAAACCCCATAAAAGAGTTAACCAAATGAATTGTAATTTAAAAATCTTTAAAGTTTTTACGTACAAATGCTTCCAACTATAAAGATAATATAAAGTTTTATGAGATGTTGCGAAAATAGTTCCAACCATTAAATGGTAGTTAATTTTTTAGATTAAGTAATTTAAGTGGGGTAAACTTGTTATTTTACATTCTCTTTTAAAAAATATGTATCTAGCAGCCATAGTTAAAGAACTGGTTTGGGTTTTAATACATATTACAGATAAAAGAGAACGTACAATGAGAAATTACTCTCACTCAATCCTAAAAACTAACAACCATTTAACATTATGGACTATTTATAACATTTCATAAAACGTTGGACTATCCTTGTAATATTTAAATTTTAAGGATCAAACATGCTTTCTGACCAAACCACAAGGTCTCTTATTATTAATTCAATATTCTTAATTAAAAATTTAATCATATTTTTCTATAATAAATTTTAAAATATAATATTTTCTTAAATTCCAAATTTACGATATAATTATTTTTATCTATGTTTCGATATAAAAGCATCCAATACCAACCCACACCAAACATAATATATTCTTATTTTTAAACCTGCTTTTGTGTTTCTTAACATTCATTTTCACAACTAGGGTTGTTCACTAGGCGAGCCGAACCGAGCGGACCTTTGCTCGTACTTGGCTCGTTTCCAAACCGAACCGAGCCGATCGGCTCATTTACAACCGAGCAGAAAATCAAACGAGCATTTTTCGAGCGTTAATTTTTCGAGCGAACGTCGAGTAAGCGCAAACGAGCGGAGAACAATATATACAACCCAACTATCTTGTGTGTCATACAAATTATACTGCAGCGAATAAGGTTTAATAACTTAAAAATCAGCCACATTTACATAATACCTTCATGGATGATAACACGTTATGGCTGACGATGAAGCTAACTAAGTTTGTAGCCAATAAGGCGGAGAACATATTGCAAACAACAGTGACAGTGACAGTGAGATGATCGAAAAAATATCTTTTAACGGCTTAGGATTTCACTTTTATATTAAGTGTAGAATTTTTATTAGGTTGATTGATCAAGTATGCATAAATATAATTATATATTTGTATATAATGGTCAAATCTACTAGAGCACTACGTATAAACTATATATACATATTAATTCGATCCGAACCGAACCGAACAGATCTTTGCTCGTGTTTGGCTCGTTTACAAATCGATCCGAGCCGATCGGCTCGTTTACAACCAAGCAAAAATTCAAACGAGCATTTTTCGAGCAAATTGCGAACGAACGTCGAGCGAGCGTCGAGCGGTTTGAACAGTTCTATAATCACAACTATCTTATTTTTTTTTTATTCCAAATATACCTTAACAATTACATGTGTATTTTTATTTATGATTTGACATAATCAGAACGTGATAGGATAACCCACTTGGAAACGTACAAGAATCAACATCCATCATATATGTCACGTGCCGTTCAAAAAAAAAAATCAAATATGTCACGTATTAAAACCACACATGTCAAATTACGAGTTTAGCAATCATAAGAGACTGAATTTGATAGTGACAATTCTTTATAAAGCCGGGGCTTCTGGACGGCGAGTCGGCGAGTGGCTGCAATTTCTTATCATACAGCCGCAATTTAGTCGGTTTATATATTAAATTATTATTATTATTATTATTATTATTATTATTTATTATAATCATTATTAGATAGTAAAGTTAAAACAAAAGTCGTCCTTTTAGCAAAAATAGAAGGAAATTTTGGTAGCTGATTACATCTTAATGTAAAATGATTTTGTGTCAAGATTGTTGTTCGCAGTGAGTTAATTACGGCTAGAAATGTGAAAGGGCTAGAAGAAACGTTTACACCGTTAAATTAACATTTTATTCAAAATATAATATGTTGATTTATAATATACTTGTCTTGCTTTTAAGATATATATAGGACACGGAGTATTCTTTATTTCACTTTACTTTGTGTCAGGTGGACGTTAAATTTTAATCCGTTTCACTCCCTTCAACATAATGTATAAATTATTTTAAAAAAATAAGGGTTGAAAATCAACATCAATTGTAGGTTAAATAATCTAACGGGAAAGGGGGAGGAAAGTTATAGATGTCTACACAAAGCAACAAATTTTTTTTCTTTTTGCGGTGACGCAATATCTACGCCGTATGGTTTGAGCATAAGATGGGTTTAGGGTTGGCAACATTTAATTACTATTAAAGTAGTTCTAGAGTATCTCGAGTATCATCCAAATACAAATGCATCGATTTATGGAGCTTTGGGGGGTTCTTTAGATCGCTAATTAGATGTAAGGTACGATCAAATAATTTCAAAACATATGCTATAAAACATATACAAGGGATTCTTATAAAAAAGAGAACTTGTTAAATCTAAATGATCCTTAATTTGTTTCAGAAACAACACAACCTATTGCTCAACATTACGTTGATTAAAACTCTATTTTTCTTGTATCTTCCGACACTTTTTTAGTTTAATACTCCTTTCTCTTTCATTAATTCAGACACTACCCTATAGACACTTTTATAGTTTGATCCATCCCTCTTTTCATAAAAACCAATCGGATTCAAGGAAGGTGGTTAGAACGAAGCTACAACCTTGGTATGATAATGTATTAATGTCAAAAAGGTTTACAAGGATATGTCTAGGCTTCATTTCTCACACATAAAATGTTCAAAACTACTAATTTTGTAAATGCTAATGATAACTCCACTTCATGTGTTTTTCTTGCATCCACTAGGAGTATTAATGCTCCTATTTACCTTTTTTTTTAACAGCAAATGTACGATCCTGTTTCGTAGGATAAGTGTTATCTTAATCGGGCTCACATATCTGTTTCTTAGTCGGGACCGCACCCCCAACCCCCTCAGGAGGAAACTCCTATTTACTAATATTAAAATAGCAGCCTTTGCCCTTTAGTAACTAAAAAAGGTCAATAAAGTAGGAAGATGTGGTTCCTGAGTTCCTCTAAATGGTAAAGTGTTGTTTACATTTAGTGGATTACACTTTAATCCTCTCTTCTCCAATCAGCAATCTTAATTACATTCTCTCCTATTGTTTTAATATTATTATATAGGAACCGTAGAAGTATATTTGGGTGAGAACAAAGCTAGATTCGGAATGAAACGAATACTTCTATTATTACCTATTACAATTTTGATATGCGGTGCTAATGATTCCTTTTATGGAACTCAAAAGTTTATCAAATATTACTAAATGATAAATAAAATCTGGTATAAACTCATACTATATAAAATATTAATAATAGTGTCTTTGTTAAGAAATTAAACGAGTTGATTAGTTAAATGACTTGTTATATACGAATTCTCGAAATGGGTATGTACTGTTATCAAACGTGGTTTCTCCATTGAATATTATTCAGAATATATAACCAAGATACAATAGATAATCAAGGAAGGATAAATCACAATCCTAACTAAGTGGAGAAATATATTCTGAATAATATTCAATGGAGAAACCACGTTTGTAACATAGTATCAGAGCGCAGACGCTCTGGACCTTAATCCTCGTCGGCCGTCGCTGTGTCGACTTCGGTCCACTCGCCGCCGACTGCCTTCAGGCTTCATCTCGCCGGACGCCTTCTCTTTTCATTCATCACGATGACTGACAAAGAACTCCCGAAGTCCGGTTCATCCGTATCTCAAACTCAACTACACCCGGTGTACTCTGCCAACAACATTCAGCAGAAAATCCACACGCTTGACGGAGAAAAGGTCTCCTACTCGTCGTGGGTCAGCCTGTTTCATCTCCATGCCACCGCCTATCGGGTTATAGACCACATTGACGGTAGCAAGCCTCCTGATAAAGACGATGCATCCTTTGCGTCATGGAAAGAGGTTGATGTCGTGGTCCTACAATGGATCTACGGTGTCTTGTCGGATGACCTCCTCCTTAAAGTTCTCCAACCGACTTCCACCGCACATCAGGCATGGACCCGAATCGAGAACCTCTTCCTCAATATAAAGACACATGCGCCGCCACATTGGAAGAAGAATTTACCAACATCATTTTGCAATTTGTGGCCTCCCTTAAGGCTTACCTCCAGCGACTGAAAGAAATCTCCGATAAGTTAGCCGCCGTCGACTGCCCGGTTCCCGAAACACAGCTCGTTCTCAAACTGGTTCGTGGTTTACCTGTGACGCCCTAAACCCGGCAGGGCACCAGAGGTACGTCACACAGTTGGATTAATATTTTAAACGCGAATTAGAGCTTTCTACTTACAGCGGAAGACTAAACAACATTACATATTAACCCAACTTTTAAAACATTTTTACATATAATTGTATTTAATTATATATTTTCCTATTTACATTATTAACAGGTCCTACGCCCTATGCCAGTAGCTACTCCGGGACAGCATCCTTGTTCAGTTCATACTTGCTTTCCTCTATTATTAGAGGACCCTTCCTTACCTATCACACACAACACACTTAAAACATCAGATAAACTGGTGAGTTCTAAATTTTCATTAAAACATTAACAGCATCTTTACTCACATAAGAGTCATATTTATATTGGCAATACAATAAGATCAACTTTTATTATTATTTTGTCCCACCGGACTCGTCCCACCGGACGTCAGTTGCCCACATCTAGCAACGATCAGTTTTCCACATCCAGAAACTGTAATTATGTCAGTTGCCCACATCTAGCAACTGTCAGTTTTCCACATCCAGAAACTGTACTTATGTCAGTTGCTCACATCTAGCAACTGTCAGTTTCCCACATCCAGAAACTGTAATTATTATCTCTCATCCAGTAGGATGCCAATTAATCATCTAGGGTCGTCACCACAAGATGTTCACAAAGCTGAGTGATCGTCATCACTCCTATCTAATTGTATAGTTACACACCCAGGCATCTTACCCTAACTGGCCTGTTGAGATTTACATCACATTATCACTTTAAAACATTTCTTTTACTTATTGCCAATATTATCATATTACTTTACACACCACACATTCTTTCTTTTAGCATCAGTTTTAATACATTTTCATTTATCACTACATCTCATCTGACCCATTGGAATCATCACCATCACGTAATGATTAACAATGTTCAGATGACCATTCTTTACACCCTACCTGACCCATTGAAATCATCACCATCACGTAATGACTAACAATGTTCAGATAATCCTTCATTACCCCCTAACATTACCCCAACAGCTTCACAAGCTGTTAGAAACGTATGGACAATATTATCACAATTCTAGTGCTAAAACATTCAATTCATTTATCATCGTATGTGTGCTAGCCCGAATGTTAAAATCAAACATTTGAAAAGGGCTTAGAACTCACCTTATCAACTTCCTCATAACAATCTACACAATCCACGTACACGAGGTAACTAGTCCTTTCTCTAATCAAGGTATATCTAAAGCAGTAAACCTTGATTCAGTAAACTATTCTCAAACAGGACCCTTATGCGAATGAACACTTATGCGAATGAGCACTCATGCGACTGGACCTATGCGGATGAACATCAAGGCGACTGGACCTTCAGTCGTACGGCTGACCATTCATTCGCACGATTGAGTCCTCATTCGTGTATAGTGATCACTCATCTTCATTCGGTCTTCTAACCGGGCGACTGGGTTCTTAATCGCACGACTGAATCTCTATTCGCACTCAGTCGCACGACTAGACTTTCATTCGCACGACTGAGGTATGCGATTGATCCCATTCGTCTGAAACGGATCAGCAGCTGTGTTCTTGATGTTTTTGATCCAAACTTACTCATAATTTAAGTTTTAACCATCCAAATCATGTCATATTCAAAACAGATCATATACACATCGTTTACAATGGTTTCGGATCATTATTTCATCAAAACTTCACAAAAACTCGGATCCGAATTCCCGAATTTTAACTTAGAAAAGAACCAAACCAAATCAATGATTTAAAACGTGTTATTGGATCAAATTCAATCATACACACAGCTTACAACATAGTAGGATTGATCCGTGACATTCAAACCTTACCAAAACGGAGTTATCTTGGTCAATTTCATGGGAACAGGGTATTTGAGTGTGAAGGGAACAAGAAAATGGAGTAGATGCAGATAGAAATCTGCTTTTGAACCCTCTGCACTGCCTTACTTATCCATACACACAACTTAACCGCCTCACCTTCAGTCGCACGACTGAACCATTCGCACGACTGAATCGTGCGACCGAAGCTCATACGCCTACTATTCGTGCGACTGAGTCTCATTCGCACGTATAGGGTGCGACTGAGGTTCATTCGCATACAACTCATGTGATTGAACACCAATCTTCTCAATTAACTCAACTTAATTTAATTAAACATAATTATAATATGATTGCGGATTTAGAAACCGGATGTTACATTACCACAGGAGTTTGACATGACCGGTGCTCTCATCACTCAGAATCCCCCTCCTGGGTAGACGCGTGCGACATGCTATTGCGCGAGCAAAGCCGCCAATGGGCTCGAGCCACTGTCTCCCCTTCGGTCGTTGCGGCCGCTGTTGACACGCCACCCACCGCTCCACCACAGAAGGACAATCAATACGGAGGTCATCAGTGAGGACGTCACGGTGGGTTTTCTCGTCGTGGCCAGAACCGTGGTCGCGGCCCGCCTCGCAACGGGCCCACCAACCACTTTACCCCTACCGGCCCATACGGCTTTTATGGCCCACCCTACTAGACCGTACCCCCCTGCCCCTACCCGACATAGGTCCCATGGGTGCCACCATGGAACTATTCCAGAAACCCATCAACTCCATCCCCAGCTCACCCACCAAACGAGCCCACCAATAATTTGGCCCAAGCCCATGTTACTGAATTTGATGCCATGCAGCCTACGGACCTTGCTCAAGCCTTTGCTGCAATGGGTATGGACCATGCGGGCGAGTCATGCAACATGGATACGGGTGCTACGTCACACATCACGCGTGACCCAGGTAAAATCACTACCCATTCTCTGTTTTCTTCAATAGAGTCCGTATTGGTTGGTAATGGCCAGCATCTTCCTGTACTTGGATCCGGACACTCCACCTTACCATCCCACATTTGACCCTTTCACCTTAAAAATATTCTTTGTAACCCTAGTTTCATTAAAATCTAATCTTTGTTCGTTCATTTACTAGGGATAATAATGTCTCTGTGGAATTTGACCCATTTGGTTTTTCCGTGAAGGATCTCAAGGATGGCAGCCTCCTGAGCCGCCATAATAGCTCCGATGGTCTCTATCCCTTCACAACCGATGGTTCAGCTGCTGCTTTTGTTGCCTCCCAGTCTCCCATCTTTTGGCATGATCGCATTGGCCGCCCTGGACGACTTGTGATGGAGTTTTTATCTTCTAAACATTTGATTTCTTGCAATAAATTAGATAGTTCTTTTGTTTGTCATGCTTGTCAACTATCAAAACATAAACGTCTACCTTTTTCTGATTCAGTTTCTAGTAAACATTTACCTTTTTCAATTGTTCATTGTGATCTATGGACGTCACCTTTACTTAGTACTACGGGATATAAATATTATATGGTTTTGATTGATGATTACACTCAATACAGATGAGTGTATCCCCTTAAATATAAATCTGAAGCATTTACTAAGTTTTGTCACTTTCACTCCTTCGTCAAAATCCCATCTCCATATTCAAACTTTTCAATGTGACATGGGGGTGAATTAACCAACCATAACTTTCAAACCTTAGCCTCCACACATGGCATGGAATTTCAATTTTCTTGCCCTCACACGTCATAACAAAACGGTAAATCCGAACACATGATACGTCGTCTAAACGACATCATGTTATCTCTTCTAACCCGTGCTGCCCTTCCCTCACGGTTTTGGGTGGAGGCGCTCCACACTGCTTATTACCTTCATAACATCCTACCCTCCACCATCCTCCACAACCACTCTCCAACCGCCATACTTTACCGCCGCTTACCGTCCTACGACCACCTTCAGGTTTTCGGGTGTGCATGCTACCCTAATACCTCTGCCACCCGCTCTCAAAAACTTGAACACCGCTCCACCCTTTGTGTGTTTCTCGGCTACCCCGCCAACTCTCGGGGTTATCGATGTCTTGAACTCTCATCCGGTAAAGTCATCTTCTCCCGCCACGTTACATTTAACGAGTCCAAATTTCCATTCCATTCACCCACTACTCCACCGCCTCTCCATACTTTCCTTGATACCATGCCTTCCCTATCACTTTTGTTTCCCACCTGTTTTCCGCCCTTCCCCAACCTAAGCCCTTCGGCCCAACCCATACCACATATGCCCACCTCAACACCCACTGTCCCTGCTCACACGGCTGATCATGGCCCTTTCCCAACCTCCCCCACACCTTCGCCTCCTCCTAACACCCCTCCGGCCCAACCCGTTAACTCGGCCTAACAATTCCCCCCGACCCAACAACAACCACCAAACTTGACCCACCCGATGGTTACCCGTGCTCGTGACGGCATATCCAAACCCCGCATTCTGTTCAACCTTGCTAATCTCACCCCTCCCCCCCGTGTCACCTCTTCCAAAGTCTCATGTATCCGCCATGTCCGATCCAAACTGGAAACACGCCATGGCTGATGAATACAAAGCACTATTGGATAATAAAACGTGGGAATTGGTACCCCGACCACCTAATGCGTCGATTATTCGTTGCATGTGGTTATTTAAGCATAAATTCCACTCGGATGGCACTCTCGAGCGTTACAAAGCTCGCTTGGTGGTTAATGGCAAGAGTCAAACGGTTGGGATTGACTGTGATGATACATTCAGCCCGATTATTAAACCAACCACTATTCGAACCGTTCTCAGTCTTGCGGTGTCACGATCTTGGCCGGTTCACCAACTTGACGTGAAAAACCCGTTTCTTCATAGGCATCTCAATAAGACGGTTTTTATGCATCAACCTCTAGGGTTCGTGGACCCTGACAAGCCTCGGTTTGTATGTCAGCTAAAGAAGTCTTTGTATGGCCTCAAGCAGGCCCCTAGAGCCTAGTATCACAAGTTTGTAACTTTCATCACTTTGTGTGGATTCAGGAGCAGCACATGCGATACTTCGCTCTTTGTATACCGGTCTGGCACCCAGTTGGCCTATTTATTGTTATATGTGGACGACATCATCCTTACTGCCTCCTCCACGACTCTGCTACAACATTTTATCAAGGTCTTGTCCAAAGAGTTTGCTATGACAGATCTTGGCCAACTTCATCATTTTCTCAGCATCAAGGGGCAACGTCGTAAAGATCGGTTGTTCTTATCTCAGACTTCGTATGCTGCTGACATCCTCCAGCGAGCCTCCATGTCTGACTGCAAGCCCTCCACTACTCCAGTTGAAATCGGCTCTAAGCTCAACGCCGAGGGTGGGCCTCCTGTTTCAGACGGTACCTTGTACCGCAGTCTAGCAGGGGCACTGCAGTACCTCACCATTACCCGGCCTGACCTTACCTATGCGGTCCAACAGGTTTGTTTGTTCATGCATGACCCACGTGAGTGACATTTCTCCTTTCTCAAATGCATACTTCGGTATGTCAAAGGTACCATTGACTTTGGGTTACATTTTTCCCCCTCCAAGTCCACATCCCTCATCGCTTATTCGGACGCTGACTGGGGCGGGTGTCCCGGCTCTTGTCGTTCCACTTCGGGATATTGTGTTTACATGGGTGGCAACCTAATTTCTTGGAGTTCTAAAAGCCAACCCACGATTTCTAGATCGAGTGTTGAAGCGGAATATCGTGGGGTGGCAAATGCAGTTGCTGAAACATCTTGGATTCGTAACCTTTTGCTTGAACTTGGAGTATCGACATCGCAAGCTACCATCATTTACTGCGACAGTGTCTCCGCTGTTTACCTAATGCAGAATCTCGTTCAGCACCAACGAACCAAGCACGTCGAAATGGATATCCATTTTGTTCGAGATAAAGTACCCGTGGGCGAAGTTCGTGTCCTTCATGTTCCTGCAGATTATCAGTACGCGGACATTTTCACCAAGGGCTTACCCAAATATCTTTTCACCAGATTCCGCTCCAGTTTGTGCCTTCGTCCGGCTACGGTTCCAACTGCGAGAGCTTGCTAGCAATATATATTATTTATGTATAATATCTGTATTGCCATATATTTCTCCAGTTAGTTAGGATTGTGGTTTATCCTTCCTTGATTATCGATTGTATCTTGGTCATATATTCTGAATAATATTCAATTGAGAAACCACGTTTGATAACATGTACCTCATGCCTGCATCACAATGGGGTGCCATATTGATTGTGTTTCACCGGAAAAGTTACCACGCATAATAAGGGTGACCTCTTGCCTCACATCCTATCCATCAAACCAAATTTATCATATTTTAGAGAGGTCATAAACAACATGTGTGATCTTTGTTTTAACTTGTCACAACAATGTGTGAGGAAAGCATGAAATAGACCTCTTAGAGGTCACACATGAGAAGCGTGATCTCTCTCTTCATTATATTTTAACTTTACAGGAGCAATGTAGAAAGAGTGATCTCTTACTTGTTCATCTCTAGCATAAAAATTAATACATCACACTTGCTGCATACATGAATCTCTTCGAAACATTATTAAAAAACTACCTATAGTTTAGTTGATGATTCTTACTAAATATTTTATTCATAATTTCCTGTTTTTAAACATTATTGTTGACCATAATATTCAGTCAAGATATGCGCTTAAGTAATTTATATCAAAATATTCTTTCTATGATTATTCATGTTTTATGTTTGATTCTTGACTTCGTGAGACAACTGCCAATCAAACAGTACATCTAAATCATATATGTATTGAACGATCTCATAAAGTAAATATTCACCAATTTAAACACGTGTTTCAAGTGACAAAATAAATGAACTCTAGATATTACGGCAGGCATGAAACACGTGCGTTTTATTCAATACTATTGTTATAAAGAGTACATCACATGTCTCTCAACTGGTATATATCTCAACTTCACTTAACCACCGTAACATACAACCACCACCATCTGCCACCCCTCCACCACCGTCTACCACCGTTCCACCACCGTCTACCACCGTTCCAGCACCATGTTTTTCTTCTCTCTCCTCCACTTTCTCTCTCTACTTTGTGTACTTGTCTACTTGTTTTCTATGCTTAGAGTCTTAATAATATCCACCACCACCGGTAAAAGCCACAGTTCATATCCTGTTATTGGTTCTTTGATCTCGTTCCACCGGAATCGACACCGGCTCATCCACTGGTTCACCGACCTCCTATCGGTGTCACCATCGCAAACCGTCGTCTTGAGGCGATGTGGTGGCCGGAAAAACCAAATGATCGTCACCGGAAACCCGGCTAACATTGAACACATTCTGAAGACAAAGTTTGAAAACTACCCTAAAGGAAAACCCTTTACGGATCTTCTAGGAAATTTCCTAGGAATGGGGATTTTTAACGTCGATGGCGATCTATGGAGCACACAGCGTAAGCTAGCGAGCCACGAGTTTAGCGCGAAGTCGTTGCGCGAGTTCGTGGTTAGTGTTGTTGAAGAGGAAGTGACGAAAAGGCTCGTTCCGTTGCTCGAAAATTCGAGTCGGAACGAGGATGTGTTGGACATGCAAGACGTGCTTAGAAGGTTAGCTTTTGATACTATTTGTAAAATATCACTTGGGTGGGACCCGTGCTGTCTGGATTACAACAGATCTGTTCCGCCGCTAGCACCAGCTTTTGATGTAGCGGCAGGAGCCAGCGCCATGCGTGGCAGGGCGCTGGCGAGTTGGGTGTGGAAACTAAAGAGGTGGTTGAACGTGGGAAGTGAAAGAAAGTTGAAAGAAGCGGTCGGGGTGGTCCACCGAGCCGTTAATGAGATAATACAGGAACGGCGGGACCAGATGGACGGACGCGACAACCATCGAGATTTGTTATCGAGGTTCATATCCGCTGGTCATGGTGACGACCTCGTGAGGGACATGGTAATAAGTTTTTTGATGGCGGGAAGAGACACGACATCTGCAGCGATGACGTGGCTCTTCTGGCTGCTAAAAAAGCACCCTGACATTGAAAAAGAAGTCTTAAAAGATGTCGTCTTTACAATTAAAGACGACATTAAACTAACATTTGATGATTTGAAAAAGATGGATTTTTGAAAGCGTGTTTATGCGAATCGATGCGGTTGTACCCTCCGGTGGTGTGGGACTCGAAGCACGCCGGAGCCGATGACGTTTTGCCGGACGGGACGCCGGTCTACAAGGGGAACAGGGTGATGTACTTCCCATATGGTATGGGAGGATGGAAGCATTATGGGGAAAAGATTGTTTGGAGTTTAGACCGGACCGGTGGTTTGCTGAACCGGGGGTTCTAAAAATGGAAAGTCCGTACAAATTTCCAGTTTTTCAAGCCGGTCCGCGGGTTTGTTTGGGGAAAGAGATGGCGTTTATGCAAATGAAGTATGTGATGGCTTCGGTTTTAAGGCGGTTCGAGCTTGTACCAGTTGGTTCGGATGAACCGGTTTTTGTGCCGTTGCTCACGGCTCACATGGATGGTGGGTTCAAAGTTAGGGTTCGAAAGCGGAGTCACTATTGCGAACCGTAAAAGTTATATGGCTTGTTTTTGCTGTTGGTTGATCCAACGGTTATCGTGGTTTTATATTTCCATCATGGTTTGTACGTGTAACTATTTTATCCAATATAAGATTGGGTACTATTTATAAATTGTTTATTAGGTTAAGTTTTAGTCTATATGAATAAAATTTTAAAAAAGTTGAACTTTGTTTTTGTTTGATAAATGAACAAACATAAAATTTTCCCATTTAATTAAAAACTGAACATAACATTTGTTAATATAAGTTTTTTTCATTTAATTAAATAAACGAACTAGGTTCATTTCATTAAAGTTCAATTATTTATGTTTACTTCTTTGTGTATGTTTGTTTGTGTATTTATTTACATTTATTCAGTTATTACTAATACTAATTGGTGAACCATGTTTAAATTAAAAACAGGAAAATGTTCGTATATTCATTTCTTTTCATCCATTTACGTTCGCATATAATCGTTCAACTTACATTCATTTAAAATATTGACAAATGAAAACGACCATCTTCATTTTCTTAAGCAAAAGAACATAAATAAAAATTTGTACATATAATCGTTTGTATTTGCTTATTTATCTATACTATATATAAAGCATATGAGAGGGGTACTTTAAGATACCAAAAAATTAAGAACACTTACTATATTCAATGCATAAAATACAATCACTTTTAAGGGTAAAATAGTATTTATAACATTATTTACACATTACCCCTTATAATTAGTTACACAATAATCTTACACTTACTAATATTTACATAAACATTTATATTATCTATCCATACACCAAAAAAACTTAATATGTTTTAAGATTTCAGCTCTATCTTTTAATATATCACACTAAAAACGTTTTGATACTACAATTTAACCTGTTTTTTATTTTTAAACATTTTGGTGTAAACTTTTTGCTGAAACGATCTGTATTTTATGAGGTACAATAAGTTAATGCGTATATGCAAGTCGTCATGCAGAACTCATTTATTTGTTGTTTTAAATTTTAGCTTAGAAAAAAACATAATAAACTTTTGTAAAACTACTACAAGAATAACAAAATATTAAATGCACGTGTCAAATGTAAAATGTCGTCCCGCTGCATTGCGCGGGCACCCTTCTAGTTCGATTAAAATTAAACAAAAATACATGAAAAAACCTCATTCTGATTTGTTCGATTGTAATTGATAACTATCATCTACATTACTCAAAGTCAACTCCACAGGCTCACCTAGTATAAGAGTCGGTTATTCATACTTTTTGTCTCCCAATAGGAAGTCGGAAAATAGCTATATAAAAAAGATACAAAAGGTTGAAAGAAAATCAAAACACAAAAATCGGCAAAATAATAGTGAAAAATCCAAACACGGAAGTAATAGAAATGCAAAAAGAAAAAAAGAAAAGAAATAGAAAACTCGATTTTTCTAAGGTTATCAAGAATCTATCGGTGACACTGAATGAAAAAAGCATTTGTTTATTTATTCAATAAACTAATTTTAATAAATCTGTATATTTTACTATTTGAATAAATATAATGTTAATATAATAAAAAAAATTAATTTTAAAATAATATTCGAAAATAAGATATGATTGAAATTACGTTTGAGTACAATATAAGTAATAAAATAATGATATCAAACTTATAAACTGTTGTTTTTTTAACTTTCTTTATTTTTTTTAAAAGTTAAGCATAATGTTTTAAAAAAAACATTTTTTAAAAATATAAGTTTTAAAATTTTCATATTATAACTCTCAGTTTAATTATTTTTGGTTTATAAAAATTTTTACTTTTTAAACAACAATTTTAGAATATTTAAAAAAGTTTAATGTTTTAAAAAAATTTCTTATTGTATAAACATTTGTTTCTTTAGAAATAACATTAATAAAATATTTCTTCTTCAATATTAAAAACTATTTTCAATATAAACTAGGTTTGAATCCCGCGCTTCGCAGCGGGGGTTTTGTTGGTTCGTTGGATGTTAAGTAGTTTTAACTCTTGGCTGAATTGCAAGAAATAAGACCTAAAAAGTTGGCAAAGTCCGCTATCAAGTTTTTTGCAATAATGAACAAATAATCTTCTGATTTATCTTGAAAACTATATTTAATACCAAATGTGTACTCGGGTAAGTATAGAATAATAATTAATTTACCTCAAGATTTAGGTTATCAACTATGTGTACAATGAAACCACCACCTTCACAAGACCGAATAAGGTAGCCACTTGGTAGCATTTCCCCTCTTACAAACTGAGTAGCAGCAGCCGGATTTGGGCCGGCACCAGAGCCTGTTAAGGATCTCTCACACACCTTACATGCAGGAAACTCGCATCAAATTTAGACATAGACAAATTGATAAAAGCAGAGTAAAATGGAATTATAAACATACCACAAGACTTCCATTTTCTAAACTTGTAGTGTGTCTTAAGGTCTAGAAATCCCTTGCTGGAGCTAGTGTGATTGGAGCAAAAATCTAAGATGCAAAATTAATACATTATTTTTTTGAAAATACAGAATTGTTGCTTCAAATGAGTGTATATATATAGTTAATGATGTATCTTTATGTTTACCTGCGTATATACAAGTTCAATTGTCCCCCCATTTCCAGCAGGAAACATTGTAAAAACTTCAAGGGTACGACAGTCACGGAACCAAGAAGGACGATCTTTAAGTATCTCTACAATCTATAAATCATGGAAATCAGTAATAAACACAATCAAGTGTCATATAAATCCTTTTAAGGAGAGTAATGTCACCTTTGTGGGCTCTAAACTTACGAGACCGCAGGCTCTAGCTGCCACTCCACTGCAACTCTGTGAAATGGCAAAGATCCCAACTGAATCCGGACCAGGCTGCAAAAAAGATTTGATTTGGATTAACTAATCATAATCAATTTAGACATTTCAATCAAGATTGTTACAGATTAGTCCATAAAGATACAAATTTGATAACCAAATTAAACACTTTAATCATGATTACTACTGTATAATTTAGCCCCAAAAAAAGTGTAGACTTGGATGCCAATTTCGACATTTTGATCAAGATTATTATTATTAATTAATACAATTAGAGGTAAGGAGATTATAGAAACCTTCATCCCAGGCATCTAGACCCAATCAACAACAGTTCCTCTGGCCTTTGAAAGGAACTCCGCCAAGGTCTCTTCTGCAATCGAGAGAAGTTTGCCAAAATCGCAAACAATTATCAGATTAGAATTACCAAATAAAGTAAAAATAAAGTTTAAAGATAACTGTCATCTATGGAATCCCGAATTACCCAGCCGGGTTGTTTGCATCTCTTAGAGAATGTTGTGGAGTGGTAATCACAGATTCGCAGCTTGCATCCGTAGCTGCTGAACCCTGAAAAAATATTCGATTTTTGATGAATATTTAAGAACTGTTAAAAGAATTTATTTCGCTTCGTTTTTTAGTAAACCTCTAGCTATTAAATTTGTATGTCCACATACCGTGTGCAATTGGTGGTGCATATATCCATTTTCACATACAAGCTGAGACACTTGTTTTTGCAGGCGATCATTTTCCTCTATTAATAACTTTTTTATTGGCGTAAGCTATTAACAACCCGTTTTGAGCCATATCAAATACCAACCGTTTAGACCCATTTCCAATACCACCCTTTTTGACCCACAACCAATACCACCCGTGTTGACCCATACCAAGGTTTTGCATTTGGATGTGAGATCCGCTATTCTTTGAATGGCCATGTTAGCTTTCGTGTATGTGACGTATTTCATCTAAAAAATCTGAGTAAACTATATTTTTGGTAACATTAGCAGGTGTTTCGTCAGATGAATCTATGTAAACTTTTAAAGCATTCGGTGAAGTCGACCTTGAGAAAGCTACATATAATTGGCCATGACTAAAAACAGGCTGTGGTAAGTAAACACCAATTTTGTTCAAAGATTGTCCCTGGCTTTTGTTAATTGTCATTGCATAGCAAAGTTTAATGGGAAATTGCTTTCGTTTAAACACAAATGGAAGCTCTGGGTCAGTGTGAGTTAGAAAACACGGCCATCTTTTGGGTTAAAGGTACTAAAAGAACTAACAGAGTGAAAGCAGCATTCGCCTAACCCACAATTTACTTTATAAAAAAAATTGTGTTTCAGGGTCATGTATCTAAATAATTAGTTTTATATGTATCTAATAGATGATAAACTCCAAATTCTTTTGAATTTACAATACATGATGGCAACCACGAAAACCCAGTTTTAGTCCTATTTGGTTTTCTCACATGAATAAAACAACAAACTTATTACATTAGTATTTTGATCATATACATATTCGTATGTTTACTACAATTGCAAATTTCAGGACTAAGAAACATACTCATGCATTCATCTTGATTCATGCTACCAACCGAAACTAAAATTTACTAAGAAACAAACAATTGCAAGATATAAACATGTGGTGGTGATTGAATTTATAGTTGAGAACTCAAATCAAATTTGAACCTCTAATCTATTAGTTAAAGAATTGGACTGAATTTTGAGGCACATGCACATTGAATTAGAGTGCAAACTATCATCGACGATAAGCTGAAGATCCCAAATGATTAAAACAGATAAAGTTTGGAAATTAAATTAGCAATGCATCTTTATGAGCGACTTTTAAACATCAGAAATGAATAATGGAAGAGAAATCCATCACAGGGAACAAATCAAGAAAATGAAAAAACCACTAAAATGAAAATTAGTGTTGTTTACCTAACTACCGAATAGGTGTCCGGTAAGGAACCTGCAATGAAGTCGCCACTTAGGGTGAATCAAGTAATTTTTTTGACCTAGAAAACCAAGCTCAGCGGCCGTTAAACCCACATAATCACTTTTTGCTGAAACGATCTGTATTTTATGAGGTACAATAAGTTAATGCGTATATGCAAGTCGTCATGCAGAACTCATTTATTTGTTGTTTTAAATTTTAGCTTAGAAAAAAACATAATAAACTTTTGTAAAACTACTACAAGAATAACAAAATATTAAATGCACGTGTCAAATGTAAAATGTCGTCCCGCTGCATTGCGCGGGCACCCTTCTAGTTCGATTAAAATTAAACAAAAATACATGAAAAAACCTCATTCTGATTTGTTCGATTGTAATTGATAACTATCATCTACATTACTCAAAGTCAACTCCACAGGCTCACCTAGTATAAGAGTCGGTTATTCATACTTTTTGTCTCCCAATAGGAAGTCGGAAAATAGCTATATAAAAAAGATACAAAAGGTTGAAAGAAAATCAAAACACAAAAATCGGCAAAATAATAGTGAAAAATCCAAACACGGAAGTAATAGAAATGCATAAAGAAAAAAAGAAAAGAAATAGAAAACTCGATTTTTCTAAGGTTATCAAGAATCTATCGGTGACACTGAATGAAAAAAGCATTTGTTTATTTATTCAATAAAACTAATTTTAGTAAATCTGTATATTTTACTATTTGAATAATATAATGTTAATATAATAAAAAAAATTAATTTTAAAATAATATTCGAAAATAAGATATGATTGAAATTACGTTTGAGTACAATATAAGTAATAAAATAATGATATCAAACTTATAAACTGTTGTTTTTTAACTTTCTTTATTTTTTTTAAAAGTTAAGCATAATGTTTTAAAAAAAACATTTTTTAAAATATAAGTTTTAAAATTTTCATATTATAACTCTCAGTTTTAATTATTTTTGGTTTATAAAAATTTTCTTTTTAAACAACAATTTTAGAATATTTTAAAAAAGTTTAATGTTTTAAAAAATTTCTTATTGTATAAACATTTGTTTCTTTAGAAATAACATTAATAAAATATTTCTTCTTCAATATTAAAAAACTATTTTCAATATAAATTTTTTTAATAATATTATTAGTAATTAATTTAATCATTTAATTAGAGAGAGAAGTAAAAAATTAATAATAATGAATGTAGTGCTGTCATGTGTCCCATTTAATTATTTTTTATTAAAGTAAAAAGATTTAGCTACCACTTATAACACCATCAGTGTTGTTGAGACCAGATCGGACCGGCCGGTCCGACCGGTTCGACCGCGAATCGGGGCCTGGTCCGGTCCGGTCAGGGGTGGATCGTTTTTGTTGCTTTGAACCGGCCGGTTGAAACCGAACCGGCGGTTGGACCGGCGAACCGGGCCGGTTCCGACCGGTTTTCAATTTTTTTTTGTTTTTAGTGGGTAAAAACGGGTGTTAAACCATAAATTAGTACTTCGGATATATAATATAGTTAAGTTTTATATATAACTATAAAATATATGTAAAAATCATATATAAATTACTTATATTTAATTACATATATAAATATAATTAAAATATAGTTAAATCCGGTCCATCCGGTCCGACCGGTCCGACCACCAAACCAGTAAAGCATTCGGTTCGACGTCCGATCCGGTTCTGAAAACATTGAACACCATTGATGGTTTGTTGGTAATATAGTTTCGCCATTGGATCAATGGTTAAATGTTTGTCACTAATCACGTTAGTCATATAGCCTTAGCAATTCGTGTATAGTATCTTTCTGTGATCTATCTGTCATTCATCTTTCAAAAATTGATAGCTATATGTAAATGGTGTCTTTAATTAAACTCGGTAATATAGCTAATTTGTTTATTTTAAAAAAAATGTTTATGACAAACTAAAGTCTAAATTGTTGAAACATATGTATCTTTCACTTTAATATCAAACATATATATTTTATAATTGTCTTATATTTTCTAACTATTGGTATTAAATTTGTTTCATGATGGATATTGGACTGCTATTGAGTTGAATTGGGCTTGTAGCAGTAAAGATCAATGGGTCTAGATCAGTAAAGGAGGGGCCCAAGTAAGAGATGACAAAAGAGGGTACAAAACTGATGGATGATAACTTCATAGACAACAGTGGTTATTCTTCAATTTATGCTCCTTAGGCTGAGGGTGAAGAAGATGATGAAATCAAGGACACTATCATCAAGTTGCTCAACATCATCAACACTCTATCGATTCTTCAAATATATTCTTCATCAGATGGTTTTTTATCAATAATGTCATCTCTTGTAGTTCATATATTTTTTATTATCATCTCTGTTAGTGTTTCATCTTCATGTTCATCTAGATGAAACAATTTGTTTGATTGTATCTAAACTAGGTCTATCACATTGATGACCTAATTCCAGTTCTGATTATAAAATTCTTGTTCTAGAAAATTGTTTTATTTGTTCTTGTTTGATTCTGAGTGTAAATGTATAAAGTCTGGGTTTAATAGAGTTGAAATCCTGATTTATTGACATGGTATCAGAGCTGAGGCTCTGATATCTCCGTTATTCCGCTGTCGCTTATCTAGATAGTTCTTGATATTAGGGTTTCTTCAATCTTGAAACCCTAGATCTGATCCTTTGGTGTTTTTCGTTTGAGGGCTAATTGGTACGGAATGACATATCCGCTCGATGATGAAGATCTAATTGTCACCTTATTGTTTCCGCTGTTGTGATAAAGAAAGAATCTATGTTCATGTTCTTCACTCATCAGTCAGCGGATTAAAGGCTTTCTTGGTGTTCTTCGTTCTGTTCTTCATTAAGACTATTCACACATTTTCATCCCCAATTTGCAACTCCACCGCCGATAACAAGATTTCAATTTACGATGGCCTGTACCAAGAAACTGCTCGTAAATTCACAGGAGGAAAGGCCCCCAGGAAGCAGCTTGCCACCAAGGCTGCTCGTAAGTCTGTACCAACCACAGGAGGTGTGAAGAAGCCTCACAGATACAGACCAGGAACTGTTGCTCTTCATGAAATCCGTAAGTACCAGAAGAGCACTGAACTTTTGATCAGGAAGCTTCCTTTCCAGAGGCTTGTTCGTGAAATTACTCAAGATTTCAAGACGGATCTGAGCCACCAGAGCTGGATTCAAAGCAAACTGAACAGGAACCAACACTAGATGATTATGATTGCTCAAACGATCACAACTCAGTTGTCATTGTTCAAAGAATGTTTTGAGTCCTTTTTTTTCTTTTTTTTTCAACCCTCAACCGAATAGCCTTGGTGGGTGTCACTTGATTCTCAATATTTTGCGTTGTGTTCTGTTCTTGCACCGGCGTTGTTGTTATCCATTGTGAATGACTTGATTAGTTGCTTCCGTTTAATGAGTCTGGACGTCTAATAATCATGATGGAGGAGAAAAGCCTAAAATCAAAAAGGACTTCGAAAAAAAATGACCGGGAATTTTTATCTCTGCCAAGTTATAATTATAAGTCACTTTTCTGTATTATGTGTTTAATATGAGGTTTCGTGAGTATTACACTATGGTTAACCAATTGTCCTTGCATAGTGTGTTTATTTTTTGTATGAGAAATTTTGTTATTAGCATCTACAACACTTCTGATTAGGAGTCTATCCAAATGCACTTAAGTTAATGATACCGGATGTTAATGAATCACGAGGCTTTATGTAAAATGCATGGTTTTTGAATATTAAAAGTATTGTTTATAGTTAACATGCATTGATCGAGAATTGGTTTATATACGTAACATGACTGCTTCTAGTTCATATATATCGTTTGCTCATTCTGGGATTATGAAGGTGTTTACTATAACTTGCTTTCATGCTTGTCATTTCCTCTCATATATTCTCTTAATATGGCTGTCGAATTAATATATCTTTTGTTGTTGATGGTGGCACTGGTCTATTCATAGACAATAGTGATAAAGTACTTTATAAAATTCAATAATAGATCAATGCTATGACTATTTTCATAAGCTCCTTGTGTTCGTGTTATTGTTTAAGTATGCCATTGCATGAAAGATGCTATGTCCCGATAATGAGCTTTCATGAAACTTATTGCTAAAAGAAAAACTTCAAATTAGTTGTGTAATTGATGTGTTTTAGATGCCGCACGTTGTAGAAAACTAGTAATCAATTAAGAATCGTTCTCGTAGAATAATTCTTTATGTACTAGAATCACTATTTTGCACATTAAACCTTATCTTGCTATCACTATGCTCGTGTGGATGCTTGGTATATAGTTGACTCAAATGCCTGTATTATACGCTGTGAGATTCTTTTTTTCATCATCCACATATGTATTGGTTTTCAATTTTTGTTTGTGTTTTCGAAGTTTAGTGTGTAGAAATCTTTGCATACTTATTTTGCATCATAATCTGTTATGTTGTGAGTATGTGCATAAATTCTTGTTAAATGTCATTATATTCTGCTGTTGAATACTAAGTATTTCAACTAAGGTTGTGGAGATGTCATCGTCTTTCCTTGGCACTTGGTTATCATTTCATCTTGTTTTAATGACTGTCTGTAGAAAAAATAATAATAATAAAATAAACTCAGAGTTTGTTTGCTATTGAGTTTTTTAAAAATAAGTTTTTATGTATATGAAGGTTGTTTAAGTTGAGTGAGTTTTCCAAATCTTAAAAGCATATCTAATGGAAAATTCATGCTCGGATTTAAAACCTAGTACGTTCTGTTTTTCGTGGTTAGTCTCTTCTGAATTTTTTATTGGTCTCTTGGTCATCATGTTTCTCATTAACATGATTATATGATTCTCTATTATTTTAGTTAGAAGGGTATTCCGATTAAAAATTTGTATTTTGGTTTGTTGAACCTTGTGGTATAGTCGTATTTTTCAAGATTGTTCTTGAATGTTTTGATAGCGAATGTAGTTTTTGATTGCAAATCAGGTGATTTTTATATACAATTAGAAGTTGTCTTGGCTGTTGGTTCATGTCTATTGTAGAAGCATGTGATTTTCAGTGTTATAAGGCATGTTTCTTGGATATTGTGATTCGAATATTGTTTGTGAAGTGTTTTTACAGCCTTGTATGATCTCTCTAGCGAGAGATTTATTTTTTTCCTGGTTGCAAATCGTATGATTTTTATGTCAATCAGATCTGGTTTGGCTGTGTTTTTTGTCTGATATAGTTCATGTTATGATCACTACTATTAGACTTATTTCTTGAATCGTGTGATTCAATTTGTTTGTGAAGCTGTAAAAGTTTTTGCTTGTATCAATTAGTCTTTATGTTCTTTACAAGTCTTCTATATATTTCTTGTAAAGTTGTAAAAGTTTTGATCAAGTCAAATTAGTCTTTAAGTTCTTCACAGTTCTTGTCTTCAGACAGTGTTCTGAGTTCTTAAAAGTCAAGTGGCTTTTATTTTTCTTATGAGAGATATGCCTCTGATAGTCTTATAGAATCGTTTGATTCTTTCTATTTTTGATCGGAATTTGTTTTTCTGATCTCTTTCTTTCTGGTATGTCTTATGACATGTCTTTGTCTTTAAAGTCATGTGACTTTATGTTTCATCATATTTGTATTTGATGTATATGGTGCGATCATATAATTTTGTAACAATTGGAATATGGTGTGTGATTGTTTTTATTCTGTGGTGATTACTGCAAGTTATGATGTGCCTTGTTGCATTGATATGTTTTCGTTTGTCATGATAAGTCAAATTCATTTTTGATTATGAGTGTATTTTAGGATAATGATGTTAAGAGAGAGTTACAAAAAGTTAATAACTGTGTTGTATCTTGGTTGTTGTTACATAATGATAAGTTACTTCTTGCTGGCTAATCTTTTGTCTAGATTAAAGCTGTGTAGTTTTTTTTAACACCAAGTTACAATTCCATGCTTGTCTGTATATGTTGGTTAATGCTTTCTTTTAATCATTGTTGCTTATGTCTGTTATATTTGAAAGTTGTATTGCATGAATAAACAAAACAATCTTTTGAAGGTGATGTTAATTCTTAGGTGTATGCTTCCCTTGTTTATGTGCATCACCTCTAGGCCTTTATCTCTCTTATTGAGAATTATTTTGCTATTGTTTTTTGTGTTATTGTAACACCAAATATTTTGTCTTAGTCATATTTGGTTCTGGAATCTTTCTTTAGTACACAAAGAGAGATTTTTAGTAAACAATATGAGATTGAGTTGGAAATGGTTAAATTTTGAGCAGTTTCTTCTTTGTTTAATGAATTTGTGTTGTTTGAGTGTTCCATTGTTTCGTTGTTTCAATTTGTATGTTTTTATAAAAAATTAAAAAAAATCTTTGGTTAAATTGAAGTTTTTTTTCCTTGTTCGTTTTTTCTCACCTGAGTTTTCACGTAGTTTCTCTCTCAATATACTTTTAGAGATTTTCTAGGGTTTTTAAGGTCTTATTCTCAGAGTCTCTTTCTTTCATATTTGTATGTAATTCTTAGATTAAATCATCTTGTGGATGGTTTAATTGTGGTTGCTTTGCATAAGATTTTTTGGGGTGTTCCTCCGGTTGTTATTCAGATCTGTTGTTACTGATTATACTCAGTTTGATTCTATACCAATCATCTTCGTGAATTGAAGCCACTGTTTAAAGTTGAACATTTAACCGGGTTGGTTTTGGAAGGAGTGTTGGTATATTTACTTTCTAATTGAAAATTCAGTTGTTTGTTAAATTCTGTTGTTGAAAATGAAACTTTTGAAGTTTTTTTTAACTATTTGGTATGTTTGCTTATTAAATTGAGGGGGGGTGTTGAAACATATGTATCTTTCACTTTAATATCAAACATATATATTTTATAATTGTCTTATATTTTCTAACTATTGGTATTAAATTTGTTTCATGATGGATATTGGACTGCTATTGAGTTGAATTGGGCTTGTAGCAGTAAAGATCAATGGGCCTAGATCAGTAAAGGAGGGGCCCAAGTAAGAGATGACAAAAGAGGGTACAAAACTGATGGATGATAACTTCATAGACAACAGTGGTTATTCTTCAAGTTATGCTCCTCAGGCTGAGGGTGAAGAAGATGATGAAATCAAGGACACTATCATCAAGTTGCTCAACATCATCAACACTCTATCGATTCTTCAAATATATTTCTTCATCAGATGGTTTTTTATCAATAATGCCATCTCTTGTAGCTCATATATTTTTTATTATCATCTCTGTTAGTGTTTCATCTTCATGTTCATCTGGATGAAACAATTTGTTTGATTGTATCTAAATTAGGTCTATCACATTGATGACCTAATTCCAGTTCTGATTATAAAGTTCTTGTTCTAGAAAATTGTTTTATTTGTTCTTGTTTGATTCATGAGTGTAAATGTATAAAGTCTGGGTTTAATAGAGTTGAAATCCTGATTTCTTGACATAAATCAACTATAATCATTGTTGCTCATAGTTAAGTATTAGTTACATTGGTGATTGACTTATAAGCGAGTTCAAATACTTATACATACAAGTTGAAAGGTGGTATTTCAAAAAAAAGTTATTGTTAAGCAAAGAAAACTAAAATCATTGCAAAATTGCTTTGTAAATGTTGCAATTAAACGAATAACCAAATCTTCCATTAATTTTGTCATAAGCATACTACGGATTTGTTATGATTCTAGATGTCGTAAATTGTTAAATCCACATCAATGTTAGATCGTTTTAGAAACAAAAAAATTATCTTTATCGGATATGAATGATTATCCAAGTTTCGAGCCAAGCATTATGCAATCCTGCTTAGCTTCATTCACTTTTAACACCCTCGACGAACCCTAATTAATAAAATTAAAAAATTGTAAGTCAGAAAACGCTTTGTGACAACCACTAGCATGGTTTAGTTGTAAAGGTGCATGTCTCTCATTCTTAAGGTGGCGGGTTCAAGCTAAGACATATGGAGTAAACTTAATCTGGAGTAGTGTACAATTAGATTAGGGTCTTTTAAAAGAAAAAAAAAAGAACTTTTTGTTTAAGGTATTGGCCTCAATTTTGTTCATAATTCATTTTAAAAGAAATTTTCATTGAAATCCGAAAAAAGCAAAACAAAGAGCGTATACCACGGTTATCATGCCTTGAAACCTCACATAAACTTTAATGTACCTTCTTATAATCAAAATAGGGTTCTAGATACGTACCTACGTCCTTACATAGGATAAGCATGTTCTTAAAAGGTAACCATGTGTTTCACATGGCTCATCCCATTAGCAATAAGATAAATTATATGTAAACCGTAAAGAAATAATGTGACACTTTCTTTATGTTAACCACCGGTAAACAATGGTCGTGAGGATAATTACAATTCATGTGAGTGCACCCACGAATACATATGTGCTAGAAAAAAGTTATAGCACAATGATGGGTGTCATTGTGTTATATTAACTTTTACGTAATATATTAGATGTTGTAATTTTATGTTTAATATTCAACTATCATATTTTATCATTATTTCATGACCAATCAATGAGGATTGTAAAATTTAAACAAACAAGTTTATGGTTGAGCTTAAATGGTTTCATTCCTAAACAACACCTAAACCGGCTTAGGGGCTGTTTGATTTGATCAGCATTGAAGACTGTATCAGATGTCTTAAAAAAACTGATCTTGTCAGAGGGTAAAACAAAGATGGGTCAGAGGGTAAAACAAGGGTGGGTCAGAAAGGCTGACTCGGTCAGAACCTATTTTTGCAAATCAAACGCGCTGATTGGTTGACCGAGTCAGCAGTCAGAGCATCAGTCAGATGCAATCAAACAACCCCTTAAACGATCTTTTTAGACTCACCATTGTACTATTGTACTTGTTTAGACTCACCATTGTAGTCACACAAATCATTCATGTATCAACATATACACCTTGAACGTATCGTTGTACATCAGAGGCATAATTCTAAATATTTAATTTCAGTTTTGTAAATAATTTCAAGTCGTTGTTGCAATTGAGCAATTTAGACCCACAATGGTAACTAGTTTAAACGTATTGTTATAATCTACATTGTTTTAACATTTTATAAAAGATATATATTTTTTTCTAAAAAAAGACCAAACTATATTTGCAGTAAAAGATTTATATTATAGTTTATGATAAGTTTTTTTAGAAATTAATAAAAATATAAAAGTCATTTAAGTTAAAAACCTTATGAATCTAGGTTTAGAAAGAAAGTAAATTACCCTTTCAACCACATTCAACTTTCATGTTGATAATGGATCAAGGACTATCAAGGACTGGAACTACCCAAATCAAATGACCAAGACCAAACCGAATAAGATGGAAAAATAAGGAACGAAGACCGAACCCATTTTGTGTATTTCAGGTAGGTCTCGACCAGTCCAGCTCGATTCATATCTCTTCTCGGCTCAAGTCTAGAGATGCTAACCCAACACCTCGTCCAACCTAGAAAAGGAGAGAACGTTCTAGACTTGTACCATGTTTTCTATATTAACAAAAATAACTTTTAAGATGCACACACATCACAGAGTTTCAAAAACTAAAACTATAAAAAAAATCATGACCAAAGAATCAACAACAAAAATATTAATATACCAACCAATTTGTATTTTAATCAACACATATAATACACACGTTACTAACCTAATCATTTAATACTCAAGTAACAACGCTGCAATTATATAAAAGCCCAAGTAAACCTACTCCATTTTATAATCCTAAACTAATATTTAGCAAAGCCCAACCCAAAACAACTTATCTTCTTCTTAATTTCTTATAGTCAAAAACCCTAGGCCCTCAATTTAAAACAACACATAATTCCGCAGCATTTATAAGAGGCTGTTTAGGATTACTTATTTTAAACAACTTTTGATTTTTGAAAGAGTGAAAAGACCAAAATGTTTTTTTAAAAGTCATCAAAAATTAAAAATTTTAACTTCCGGTGACTTTTGAAAGGATATTTATCTTTCACACTTTCAAAAATCTAAAGTTGTTTAAAAAAAGCAATCCCAAACAGCCCCTAATTCTGGTGGTGCTGCTGCTGCAATGGTCAGTTTTCACCCGCAATTCCACATCGAACACATTGAATTCACAAATATGTGTATATATATCAATGTATGAAGCTAATTTTGCACTTTAATCTCAGGTGAAGTACTCAAAGGAACCAGATAACCCCACCAAATGTAAGTTCATCGATTATTTTGCTCGTTCATCGCTAGGGTTTCCATTACTGTAATTTAATCATGTGTTCGTTGTTGATGTTCGATCAGCTTGCAAAGCTAGGGGTTCAGATCTCAGGTGTCATTTTAAGGTTCGCTGATTTTAGTCTTCGATTTCGATTTGTTATTGATTATTAACATTATGAGCTCGTTAATTATTGTTTGAGATGTTGTATTGGTTATTGTGTTGCTAATTTACTGTTTGAACGATATTTTATAGAACACTAGGGAAACTGCACATGCTATACGCAAGTTGCCATTGATTAAGGCCAATAGGTACTTAGAAGATGTTCTTGCCCATAAACAAGCTATTCCGTTTACGCGGTTTTGTGGCGGAGTTGGACGGACTGCACAGGCAAAGAATCGGCATTCGAATGGACAAGGACGTGGCCTGCTAAGTCTGCAAAGTTTATCCTTGATTTGCTCAAGAATGCCGAGAGCAATGCAGAAGTAAATTTCAAAGTTTTACTTTTACCCTTACAATGACACACATATGTAGTTATATAAAGGGATGATGTATACAAAACCAATTTTAAGTAGAGATTGTGGTACATGAGACTGTTTCTATAATTCTATCTATAATTCTATCTCTCACTATACATGTAACCGTGTGTGTCTCTTTCTATAATTCTATCTCTCACTATACATGTGATTATCTTTAATGCAGAATGTATAGCACATTGCTTATGTGATTCTCGCAGTTATCTACTTAAAATTGGCTTGTATTCAAAGCAGCCCTAGTTATATATAATTTTGTTTTTGTAAGTTATGTATGCTGAAATTATGCTTATTTGGGTTTGTTAAATCTGGTAGGTTAAGGGGTTGGATGTGGATTCTCTTTACATTTCTCACATTCAGGTGAACCAAGCACAGAAACAAAGACGCCGGACTTACCGTGCTCATGGAAGAATCAATCGTGAGTTTTGTTTTCATAATGTTTCATCTTTTTTTGGCATATGTGCGAGTATGGTAGCAATTTTGGAATGGGCCAAACAGGTTGACACCAACAATTAGATCATTTTATGTAAAATATATCATTTCTGTTTTGAAATAGTTATATTTTAATAATAGCATTTGACAAGGTGATTATTTCTATAACATATGCTATATTTGGAAAAAATTCTTTTTCGGGTAATCTGACACCATATGGACCAACTACCCATTTTGACTCGTTTATCAACCTCACGAACCAGCCTATTTCATCATCACTGTGCATAAAATTTAGTGGTGGAAACTTGTGCATACATCATACACTAAGGTATTTTATGTTATGACAAATTTTGTAATCTGTTTGTTTTGCAGCTTACATGTCTTCTCCTTGTCATATTAAGCTGACTTTATCTGAGAAGGAAGAACCTGTTAAGAAAGAGGTTTGTTTTTTATTTTATTTTTGTTTAAGTCCGTACTCAATGTTTGAAGCAATAGATAACGCGATATGGAATACCACGATAACCAAATAATTAGCTGTCATAAAACGGGTTGTAGAAGATGGTGTTTGGATGTGTTTAAGCTGTTTAAACAAACAAACAAACAAACAAAACAACCCAGTATATCCCACTTAAGAGCAAGGTCTGGGAGGGGTAGGTGGTGGCGAGTCTTTCCTCTATCCAGATAGGTAGAGAGACCGCTTCCAAAGAGACCCCCGGCCAGCGGCGGAGCTTGAGCCAAAGGTTAGGGGGGGCGGGGGCGAAAGTAAACTATTTTAGGGGGGGCGGATTCTATATTTATTAAAAAATTTACACTACCGGACCGAAAATTTACACTATCGAGCTAAAAATTTACACTACTGACGAAAAAAAGAGGGGGGGCGGGGGCCCCCCCTGGCCCCAATTAAGCTTCGCCAATGCCCCCGGCTCGATAACAAAAGCAATAACGCTAGCGAATCAGCATATAATCAAACATACGATATATGATATATGATATATGATATAGCACACAGCATACAACAAACAGTAAAATATCACCAAAAGGAAATATAAAATGAACAAGCATACATCAGAGAAGCTGTAAGTTTCCCCTAAAAAGGCATAAGCGTACTACATACACATCAGGTCTCGTAACAAGTAATCAAAGTCACTTCCTAGCTACAGAAATCACTAAAAATCCTTAATTTTAATTCTACGCCTCCACTCACTCCTATCCTCGATCATGTGCTCAGAGATGTACAAGTGTACCATATCTCGCCTAATTATCTCTTCCCAAGTCAACCTAGGTCTTCCACTACTCTTCCTACCCTCTAGGATGATGTTCTTCACTGCCCTAACCGGTGTTGCCATTAGTCTCCTCTTGACATGTTCAAACCATCTTAATCTTCCCTCTCGTATTTTATCTGCAATACAAGCCACTTCTAACTTCTGTCGAAACACTTTGTTTCTTATCCGATCCAGTCTTGTATGGCCACACATCCACCTCAGCATTCGCATTTCCGCAACCTCTATTTGTTTCTCGTGCGATTTCTTTATGGCCCAGCAGTCTGTTCCATATAGCATAGCTGGGCGTACCGCCACTATGTATAGTTTTCCCTTTAGTTTTGCTAGAAACCTCTTATCACATAGGATCCCTGATGCTGCTCTCCACTTGCACCATCCTGCTTGGACACGGTGAGCTACATCGCTATGTATCTCTCCGTCCTCCTGCAGGTACGAGCTCAGATATTTGAACCTAGATGTTCGTGGGACCGGCATACCCTAGATACTGATTCGGGTGTCCTCTTCCTCGTCGCCACCAAAGTTACAATGCATGCATTCCGTCTTAGAGCGACTTATCGTTAATCCTCTGCTCTCTAGCGCTGCTCTCCACTGCTCTAGCTTGTCGTTAAGCATCATTTTAGATTCTGATATTAAGACAATATCATCCGCAAAGAGCATGCACCACAGGACTGACTGTTGTATAGACTTAGTCATCTCATCCAACACTAGTGCGAAGAGAAATGGGCTCAATGCCAATCCTTGGTGGAGTCCCACTTCCACTGAGAATGAGTCTGTGTCTCCTACCGGTGCTCGCACACACGTTTTTGCCCCGTCATACATGTCCTTAATTATTTTGATATACCTCTCTGGTACCCCTCTAAGTCGTAGACTTTTCCAAATTAGTTGTCGCGGAACACTGTCATAGGCCTTTTCTAGGTCGATGAATACCATATGGAGGTCCCTTTTCTTTACTCTATATTTTTCCATTATCCGTCTTATGACGTGTATGGCTTTTGTGGCATAAATCCAAATTGGTTTATTGCTATCTGGATTTCCCGTCTAATTCTCATGTCAATAACTCTTTCCCATAGTTTCATCGTGTGACTCAATAGCTTTATTCCCCTATAGTTTTCGCAACCTTGGATATCTCCTTTTTTCTTATATATGGGGACTATGACACTGGTTCTCCACTGGTCTGGCATCTTCCCTGTCTTAAAGATAGCGTTTTAATATCACCATAATCAGATTACAGATAATCAGTTACATGGGTGTTTGTTATATCATCAGTTACTGAAATAATTAGATTGCCTCCATCCAAACGCTTGAAATTTGGTATTTAAAATTGGATAGTCGAATAATTAGTTTGTAAATGTGATCCCAAACATTCATATAAACTACTTGCTAACAAATTAAACTGTTTGTGGATCGTGCTTGTGTTTGTGCAGCCTGAGTCTCAGTTGGCTGCAAAAAAGACAAAGTAGAGTCTAGCAGGATATCTGAAGCGCGGACGATTTTGCTAGGAAGAACTTTAGTTGTATTATCATTGTCGTGTGAAACACATCTACAATGCAACTTCATCTCCTCTCTTAGGGTTTCAAATCTCCATTCAACAGCACTGATTCACAACCTCAAACTCATTCCACCACTGAATCAACACTACACATGCTTCCAATTCGATTAATGCTCTGAACAAATATGGATCCAAAGCCTCCCTTCCGATCGGGAAGGTCCACCGTTAATCGACAGAATTCATCCACTTCATCATTGCTATCGAAAACACTCTCAGATGCAAGCACACAAAGTCTATCTTCAATCCTCAACAATCCTCATGTCTCCGATGGCACATGGGCTGGCTGGTGGTCATCTTCTTCAACTGCTGTACAAATCCCTGGATTTGCTCCTCCTTCCGCTAACAAAACCCTGGGGTGGAAATCACTCGATGTGATTTCGCATCGTATGTGTCTTCGATCTCCGATCATTATAGCCGATTTGAAGACATCAGTGTTACAACTTAAAATTCCAGTATATTCTTATTGAAGGGTGTTCAACCCAAATGATTACATCCTATCACTATATATAGCCGTTAGAACTAACTAACTGACTTTTACAATTACACATTTAGTCCCTCTACTTTGCACTAAACACATTTAACCAAAAGTACATTCTAACATCAAACTACTAAACATACAATACAAGTAAACAAAGAATTAACTAACATTCACCCCTTAATTCTTTCAAATCTCCAACTCCTAGCTTACTCTTCATTTCAGCAAATTTTATCCGGGGCAATGCTTTAGTTAGTATATCTGCCTTTTGTTCATTTCCCTCAATGTGTCTCACCATCACACACTTCCTTTCAACACATGATCTAATATAATGATACCTCACATCTATATGCTTGGATCTGCCATGGAAAACTGGATTTTTCATCAACTGTATAGCTGATTTATTATCAAATATATCAATATACGACCCATTTCACTATCCATCAACTCTTCAATCAGACCTTTAAGCCATATAGCCTGCTGCGCAGTGGCTGTAGCAGCCATAAACTCTGCCTCACAGGAAGACAATGCCACAGTCTCTTGTTTTTGGCTTACCTAACTGATAGGTCCTCCTCCAAAGTAGAAAACCATGCCTGTTGTACTTTTGCCATCTGCCTTAGTAGGCGCATGTGAGCTATCACTATAGCCAACCAATTCCCTTGTTGCACCATATCTATACCACACACCATGATCTAAAGTGCCCTTCACATATCTCAGTATGGTTTTCACTGCTTGCCAATGTGTAACCTTCGGCTTTTCCATAAACCTGCTAGCTATTCCAACTGCATAGCATATATCAGGCCTAGTCTGGGTTAGATACCTTAAACATCCTATGGCTCTTCGGTACCTAGTTGAATCCACAGCCTCACTGTCATCATCCTTACCCAGTTTCACACCTGGATCCATTGGGATCTTAGAAGCATTACATTCCAGCAGACCCTGATCTTCTAGTACTTTTCTACCATACCTAGATTGAGTAACAAATGTCCCATCTTTGCATTGATTAACCTCAATCCCCAAATAGTAATGTAGCAGTCCCAAATCAGACATTTCAAAGCAACTCAACATCATCTTTGAATTCTGTAATGATAGCAACACATGAACCTGTCACTATGATATCATCCACATAAACTCCTAGGATAACTACCCCTTTGACAGTTTGTCTTTTGTAAACAGCATGTTCTCTTGGGCATCTTTTAAAGCCAAACTTCACTAAGGTTTCATGTAGTTTTTGATTCCAAGCTCTTGGAGCTTGTTTAAGCCCATACAAGGCTTTGATCAATCTATACACCTTAGTCTCCTGCCCCTTCTTCTCAAAGCCTTCAGGCTGGGCAACATACACTTCCTCGTTCAAGTCTCCATTGAGGAAGGCTGTCTTCACATCCAAGTGATGAACCAACCACTTATGCACAGCTACAAAAGCTAGCAAAACTCTCACTGTTTCCAGCCTTGCTACTGGTGCAAAAACCTCCTTATAATCTACACCATATTGCTGCACATATCCTTTCACAACCAACCTAGCTTTGTGTCGAATTACATCACCTTGTGCATTCTTCTTTAGTTTGAACAGCCACTTCAAACCTATTGGCTTTACTCCTTTTGGACACTCCACTAATCTCCATGTCCCATTCTTTTCAATGCTTTGAGTTCATCTGTCATTGCAGCCATCCATTCTTTGCTTTCTTTAGCCTGCATGAACCCCACTGGTTCATTTTCATGTAACAACAACTCAGCTTCATTATATTGTGGTGGCATAAAAGGAACCCTTTCCAACACCTCAGTTCTATCAAACACATCATCTAAGGATGTAAATCCTTTAGTGGTGTATCATCATAAGTTGATCTTGGAACTTGATCAACCTGTGATGCACTACCAGAAGTATATTCAGCATTATCTCTTATTCCAACACCCCTGAATTTGGTGTTGTGTGCAACCTCTCATCATCAGGATCAGACCACCTTGAATCAGTGTTGTCTTCCACTTCCTGAACTGGGCTCAGTGCTGTTTGACCAGAAGTAGAGAGGCCTATCAACCCAAAGTCAGAGTAACCCTTTCTTGAGTCTTCATTGCTTTGGGAATCCCAATTCCAAGTCACATTTTCCTCAAATTGAACATCCCTCTCACCACAATTCTATTTTTAGCAGGATCAAACATCCTATAAGCCTTGGAACCAGGCTCTACTCCAAGGTGAATCATGGGAATGCTCCTGTCATCCAGCTTTTTCACTAGATTACCTGGTACCTTTACATGTCCCTTACAACCAAACACTCTCAAGTGTTTTAGGTTGGGTTTTCTAGCAAATATGCACTCATATGGAGTTATCTTCTCCAAGGCCTTAGTAGGAGCTCTGTTTAACAAGTAAACAGCATGTCTAACAGCTTCTCCCCACATGTACAAAGGCATGTTCATGGCCTTTAGAATTGATCTGACCATTCCCATAATGGTTTGATTCCTTCTATCCACAACACCATTCTGCTGTGGTGAATAAGGAGCAGTTAGATACCTCTTAATACCATCAATTGTGCACAGCTGCTCAAAGGTTTTAGAGGTAAACTCCCCACCCCTGTCAGTTATAAGTGCCTTGAGAGTGAAACCAGTCTCCAATTGGGCTTGCTGCTTGAATCTCTTGAAGTATCCTGATGCCTCATCTTTGGTCTTTAGCATGTGCACCCACATGTATCTTGAAAAGTCATCTACCAACAGCAAGAAATATTTGTTCCCAGCTGATGTATGTGGATCAAAAGGACCACACAGATCAACATAGACCAGTTCCAAAGGCTGTTGTGCCCTATAGACACTGGTCTTGGGGAAGGGATGTCTTCTTTGTTTTCCCATTAGGCAGCCTTCACAGACTTGTGCTTTGTGGGAGATTCTTGGCAACCCCTTTGCCATGTTGTGTTTGGACATCATATTCATTGATTCAAACCCCAAATGGCCAAGTCTAGCATGCCACCTCCAAGCTTCATCCTCCATCACAGCCAACAAGTTCTCTGGCTGAACTACTTGTAAGCTGACTATGTACAATCTGTTTTCACCTTTCTTGATCTTCAACAGAGTCTTGCCAGTCTTCTTAAAGACCCAGAGGAAGCCATCTTGCATTTCAATCCTACAGCCAACCTCATCTAGTTGACCTAGGCTTAAAATATTACTCTTAAGGGTTGGGATGTAGTACACTTGAGTGATTACTCTGTGTTCTCCATTCTTGCAATGGAGGCAAATGGAGCCCCTGCCCTTGATGGTTACCACAGAACCATCTCCAAACTTTACTCTGCCACTTATTGCTTCATTCAACTCACAGAAATGAGACTTTACACCTGTCATATGATTACTAGCCCCATTATCCAAGTACCAGGAACTAGCATCAGTCTCATTTCCTCTTGCCAGTTCTTGTGGGAACACACCATGTTCCTCAAGAAGGCCAAGATCCTCCTTAACCATCAGGAGGGTAGAATCATGATCTTCCTGTGATTGTGACAAGTGAGCTTCATGGCTTTCTCTCCTGGGTGCCCTGCACTCATTTGAGAAGTGCCCAAGCTTGTCACAGTTGAAACACCTCATGGTTCTTTTGTCTTTCTTACCACCCGCACCCTTCTCACTACCATTAGAGGGTTGTTTAGTGGTTGAGTTTTTCCCATTTCTCCCCCTTCCTCTGCTGCCCACCTTGCCGTCACCATGGGAGGATCTTGAGCCCTTTGACTCATTCTTTGATCGCTCTAGCCACTCAGCCTTTGTCAACAAGAGCTGGCCCGAGGAGTTCTTGCCATTTGACACCGGCTTGACTCTCTCCTCATAGGCTTTTAGCCTACCAATGAGTTCCTCGAATGACATAGTGTCAAGCTTTGAGAACTGCTCAATTGCAGCCACAATTGGGAGAAATCTCTCAGGGGCTGCCTTCAAGACCTTCATCACATGTTTAGATGGCTCAATTGTAGTTCCCAATGCCCTGTATCTAGACACTAATTCGCCCATTTTCCCAGCAAACTCATCAATTGAGTCTTGATCACTCATTGTGAGCATTTCAAACTCTCTGTCAAGAGTTTGAATTCTAGCTTGCTTGACCCGATCCTCTCCTACAAACCTTTCTTTCAAGGCTCCCCACACATCTTTGGCCTCTTTGTGTGCAGCAACCTGCAACAACACATCCTCAGGTAGCGCTTGAAAGATGAATGCACGTGCCTTCTTGCCAAGTCGCATATCGACTGTGGCACCTGTCTCAGGTTGTGTCACACCCTCAAATTCCGGGTCTGGAATCTATCACGGAGGGGTGAACAAACAGGATCGAACACAGTAGTTACACATGAGATGCAAATATCTATATGATAGTTTTTAGATAATCATTACAATAATGTTCAAAGCAATATGATGCGTAGCGGAAGTAAATATAGATTGTTTCATGACAACATGTCTTAATCATAATTCAGATAATAATCAATAGGTATCTTGAACTCTTATATGATCTTACGTGCATGTCCATAAGCTCCTAGTAGATACCTGAGAATACATGTAAATCAAGTGTCAACACAGGGTTGGTGAGTTCACAGGTAAGTAAAACATAGTGATAAATCATCAATTATCATCAAATAGGATTTACGGTAAAAGTGTGAGTTTAATTTACTCACCGGTATATGAATAGCCTGTCGGAATCCTTTTTAATAAGGTGAACCCGCTATCCCACATACCTACTAAGTACAAGCCCAACAAATCCTTCACATAGAATTTGTCCATGTATCTTAGTTTATTATCCTTTTATGTGCATATTATATTATCATAATAATTTCAAATCAGAGGGAGCAAATCCTCCTTTACATTTATCCTCATATGGGTTATAAATGGAGCTATAATGCAAACTATATAAAGTGCACATCTGCCTTCTCACTACAGAAACAGTCATCCCGAATGACATCAAGATCTTTGTGCATCTGATATGGATCACATGTCCATACCTTTGTGGGGTAAGTCACTCCCCGATAGTACTATCCAAAAGATCCCTGCTTATTTATAGTCCAGTATACAGAGAAGGATTTTCATAGTAACCATATGTAATCATAAATGTGATCAAATTATTATTTAACATAATACACAAAATAATTTGTAAATTTAATTACAACATGTATTCCAGCCCCAAAATATTTAAATGATTAAAAAAAAGGGGAATAGTTATGAACTCACCTCAGTTCCTGTGTGGTGTTGACAACCTAGTAAATTCCTGTTAAGGAATTATAATTTCACGTAAGCAAACAGATACAAATCCAAAAACCTAAATAAGTTAGATCTTGAACCTGGTGTTCAATTGATCTAGGGTTTGGTTTTCTAGGATTTGTTATAAACATATAATTAAATCATTTAGTTATTTTGCTAATTCTTAATAACTAAAGATTTACATTTCATAATATTTAATTTATAAATCTAATTGTAAGATTTATAAATTGACACAATTTGTCCAAACATTAGATTTATATGATAATATTATTTTTAATTGGACATATAAATAATAGCATGTTTACATGACAAACATAATATAATTTATCGAATTATTAATTATGTTTAATAATTAGTAATTATAACATAATAGATTATGTTCAACATATAATTATAAATTATCTAATTATTATTTATGTTATTAATAATTTAAATTATTATTTAGGATCTTATTTCTATAAAAATGACTATGTATAAGATTTATATTTAACTTTGTAAGATTTTATAAACATTTAAATTTATAAAATCTAATTTATATTTATATAATCAGGACTAATCCATAAATAATATAACGTCCATTAACAATTTGATGATTTAAATTATTATTAAAATCCACTTTTATATGGATAATAATTTATAACATATGTAATAATTATTTACATAAATAATTAAGGTTTTTTAAATAATTAAATTTCTACAATTATTATGATTTATCATTAATTAAAAATAATATGGTGTCCAATCAATGGATTAATACTTTAAATCATCATTTAAAGTCTATTTTATAAAATGGTTATTTATAATATTTTTAAACATTATTTTATAAATTTATTTTAAGGTGTTTTTAAATAAATAAATTACAGAAAATCATTTAAAGGTATTTAAAATAAAAGAAGTTCTTAAAATTATTTTTATAATTTTTGGTAATTTTTATGTATTTTTAAAATGCTTAAAAGGCCTTTAAAAAAAATAATGGGAGGGGGTTGGGTTCGAACCCGTGACCTCCTCCCCATATTCCTGCGCACAAACCAGTGAGCCAAAGGCTCTAATCGCAACAGAATCCCATCCCAACTCCTTTTAACAACAATCCCAAAGGTTTCCCCCAAATCAAGAACCCTAGATTCATGGATCGACCAAATTGATCCATGATTCGTTCCTGTTAACAATCATATTCATGGGGCTTTTGTTCCCCATGATAAATCGAACAAATCGATGTATTTAATTTACCAGAAAGATGTCTGGTCGATGATGAACACCTCGAAGACCAGTCGCGATTATGCAAGGATCGATTTTAGGGGCAATTGTTGATGATAATAAAATTCCTTTCACAGAAAGTTTCTAATTCCTCAGATGATTAAAAGCCCTATCTTAATTTTGTGATTTGAAACTCATAGGGTAGTATTCGACTGAGTTGCAGGTCGCGGGGAAAGAGAGAATCGAATTGAGGTTTCTGTGTGTTATGTGGTGCAATTGAATGCGTAGACAGATTAGGTTCATTTATAGCATTGTGTAGGTGCGATTAATTCGATTATTATTTAGTTTCTTGTGCGATTCGGAGTTGTAAAGGAGCCGACAGGGAACACGGGTGTAGATCGATCGCACTATTAATTTGATTCTCAAATTATTGTGGGGTTTTGGTTCGAATCGTTCACATGAGAGTGTCGGGACCATTTGTTTGATGAAAAACCGTGTATATTTGGTGTTTAGAGGGTCGCCGGAATCACGCCGGTGACCGGCCGGAACAGTGGTCGACGGGAGGGGGGTTGGTTTTTGAAATATTTACAAAATGGTCCCTGCAGTTTAGTAATTTATTATTTTATGTTAAAGCTTTATAAAACAGTTTTTAAAATTTACATTTCACCCCCTGGACTTTATTAAATCAATTTAATAATTTTATAAATTATTTATTAATAACAATATTTTCATTATTATTATTATTTTCATTATTTTCATTTTTATTTTTAATAATAATAATATTATTATTATTATTGTCATTATTTTATTATTATTAATATAATAATAAAATATAAAAATAAATTATAAATTCACATAAAAATTTATATTACATCACGAAAAATTTTCGGGTTGTCACAGGTTGGATGGCATCCCATAGGCCCTGCGCATCCATGAAGGCTTCCATCTTAATTGCCCAAGAGGTGTAGGTGGTGGGGGTGAGTATCGGGATCTTGAAAGAGATCGGATCATTGGTTGAATCTTTGACAGCCAATTGTCGATTGGGATCGGCCATTAGTCGGAATAGGAATCAAATTGGGGTCGAATTTAGACCGAATTAGGTGTAGAGGAGTGGAATTGATACCGAACTGAGTCGAATTGGGTCGAGTCACGATCGAATTGGGTCGAGTCGCGATCGAATTGGGTCGAGTCGGGATCGAATTGGAGTGATTGGGACTTCCTGCGCACGTCGCGATGGGAATCGAGGGAGGAGGAACTCAATTGCAGTAGAGAAGAGGTGGTGGTGGCCGTTAATTGCACCGGCAGTGTAATTGCAGTCGTCGGAGGGTGGAATCCAAGATCGAGAGCCTATCAGGCTCTGATACCAAATGTTACAACTTAAAATTCCAGTATATTCTTATTGAAGGGTGTTCAACCCAAATGATTACATCCTATCACTATATATAGCCGTTAGAACTAACTAACTGACTTTTACTATTACACATTTAGTCCCTCAACTTTGCACTAAACACATTTAAACCAAAAGTACATTCTAACATCAAACTGCTAAACATACAATACAAGTAAACAAAGAATTAACTAACAATCAGGAACCATTCGAACAAGGAGAACAGAGATGATGAGGATGGTGATGATGATGAGGATGGTGATGATGATGAGGCTGATCGCCGTGAGAGGGCTGGGGAAGCTCTGGTGGCGTGTTTGCGTGAAGTTCCCGCATTGTATTTCAAGAAGGATTTTGCGCTTGAAGATGGAACAACTTTTAGGGCTGCATCTACGTTTTCTACAGTCGCTGAGAATACGGTGTTGCAGGAGAAGTTGTCACAGTATCTGGATGTGGTGGAGCTTCATTTGGTGAAGGAGATCTCGCTGCGTTCGAATTAGTTTTTTGAGGCGCAGAGTCGGAGGATTTGAATCTGAAGATTGTTGAAGGGTGTAGTCGGATCCGGGAGTTGAAGGAGACGATTAGGCTTTTGGATGTGGATTTAGTGGATTCTGCTCGTCAAATTCAGGATTTGAATCTTACTCGGAGTAATTTGTTGGCATTGCAGGAGAAGCTTAGGCTTATATTATACGTTAATCAGTCTCTTGCTGCTCTTAAGTTGGTACTCACCCTTTTCTTCTTCTGTTGCTGCCTTGCTGTGTGTGTTTATTTGAAAATCCTTGTTGCTTTACTGTGTTTTAACCCAATGGATTGAACCACATTGTCGTTGACAAGAATTTGACAATTGTGATTGTTTTTAAAAATACTTAATGATTTATGGTGTCATGTAGTCATGCTTAAGCTAAATTATGAGTTTTAATGCCTGTAATTGCATTTAAATTATAGGCGAGATATGGTAGAATTGCACCTCTCTGAGCACATGATCGATGATAGGAGTGCGTGGAGGCGTAGAATTAAAATTAAGGACTTTTAGCGGGATCTGTGGATAGGAAGGGTAGACGTACACTTTTTGCGGGACCCCTATTTTCCTCATTCTGCCCTTATACGCGATTCTTGCCGCTTATTTGATGTACGCACGTCCTAAGTATTTATGTGTTTGATATCAGTGTGTTGTATGCCGTATACTGTTATTGTTATTGTTATTTGTTATTGATCTCGTTAGTGAGTCGGGGGTCTCCTCGGAAGCGGTCTCTCTATCTCCCAAGATAGAGGAAAGATTAGCCTCCATCTACCCCTCCCAGACCCTGCACTTGAGTGGGATTTACTGGGTATGTTTGTTTGTTTGTTTATCATTGTCGTGTGAAACATGCACTTCAATCTTTGAGATTTTCATCTGATGTACGATTACTAATTTATGTGATCTTTTTATATTTTATGTTGAGTCGGGGGTCTCTTTGGAAGCGGTCTCTTTACCTAACAAGATAGAGGAAAGACTCGCCTACACCTATCCTCCCCAGACCCTGCTTATTGAGTAGGATATATTGGGTTGGTTTGTTTGTTTGTTTGTTGTTTGCATTATCTTACATTTACTGGGTCATCAAGGCCATTGTCAAGAAACTATTTTGACTTCGTAACAATCTGAAAGTGATAGCAATTGAAGCTACATATAATTGTTGGATGAATTTTGAAATCTAACTAGGATTTTAATTTTTTTTAATTTTTTATTTTCTATTTAATCTTTTTGGTTTAGTTGAATTGATCAGATCAAACATTTAGAAGTTACAGCATGCCTTTCAACCTTACCACATGGCTTTTTTATAACTACCTCCCTTAATCTCTCTTTCTCTTGTTATACTAAAATAATTTTACCAGTTATAAACTTTAAATAATAATGTGTTTCAGTTTGTTTTAGACATTTTATTATGGTTTTTGTATGTTTTTACTGTGTACAACAAACAGAAGTATGTTTAAGCCTTCCTAGTCTATCATGTTCTTGTTTGTAAAACACATGAAAACAATGAATGTTCATTTTTTGAACGACGTATGCTCTGTTCACAAGATTGCCCAAAATGTGGATCGATCATGTGTAATTGCAATTTAAAAATAGCAAACAACTTGGGGAGTCAAGTAAATTCTGGTATGAAGATAATTATTTGTGATGCAAGTCACCTTTTAGTATATTGCACGAGTGACTACGAGTTCAAAAACTAATCATACTCAAGCACACACTATAAGGTCAACCTAATTGCGGGTTCCGGACTCCCTTCACACAGCCTTCAAATATTCATGCGATAGATCGCTTTTTGTTTCTTAATTGCATATTCCAATTCCCTTAGATCTTATAAAGTGACCCCTGAAACAAATCCTCAACTACCGATTAATCTAACCACAGATTTATTACATGAAATCAAATATCTGATTTGGGTTTTTTAATTTGTTAAGTTTAATGAAACTGTTCAAATCAAATAAATATTTTAACTTTGGACACAACAAGAAGATGTGTATACATGTTAAAAATGAGCTAACTTGTTACCTATTTAAAATCGCTAAAAATGTGGTCCTTGTTGCATAGGTGGTGAACACGCCGGTGCTCCTATAATAAGTAGAGAAGAGTAATAATAAAATAAATGAAGTTTAAGTTAAACTACAACTCAATTTTTAAGCTGATTTGATGAATGTTTATAAAGCATATTCAATTTTTGCTTGGCAACAATTCAAACTTAAGAAACTTGAAAGTATTTATCAAGCAAAGCTCAAATTTGATTTGAATAACATGCTATGAGTTTGTTAACTACTAGACTGAAAATTAGTTGGAGTCCTTTAATTATAGAAAAAAACTCTTCAATAATAAAGGGATGTCATTTAATGTAACAAACACATAGTATTCTTTAGTTAAAGACGAAAAAAACATGGTCTCTTGAGCCAGTAACAAATCTTTATGTTTATTGTAACAGGGAGTCGAAGCCTAAAAAGAAGAAAAAGAAAAGATTACCTGAAATGCATTCTCTCATATGTTTATTACCAAAGGCATATCGTGGTTCAGATATCTTTGCGGGTTCTGAACCCGCAACCTAAGGGTTGTTGAAATATTTAATAATCATGTTGATATAATGGTTTGATGTAATTTAACAATTAGGTTGTGTGCGATGAGGCCACAACGCAGTCTACAAGATACAATTTGCAACTATATGGTGTAAATTTATAAGGTAACTTTGACTCGTTTACTTATAAAAACTCAACCTATAAATTTTAAAGTAGAAGATTAGTTGGAGCTCTTCAATTACAAAAGAGACTCTCCAAAAATAAATGTATGCCACTTAATGTAACGAACACAAGGTATTCTTTAGTAAAAGACGAAAGAACAGTTCGCTTTGTGCTCACTACATGGCCGCATGCCTTACAACATAACCAAACAAACAAACATACCCAGTAAGTCCCACTCAAGAGCAGGGTCTGGGAGGGGTAGGTGGCGGCGAGTCTTTCCTCTATCTTGGGAGATAGAGAGACTGCTTCCGAAGAGACCCCCGACTCGGTAACGAAAACCAGTAATAGTCGCAATCGCAAACATAAAGTAAGTCAGACACACACAGGTTTAAATCACTTAAATACATAGAAAGCGTGTACATCAAATAAGCGGGTAGAATCACATATAAGGGCAGAAATAGGAAGACAAGTGGGCCGCAACAGATCTACGTCTACCCTTCCTACCCAAGATCTACGTCTACCCTTCCTACCCACCGGTCTCGCTAGAAGTCTTTAATTCTAATTCTACGTCTCCACTCACTCCTATCCTCGATCATGTGCTCAGAGAGGTGCAAGTCTACCATATCTCGCCTAGTTATTTCGTCCCAAGTCAACCTAGGTCGGCCTCTATTCCTCCTACCCTCTACGATGATGTTCTCTACTGCTCTAACGGGTGCTACCATCGACCTTCGCTTTACGTGCCCAAACCATCTTAATCTTCCCTCTCTTATTTTATCTGTGATACACGCCACCTCCGGCCTCCGTCGAATCGCGTCGTCTCTTATTCTATCCAATCTCGTGTGTCCACACATCCATCTCAGCATACGCATTTTCGCGACCTCTATTTGTCTCTGGTGCGCTTTCTTTATGGCCCAACAGTCTGTTCCGTATAAAATAGCTGGACGTACTGCCACTCTGTAAAGTTTTCCCTTTAATTTTGCTGGGAACCTCTTATCACACAGGATCCATGATGCTGCTCTCCATTTGCACCATCTTGATTGCACACGGTGAGCTACATCTCTGTGTATCTCTCCGTCCTCCTGTACGTACGAGCCCAGGTATTTGAACGTAGACGTCTGTGGTACCGTCATACCCTGGATGCTGATTTGTGTATCCTCTTCAGCCTCACCACTAAAGTTACAATGCATGTATTCAGTCTTAGAGCGACTTATCGTTAAGCCTCTGCTCTCTAGTGCTGCTCTCCACTGTTCTAGCCTCTCGTTAAGCACCGTTTTAGATTCTGATATTAGGACAATATCATCTGCAAACAGCATGCACCACGGGACAGGCTCTTGTATAGACTTGGTCATCTCATCCAGCACTACTGTGAAGAGAAATGGGCTTAATGCCGATCCTTGGTGCAGTCCCACTTCCACCGGAAAGAAGTCTGTGTCTCCGACTGGTGCTCGCACACACGTTTTTGCCCCTTTATACATATCCATTATTATTTTGATATACTTCTCTGGTACCCTTCTGAGTCGTAAACTTTCCCAAATGAGTTGACGCGGTACACTGTCATATGCTTTTTCTAGGTCAATGAAATACCATATGAAGGTCCCTTTTCTTTTCTCTATATTTCTCTATTATCCTTCTTATGACGTGTATGGCTTCTGTTGTGGAGCGTCCTGGCATAAATCCAAATTAGTTCACCGCAATCTGAGTTTCTCGTCTAATCCTCATGTCAATAACTCTTTCCCATAGTTTCATCGTGTGACTCAATAGCTTTATTCCCCTGTAATTTGCACAACATTGGACATCTCCTTTTTTCTTATATATGAGGACTATAAAACTGCTTCTCCATTGCTCTGGCATCCTTCCGGTTTTGAAGATGGTGTTAAATAAGTCTGTTAGCCATTGCAGACCCTCGTTTCCCAGGCACTTCCACACTTCAATCGGTATGTTGTCTGGTCCCACCGCCTTAGCCCTTCCCATTTTCTTCAACGCTCTCGTAACTTCGTCTACTGTGATGCTTCTACAGTAACACCTGTTTTGTTTGTTTGGTTGATTTGGTATACTAATCGCAGTTTGTTGGTTAGGGTTCCTTACGTTGAAAAGGTTATCAAAGTAAGTTTTCCATCTCGCTTTGATGTCGTTCTCCTTCAGTAATACTTTTCCATCCGCAGCCTTTATAAACTTGACCATTCTCAGGTCTGTTTTCTACTTTCTCGTGCCCTGGCAATCTTAAAAATTTCATATTCTCCTTCTTTCGTCTCTAGTCGCTTATACATTCTCTCGTACGCTGTGTTCTTTGCCTCTGACACGGACTTTTTCGCCTCTCGCTTAGCCTCCTTGTATTTATCTTTTAGCTCCGCTCGTTCTTCGTCATTAGTACAGTGCAAAAGGTCTCTGAAACTTTGTTGTTTAATTCTTATCTTCTCCTGTACATTTTCGTTCCACCACCATGCTTCCTTATGACCTACTGTCCTATTTGTTGCTAGTCCAAGAGTTTCTTTAGCTGCTTGCATAACTGTAGTTGCCATATCCTCTCACATTTAGTTTGCGTCTTTCTTTAGCTGATTGCATAACTGTTTGCACTCACAAAGAGGCTTAAATTCCTTTTAAAAAAATGTCATTGTAGTTGATCATTAACTGGATTCCAGGTGACACGCCAACACTATATGAGCGAGAAAATGGTCAACATGGTGATAGTTATCATCTTATCGACATGTCAACTGCTATGTCAGCATCTTGAACAAGTTCAAATTTTAAAAAAGGCCATTTAGGTGATCAATTTCCAGGTGCCATGTCAGCACCAAGAACAAAAAAAATACATGGTCAAAGTTACTAACAAATCAACTGCCGCATCTCATTATAACCAAGTTCAAATTTTTTTAATTAGTATGATCTTCTAACCATCTTTCTCTACTTCTCCAACAGACCCTTTTATAACCATCTTTCTCTACTTCTCCATCTATTACCCACCCAATATGGGATTGATAAAACTCTCACCTTGTTTTACTCACTTGTGAAATCAACTTGTGTTATAAAATAGGATAAATTATATAAATAGCAATTAATCATATTGGTTGAAAGTGTCACAAAGTTTGTTTTTTACATATACAACAATGTATCATGTTGTTCAAAGATATACATTATTGTGTAGTAAAGTTACTGTAATATTGTTTACGTAATCGTAAGTCATAACCACTACTTGATGGTCGCATGTCTAGCTTAGTAAGATACTGATGTGACACGTGAATTTTCCGGTAACAAGTTCTCTTTGTTAAAAGAAATGTCAGACCCCGCAAACAAACATAGTTTAAAGATATCCAAGTCCCAACACGTTGCTTTGAATCAAAAAATGACGTAAAACATCATACACATTTGCTTGTTAAGAAAACAACTACGGCCCGAACTTAACCTGGCTCGGCTTTTTGACCCGCATTTTGTTATATTCGCTTGCAACATTTTGAACGTGTTAGATAACACGTCATCAATCCGCTCATTTTTGCCACCTCTAACGACGAAGAGTCTTTGGCAAGACGAATGATTCAACCAGTTAGGTGACTTCATCTCAAGTTCTTTTGAAATTTCAAGTTAAGTTTTTGCGAGAATTTTAGTCCTTTTTGGGTAATTTTTTTTAAATGACAGGTCGGGTTGTACCTGAATGTGTATGAAAATATGTAAACCAAAGAGTTGTTATGAAAGACCCTAGTGGCATTCCAAAAATATTTTGTTCTAAAATGGGCTAATATGTTGCTTAACATCGATTGCGGGCTTAACATCGATTGCGGAACCCAGGGGCGGAAGCACATAGTAATGAATGGGGTCAAGTGACCCCAGTGAGTTTTGCATTTTATGTGTTACGTGTACTATGAATTCTTGGGTGACCCCTATTATATTTTAAGGTTGACCTCATTTAGAATGTGTGTAACAAGACAAATTACTTTCTGTCTCAATGGTTTGCGAGTTTACATTTAGTGCTACAAAATCCCGAGGTTGCAATTTCGAATCTTAGGAGACTCATTTTCAACTTCATTTTTTAGAGAAACCCAACAAACATTTAACTCAAATACCCCCGGCCTTCCCCTCAAATTTTTACTTAACCCTTCCCTCCCCTCTTTTCGTAAAATTAAAATCAATCCTTAAAACTTAGAATTTCTAATTTTTTTGGTAACTTAATTCACCTTCTCTTCCTATTTAGCTCATTTGTCTATTCGTCATTTGTATGCAAAAGCAAGAGAAATGCTAGGATGCTAAAGGCAAACTAAAAAAATCAAGTTTTTGAGTGCAATAATCATGATTTACATGTTGGTTCTTCTTCAATACCAGTATGGTCTGCAAACTAGTAATGTTTTTATGCTTTTTTGTATATATTCATTTGTTTCTTAGGTCTCCAAATTGGTTGTATACTAACCCTCATGTATTTCACTATTTAGTTAACCTGATCTAGTAAGTCTTGACCCGACCCAAAACGTTTTTAAGTCGAGTTGATAAAAACCAGGGCACCGAAAAAAAAGTGACCCCACTTGAAATTATTTCTGGTTCCGCCACTGGCGGAACCAATCATGAACAAGAGTAGTTTGTTCATATAGGAGGGTGTTTCGTTGTCTTGGCTCTCATGCCATAAAGAAATTACGACCGGAGAAGAGAAAAAGACCGGAAATGATAATGATAGAATCTAGATATATATCTAATGTCTGATCTTTCATAGAAAGTGAAAATAATATTATACTACCCAATATTCTTCACATTGTCCGTAAGGAGCTCATAGGTTTTCTTTTGTTTGTCGAGTGTAAACTTCACTATGATATCTAAGAAGAATAAGTTCTGACCACATTTCAAAAATTGTTGAACTTTCATGTTTATATCTACCTTCCTTCATCTCTTCTTTTGTTACTCACCCAATGTGGGATCATTAAATCTCTGATCACATTGTGTTCGATCTATTCACCAGATAGTGCAATTTTTCCACATGTTTTTATATTTCAGATGAACTATGAAAAGTTACATAAATTATATTTTTGATATCTTTAATATAGTGAATCTGTCTTTTAAAAAAACAATAAGCGATGATATTTATGAATGGGTCAGTTTGGGTTTGTTATATCTCAAGTTGAGCTAGATGTAATTAAAGGTTTAACTAGAAACAAGAATGAGTTAGATTGATTGAAAGTCTCTCAATGTTTGTTTTCAATGTATGCAAGTTGATGTATCATTTTCAGAGATTTAGATGTTGTAATGTTCCCGTTGTTCGTGTAATCATAGCTAATACATTAAGTAAAAAAGGTGTTTGTGGGTCAACTGAACTTGTTTTGGCCCGATAATTTGGACCATTTCAGTAAAGTCCAAATCCACACAATCACTCCACTACACGCCTTCTCCTGGGTGATAATTACTAGAATATAACTCAAGAATAGACAAGAAAAACGTCGTGCAAATGGAGAATCAAAATCCGAAAAGAAGAAAAAGAACAATTAGTTGAATATAATTCAAGCCCAACGAGATTGGCAAAGAAAATGATATGAACATGCCTGCTGTTAGCCAAGGAAAAAAGAAAAAGAAGAAGCTGCAGAGAGAATAAATTTAAATAGATTGATATGTAATTCAATATGATTATATTGTTATAATAGTTTATGTACATAAGGGTCCAGTTGTACTCGAGTGTGTGTGAATATTTTCGTGTATACTTGGAACCGCAGCTAGAGATTTAGAAGCATATCAAAGCATATAGTAATCTTCTGTTTTGAAGTTGATATAATAGTTAAGTGGTTATAATGTGTGTGTTTGTCTGCGGTGTGCCAATCATACAATCGGGTGCTTTTTAACATTATTCTATGTACTAGAATGTGTCATATGTGGCCGGTCTATGGGATCGACTGATGGTAGCCGACTAGAATGTGTCATATGTGGCCGGTCAGGAATGTAGCACGGTTGTAACACACTCGAAAACGTGAAAGTATAATTTGATGTTTAGATGTTCTTATTTGATCACTTAACAACCTAAGGCTGAGCACAAGCTCAATCCAATAGCTTAACGAGACCTCATTATAGCTTGAATCGGACGAACACAAGTCAATTTGAGCCCGGTGATTACTCGAAATCAATTCACTAAAACTCGAATCGAGCTAAGCTTACACAAGCTCAAGCTTCTATTGAAGTTCATTTCGCTAGCTCAAGTTCAAGCTTCACATATTATAATTCTAAACGAGCCATTTTTATAATCTTTATTAATCATAACTCTAATACTAGACTCAAGTCTGGAATAACCGGTTAGGCCCAAATGGGTTCTGATTTGGTTATTTGGTTTGTCGTTTGTCGACACAAACACATTTTATATATGGTTCTTCGGTAACCAGCTCGATCAATTCATTACAAGTCCACAAGAGTTTTGAAACAAATGTCAGATCAATGCAAAAGCAAACTGCTGTTTGTGAAACCATGTCTAAAAGCAAGAACTGAATGTGAGTAGCTTTGACTAGTGAACTACTTGATGAACCTAAATGTCAACTGCAATCTTGGCATCAAGACATGTGAATTCTTCATAAAATGCCTTCAAATGCTCATAAGAATGCTTCACATCATCCACGGCACACATCTCTCTTATGCTATGCATTGACAATTGCGGGGCCCCAATATCAACGGTGCGAATCCCGGTCCCACTGGCCAGAATTGGTCCGATGGTTGAACCGCAAGGCATGTCATTTCGAACCACAAAGTCCTGTTCACATAAAAGCTTTCTTTAGTAAGTGTGTGCATTGGTTAGGAAAATATTTTGTACAAACCTATGGTGATGTCAACTAAATCTTCTATAGAAGCCCCAAAATGTGTAATGGGTCAAGATGAACAAGTTTTGTAAGGATTATAATGGGCCAAACCAGGTCGACCCCAAACACTTTTTGTCGAATTTGGTAGGCTAGATTATATACCTATATGCATTAGAAATCTTTGAGCGCTTTCCATTGTTCGACCTGTTTGACCAATTCTCCTTTAGTTGTTTTTCTTGTTTTACCCAATCTACCCGTCACATAAATTTTGACCAGATTACTTGAAAAGGGGGTGAATCGTTCAATTTAGATTATATTTCATCTCTAATGGGTCAAACAAGTGAAAGTTGCCCAAAGAGTATTCAAATGCTCACAAATTGCTTTATTGAAAACAAATTATTAATTTCATTATATAATTTATTATAATCTTATTAAAGATCAATAAAAGGAAAAAATAGTAACGGGTAACCCAAACCGACTTTACCCGGTTTTAACTGTTACCCGCCCCAGCATGACCACCCATAAACGTTACCACCTCTATATTCTTCAACTTGTGCTTACACGAGTAAGAAAAGGTCTTTAGTTCATATTCAATGTCGGGAAGTGAAGCTATAAGCGGAAACAAACAACCCAATTGTTCAACTAAACCGAAAACCAGAAACCGAATAATGGGCCAACCTGAACAGGAAGCTTGTGTTTGGCTGCTATTTCTCTGAATATGAAGGCAGTAACAGCATTAGTAGCATATCGTTGGTTTGCATTGTGTTTAATCACAAGCCCAGAATGTAACTTTGGTTGATGATTCTCTTCATGCCTGTCCTGAAGAGAAAAAAAAAAGAAAATACATGATATTAAGCTTGTATAAAAGACTACTAATTACTGAAAAATTCAGTCTAGACAAACAAACCATATAATTTGGATGCAGGGCATGTGCCATGTCAGCAGACACCAGGAAGCTTTTTTGGATGGCCTTTTCTAGTAGCTGCATAAAATTTATGAAACAAAGCATCAGAAATCAATGCAACTAATTGTGTTTGCTTCTAAAATCGGATGCCCTTGTTCTCACCGTTTACACCTTTTAACCTACAAGCTGATCTTTATTCTGTTTCCAGGAAGCCAACCAACTTCATTGCCATATTTGCAAAATAAGCATCAAAATATCGCCTTAATTCAACTAAAGCACCTATAATTGACTATCCCGCTTTACAATTTAAAGACTAATGGAAATTTCAGATTGTTAGATAGATTTAAGCAAGTTTTATCTCTCATTTGTCACACGACTAAACTGGTAAAATAATAACATTTAGCTGGATTAACCATTTAACCTACTAAGTAATTTTAGTATTAAAAAAATTCAAAAACTAGATTGAGAAATACAGCTTTAACCATATTTAACAAATTAACTATTTAAATAACATAAATACTAAAAATGGACAAATACTTTTTTCAAGTCAACTCTTTACCCCGCCTGCCCATTACACAAAAAACAGGATATGAAGTGTTACACATAAGTTATTTATTGTAAATAGTAAAACAGACAAAAAGTGTTTTCGAGTCAGCCCGCACCAAAAATAACCATGTTTCAACGTGTTACCCAACCCGCCAATTACAGATTACTAAGTTAGGATATGAAGTGTTTAACACATTTATTATCATTTAGAAAAAATTAACAATGACAGTTTTTACAGGTCAACCCATTCCGTTTCAACCCATTACCCACCCACCCATTGCAGATATAAAAAAATTAAAATTTGAAGTAATTCTTACCTGTGGATCTGAAGAAAAGAAGGTTGTAATTCGAGAAAGAGCATCAAACATAACTGGAGATCCAGCTCCTTGTGCTGAACTGGAACCAACCTCCTCATGATCAAATAATGCTACCATTCTTACACCACTCTCATCTTCAAGACTTTTTTCAGACACTGTGGCATCTATTAGCGCCTGAAATGGATAACAAATTTATTAGAAACCCAAAACTGTAAACACACACGCATAATCGTTTGGAAACATGCAATAGGCATAACAGTAATTCTTACCTTCAGAGAGCAGAAAGACATACAGAGATTGTCAAGCCTTCCAGAGAATATAAATTCCTTCATTGCTCCAGCAATTATGCTTGGTTGAGTGTCGCATGCTTGTAATTCAAAATCACAAATGTCATCTGGTTTACAGCCAACCTGAGCTGCAAGCAGCTACAAAAGGGAAATGAACAATTAGTACATTCAAGTAAATTTTACTTGTACCAAATCTCAGGGGGTATTTGTGTGTGTGTGTTGAAACTAATTATGTGATATGAAATAATCAGTAGCATATAATCTGCTATAACAGAATCTGCTGTGGGAGATGATGTTTGGAAGTGTTTCTGTTGTAGGAAGTTGTGATATCAGTTCACTAGTTGTCCAAAACTCAATTATTTGACCTTAATAATCAAATAATGAGTCAATTGTTTGACAAATTCTCACTATTTTAAGTAACAAACGACAAAATGACAAAAAGGGTCACTACTGTTACAATATCTAAAAGTAAAATATAAGACTTATGTTGTAACAAGTATCAACTATAGTGATGTCTTCTTTAATTTATTTACTAGTAAATTTAATATATATACACACACACAAACACATGCATATAATTCCAAATTTCCAACAATTATCTTCTATAAATTATCAACAGCAAAAATGTAGAAGAAAATTTCATGAAATACGGTAAATGTAATTCTAATTTTCCTCGTATATGGTATGAAACTGATTAGCCAAAACTTGATTATTTGACAGCTAATAACCAGATAATCAGCATTACTATATCCAACACACTAAAAATTATTATCATGACTTCAAGTAACAATAAATAGGTAAACAGTTTCACATCCCACGTCCAAACACCCCCTAAGACATATGTTAGGAAAATGGCGGTTTGGACAACCTTGCAGTTCATAGACTTTCGACAGAAGATAAATAAAAGGGAAAATAAATAAATAGTGTGTGTTACCTGCAAAAGAAGAGGATGATGCTTCTGGTTAATACAGGTATTTGCACTTTCATTGGGCTCCCCATCCGGTCCATTATCAGCAACAACTTTATTCAGCTCAGCCTAATAAACTTATACTTGCTCGGTTACCAATCTTTAAAACCTAACAGAATGTGTCACTACTATATTTAAACGAACTTAAACTAACTAAAATGATTACCTTAACAGATGTTGCCAACACAGGAGCGAGATGACTTTGTGTATTCACCTTAAATCCATCATTAACGCCCCTATCCAACAAATAGCAACACAACTATTAGAGTTGGCAGTTCCGATACCGAATTACTTATTATTATTTTGATGGGTAGATAGGGTTATTATTGGGTCAAAGGGGTAAAAAGTTAGCTTTAATGGAAACCGTGTCAAATAGGATGAAAGTTGGCTGAATTGTATCATGCGTTACTATTTGTAATTTGTAATTGTATTTAACACACTAACCATTAAAAGTACATGGACAAAAGGTGTTTCAGCACAATCACCCAACCTATTTCAGTCATATGAAAATTACCTGTCTAGGTGGATTGCTAGTGTTGGAATTCGCATTATAGGCTCTTTGATTCTAACGAGCCGATGTGAGTAAGATGCGCCGTCACCTTTTCCTTCTTTAATAATCATTCTTCCAGCAATCGTCAAATCACGGTCAAACCATGTATGCCACAATCCACCTCCATATGTCTGAACACCAACTTCCAAATAGCCACCCTTTGATGCCTAATCAAGATACATAACATCATACCTCTCAATTTCTTTCACTGGGAAAATTTCATCCATAAATTCAATAAAAATTAAGGGAAATTACCTTTGAAACAGGCTTCAATTTAAGACAAGGGCTGTCAGTGTGTGCACCAACTATGTGGAACCCATTTCCAGCAACATATCTAACAATAAGATGAACATTAATATATTGAAAAGTTACAACACTATAATGTCTTCAACAGGCATTTGATAAGGCTGTGGTAACTGGTAACCTGAATTAATGGCACCATGACAATACTTTGAAAAGTATATGTCCCAAAATGAAGAAACCCAAAGGCTTACAATAACAATAAATATTGATATCCAAAACTTCAATATCCCTATCGTTTCTTGGGGATGTTTGGATGTGCATTTTTAGAGTGATTATGTGATTCCAAATTATCAGAATCAGATTATCGATGGTAATTAAAGTATAATACATGAAGCATGAAATAGTCTTTTATAACGAAAGTAGGTTCCCTCTACGGCTCTACCCAATAAACTATAAATTGGTGATTCCTATAAATATACCATGCTCTGTTGTCAAAAGCCCACGAGGCGCACGCCTAGGCCCTCAGGCGTAACCCAACGGAGCGTTGTTGCATACTTCAAAAACTCCATTTTCAGACGCTAGGACGCATTTTCAGGACAGAACCCCGGCCAAAAATCATCTGAAACAATTACACCGGCCCTAAACAAGTCTGGAATCAACCAAAAACAGCCTAAACCAGTCCAAAACAAGCATAAAACATGTCCAGAAACCACAAAATAGGTACTTTTATACTATGTGTCTTGCTTAAAAAGCTTGTTTTTTAACCGCCTTGGGCCTAGGCTCATCCTTCGCGCCTTGAATGTGTCTTGCGCCTTCCACAACTACGATACCACGAGACTATGTGCTGAATACTAATCTTTTTTGCATCATCAACAACTAAGGAATTCTGGAGTATCAAATCACAAACAAATTATAAATATTATAAAAAAAATCAACACATACTTCTTGCCAATGGCAAATGCAACAATAGTAGAGTAATTCCTTGTGAAGAAATACTTCTTTCCAGCTTGTAACTTCCAATCCCCCTTTCAAAAATCTGCTCATACCCCGCAGCTTTCAACCGCCTCTTCGCTTCATCTGCAGATCAAAACAACGAATTCAGTGTTTCACACACCAATTGCAAATACAACGATCGACTCAAAACAACGAATCAATTAGGGCTCTTTTAGCGTTCAATTTCCTGTATTGTTTTCCTCTATTGAAAACTGTCGCTTATTGAAAAATAGATGGAGGACGAGGTTATTACCGACGGCATGGAAGGCGGTGGGAGAAGCGTTCAAGAAGTCGATGAGATCGGCGGCGACTGAGCTTTCTTCCTTCGCCATTGATTTGATCGGAAGATGGTGTTCGGAGCCTCGTGTGTGTGTGAATCTTATGTTTGCAATCGAGTGACTGTGGGCGTGATTTTACCGCAACGAAAAGTGATTTTGTTCTTCCACAAAGAATATTGTTGTCCTTCTACGAAGCAAAAACCAGTAAGAGATGAGTGTGCCTGAAGCTCGACGAGTATTGGACCGGTATGGATTTTTTTTTTTAACTGCCGACGAATAATTTTTAAGCCCGATCATTCAGGTAAATTCATTGGCAAAAGGTTACCCACGCCCGCAAATATAAACAGCGCTGATGACCCTGCTCGCCCACTATTCCAAGGAAACCCATCACACAAAGACCCACTGTAGTAAAACTCTTGGCCAACTTGGAGCATATTGCACCTAGTAAAACTCCAACTCATGACCTCCACTTTGAAAAGTCATAGGGTGACTCCTCCTAAACCAGTTGATGTAGGATTCATTGACCGGACCGGTATAGATTAGTTTTAAATTTTGTATGGGTATGGGCGGGTATGAGATTAGATAACCCGATCAGTACCCAACGGTAATTAGCCAGATATGACACAAGATTTTAGAACCGGACATAGGCATGGGATTACCCATATCTGGCCCGAACCCGATCCATTGTCATTCCTGATAATGGGTAGGAGGCAAAGTTGTTTAAGGTGGTCTGTGTTTAGTGCGGTTACGGTTTTTACCTTTTACTGAAACTGAAATCGAAATGATCGGTTGTTGGTTTTTCTTCACCGATTAATTTTCATTTATTGAGTTTATGGTCGTTCGGTGTTTCGACGATTTCGGTTCGGTTACAAGATGATTAGTTGTTTTTTTTTTACTTTTTTATGTTTTGTCGATTGAGAGAATTCTAAAATGTGACTCTAACCATTGCAAACATAAATCAAGCTTAAAAATAATCAAACGTGACGATGAACAAGATTGTTTTTCATTACAAACATAAAACACACTTGTATATTTAAATGAAATTCATGACATTCCAATAAACATCAAATTTGTCTTGTGCAACTCAACAACATTAGTAATACAACAAGAAACTTTTAACTACTAAAACATGACAAGCCTAATTTGCAAACTCTAGCTAAATTCAAATTAGAGTTAATTACACAAATAGTCCCTGTAGTTTAGCGCAGTTTCCAGGTTTGGGTATTAACCTTTTTTAGTAACAAGTTGAGGTATTGTGCTTTCAATTTTGTAACGACTTTAGGTATTAAGGCTAACTTCCGTTAATTTTTTCGTTAAATTAAGGGTATTTTAGTCTTTTAACTCAAAAGGTACAAATTTATTATTTAACAAATAAAAAGGTCATTGTGTAAATTACTTTAAAACAAAATGTTTTAACCCAACCCACCCATCTCTTCCAAAGTGACGACCATCGTCGCCTCCCAGTCGGCCTCCACCGCCGGCCACCGTCTCCGGCCACCACCGCCGGCCACCACCGTCGACCACCCCCCTCCATCACCGCATCATCACCATCATCACAGCATCACCATCATCACAGCATCACCATCATCATCGCACCATCACCATATTATCACCACCATCGCAACATCACCACATCATCATCTCCACCTCCACCTTCACACCATCATCAGCATCTCACTAAATCCTCATTCTCTTTCCCCCTGTTACTTGATTTTGTTGATTTGGTGTTGACATGCTGGTTTCTATTGTGGTGAATACGGCTTCGAAACCCCAAATTTGAGGATGGTGGTTCAGATCCGATTAGGGGATATATATGATCTGTTAGCTGATGAACAGTTTGATCTGATTTGATTATCCATTTAAGTGGGTCAATATATGTTCTGTTAGCTGATGAACAATTTAAAAACCCCAAATTGGGGGGATGGTGGTTCAGATCCAACGAGGGGATGGTGGCGGAGAGGGTTTAGGGGTGGGATGGGTGGGGTTGGGTGGTTTGATTTCCGAAGGTGAATGGGAAAAAGAAGGTGGGTTTGATGGCGACAGCGGCGGTGGTAGATGGGTGTTCCGCCGGCGATGGTGGTCGACATTTTGGTGGTGGCGGTTGCGGACGAGGAGATGGGTGGGTTGGGTTTTAACTTTTTTGTTTTTGATTTAATTACATAAATGATCCCTTGATATTAGTAATTACATAAATGACCCTGAAAGGGTACTTTGGTCATTTTACACTAATTTAACGAAAAAATTAATGGAAGTTAGCCTTAATACCTAAAATCGTTACAAAATTGAAAGTACAATACCTCAACCTGTTACTAAAAAAGGTTAATACCCAAACCTGAGAATTGCGCTAAACCACAGGGACTATTTGTGTAATTAACTCTTCAAATTATGTCACCGTACAATACAAGTAACACCCCAAAAAAACTTTTTAAGGTCTAAAACAAAGAAACAAACTTTACTTTGCAAAGTCTAGCTGCATTACAAATTATGTCACTATAAAATGTTCAACAATAAAAGGCATCACGCTCTCGACGTTAAGCCATTGATTCCAAGCTCAATTGTCACCAAATAAATATGAAAAAGTAAACCGTATATAAAACGTAAGACAAAGGAAATTTAATTAAATCAATTCACAGATATAAGAAAGACATGTTAAAGACAAGTTAAATTAAATAATAAATAATAATATCATAATTTTAAATATGACATTAAGATCTAAAAAATACAAGTTAAAGGATAATGAAACGAAATATGAAAATGTGACCATAAAATGCTTGTGTATCTCATGACTCTTACGATATATATAACGCCGATGACCACATACAACAGGTTTGATTCTCTCAATATCATTATAGTACCAATGGTCGTTGTCAGTAAGGTTAGTATGGTATTGTATATTTGTATTTATAAGGAGCATGCGGTTAGTATTACATTTTTTGTTAATAAAATATAATTCAAAAACTTTATTTGGGGATTGAATTAAACTAGAGACAAACTAGTAAAATCAAGAAGCAAAATAAGCATGTCATCAGTGAAAGTCGATCGATCAAGAACACAAAAAGCTCATAGGTTTAAATAAGCACGTCTTGAGGTATGTCTGAAATGTAAAAGAAATCTAACTGAATGGCGAGTATAAAAGCAGATCATAATTGGGAAATTGAAATAAAAATAAATAAATAGAAAATAATTTAATGTTGAAAAAATATATAAATTTAAAAAAATAAATGAAAATTACACCTAAATACAAAATAAACTAAATGACAAATCACTGCTGTTCATTTTAGTCATGTATCTCTAATCTCTAATACTATATAATACATATTGGATGGGTAGTTTGGTCATTTTCTCATTCCTGTAAGACGCGCCCGTTCAAGTCTTCTTCTCCATGGAGTTCGCCTGCCTTCTTAAGACGCGTCTTTCCATCTCCGATCGTCCCCGCCCTTTCGGCCGGGCCTCCTTGTGACCTCCCGCCTCCTTTCACCAGGCGTTTCCATGGCGCTTCCGCACCCCCATTCAAACCCCCTGCGCTTTCGCATCTACATATAGCCGGCTTCTCCAATTCGAATACCACTTAGATGCGAGTGCAGTCGGATGTCCAAGCTCCGGTAAGTATTTGATTTCGCTTGTGTATGAATCTGTGATGTTTTCCCCTTATATATCTGATTTTTTTTGCAACCAGGGAAGCAGAGCATTATCATCCACGTCGCTTCTGCTGTGTCATTTACAGGTACGACATATATGGTTTTCTCCGTTTTTGGTTCTTTGTAATGCTTCATTGGGTGATTGGTTTGTATCTTGACTTCGTAAATTACCGTGCTGCCTTCGGATTGATGTGATTTTGTTGTGGTTGTTGTCTACATCCCGTCAATGCATTTTTGGGTTTTTGGTTCTTCTTAATTGCTCCTGTGTACCAGTTATATTGTTTCCATATCGTTTGGGTTTTTCTGATTGTTCTGTAGGTAAATTCACCCCTCAAATCATGCCAGGGCCAAAAAATATAAAACAATGAATACAAAACTTAGAGATACTTACAGATTCCACAAATATTATGCTTATTCATCAGATTGCTTTCTTCTCTTTAGTTCTGGTTCACTCAACTGCAAGCTGATAGAATTTTCTTCGGACCTATTTCTTAACGACGGGTGAATCTGCAAATTTGAGTTTTCATAGGTCCCTATTTGATGTGAAGGAAAGCTTGATATGAATTGATGCTCAATGTTAGGAGCTGATTCAATACCACTTTCAACATGGAACTCTAGAGGGGCACTTTGGTCATTTAAATTAAATGGTAAATGATTATCTTTAGTTCTTTGTGCTGGTATACACTTGTCAGAAGATGACTCACCAATTGGATCATCAATTCCTGCGGTTGCCGCTGATGTTGATGCATTCTTTTGTTCTTGTAAGTGAGGGGGAAAAGGGGGATGGTTGAGGAAATAAAGAATCTGTTAATAAAACCACTACATAAAAGGGGAAAACTGAAGGGGGAAAAATGTGTCCAACTCGTGTCCAATTTTCATCTGAGACATGAATATTTTCTTTATTGTTAGTTGAAGGTGTTCAACTAATGATTTAAACTTTGACCAAAATGAGGATTACAGTAGGTTATTTCTTAGTCTGGTAACGCCCCAGTGGCATGCCATGTAGAAAATACTTTAGGAAATGCTGCACATTGAGGTGCTAAACTATTTACGCATCAACAATTCAAATGTCCTTCTGTTGAGGCATCATTTTTGGTGTCTTGCTTTGACATTAATTTAAGTTGTCTGGATTCCTGCAACATAATTTCATTTTAGAGTTGTGAGCTGTAACTAATTTAGAGTGTTCATACTTTAAGTGTAACTGATTTTTTATTAATTTGTTAATGATTTATGTTGTTTTGTTATTGTTCGTGCTTAACTATTTATTCCTTTGTTATACATTGATTTTACCATCGATTTGGAGAAAAAGTAAGCATGTTGACCTGATTGATTTTGCCATCTTTAGGAAATATTTGAAGGAAGTTTATGAATGGAAGCATTTGATACAGAAGAACAGATCCATGTGCATTTCATGTTATTTCAATGCCTTTTGTCTTAAGTGCCATTTGGCATTGGATATTGCAAGAAACTTGCATACAAAACATAGGTTGATAGAATTAGTATCTCTTATTTGAGTAATTTATAAAATTATTATGAACTTTTGAGTAATGCGAGAAAGAGTTGTGCAAGGTTCTTGATCTTTTGAAATTCTCACTGCAGTTTGACTTTTTAAAACGTCAGGATTTTTTTTTCAAATTGAACCATTCATACCCATTTTATTTTTACCAAGATGTTTAATGATACATTAACTTCGTAACAGTACAATGGACATGCTATAAATTAAGTTAGTGGCAAGATCCTGTGATTACAGTGATATATGATTTACATGTAGTTGGTTTTTAATAGGATTGCAATGCCTGGATGGAGTGGGACTGATTATACCATGAGAATCTCTAATTCAAATGGTAGTGAGCCCGAGGTGATTTTCGATTCGAATTAAGTTTACATTATTGTTTAGGTTGCAGTTTGGACAAACATTGATATGTTTTGACACGTCGTGGTGTATCATTGGCTCACTCCATGCCATAGATCATTATTCGGGCTGAAATGATAATTAATGTTAGAATACAAAAGTCTTCTAAGCTGCAAGGATGATTAGATGCAAGTAGATGAGAGGCTTGTATGATTTACTAGAATATTGTAATTGTTTTATGATTCATGAAGTCATGGGCAGGAAAAGAATTTAACATACGGATTGTTAGAGTGTAAACAATGTTATGATGATCGATACGTAGAAAATGATAGATAAAATAAATCAATGCTGGCTTATCTACAAAAATTTAGGGAGCATTGTGATTATCTACTAAAAAGCGAGTAATTTGACATAAATATGAAAGATAAAAGTTGGAGGAAAATATTTGAACTTTTTGTTAGTTTCTCCGGTAAACAACCCATTATGCATGTTTGTCTCACTTAGTCATTTTATGTTCTCTCTCCCTCAGAAGTGCGGTAATGGAGTTCGTTGCTTTGCAAAATTTATTTCAGATCTCAATAACTTAAATGGAAGGCAAAGGTATGTATGTTATTTGAATGCCTTGTACCTTGTGGATTTTTTGTACCATGCAAAAGCTTTGTCATATTCTTCTGTGTGTCTTTGAGCTTTCTTGTGTTACATGAGACGTATTTGGTCTTTCGATTTAATCAATGTATATGTAATCTTTGTTACATGTTAGTATGTTACTTGCTTGCTAATATATTGTTATGTATGTCCATACTAACTTTATTAGTTGGATGGGAATCTTTAGCTGCAGTTTCTATGTAATCACTTTATGTTTCTTCTTCATGATTTTTGCAGTTTCACTGTCCATACTGGTGCTGGATTGATCATACCTGAGATACAACACGACGGGAGGTAAGTTTGGAACATATCAGAATAGCACAGTTGCAACATCTTTTGGTCATGATTATATAATCTTGTGGATTCAGCATTGTTGTTACTTCTGGTTAAAGTTGACTTGGGTGAGCCAGTATTGAAGGCCTCAGATATTCCCACCAAAATACCACCAAATAAAGGTCAATCTGTTGTGAAATCAAAAATTGAAGTAGATGGAGTAAATTGGAATGTCACATGTGTCAGTATGGGAAATCCTCATTGTGTCACCTTCGATAGAGAAGGAGATAAGGTATTGCTTTGATTTTGATAAATCTGTATTCTGGTATATCCAGATTTTATTAGTTTTAAATACACGAAAAAACATTATACTCTACTCAAGCTGGTTTCTATACAGAATTTGGTGGTCGATGAATTGAACTTGGTGGATATCGGTCCTAAATTTGAACATCACATGCTTTTTCCTGCTTGAACCAACACAGGTTAGATTTTTTACCTTTATAATCAGTTAATTATATCACAGGGCATGAGAACGGTTATTAAAACTGTATTTTAACATCATTGTCTGTTTGAAATATTTGTTGTTTTTCATGTGTTATATCTTATTTTACTTTTGCAGAAATTGTACAAGTGTTTTCTCGCTCACATCTAAAGATGCGTGTTTGGGAAATGACATCAAATATAAGTACAAATAAACTTTCATTTCTATAAATACCATGAAAATTTTCTATGAGGAACATGAAAATTAATAATTTGTTTGTAAAGTGTGCTATATTTGATGTCGTTAGGTTTGCAATTGTAAAGCAAAGTTTTTAACCTTATATATATTTCACCATGCTTATTAATGAAAATGTCTTCTACTTGCATAAAAGGATAAAATAGTTAAAAATATCGGTGATCGATTTTCGAGGATGCTATGTACATGCTTTGGTTGTAAATCTACAAACTGTTTGAGAAAATGCTAAAGTGAATGTGAAATTTACTACTAATTTGTAAGGTTTGGAGTTTTGGGAAAATTGATTATGGATGTTGTATAGACTGGAAATTAACAACAGTTTGTTCAACGGGTTTAGAAATTTGTATATGTTACTTGATGTTACGTCTTTGATCTGAAATGTTTGTTTGGTTATGTTACAGCCTGTCTGTAGAGAAATATCCTCATAACAAAATGCTTGGCACTCGTGAATTTGTGGATGGAAAGGTATAATGCTATAATAGCTCCTGCTATGCATGATGATATGACATATCTGTGTGTGTGTCTGTTTCTCGGCTGATCATCTTTGTAACTTTGCAGCATGTGAAGTATGAGTGGTTGACTTACAAACAAGTGTACGACAAAGTGATACAGGCTGGGAATTCTATCCGTGCTTGTGGAGTTGAGCCGGTAAGTTTCCTTATTGTATCTATAACGGCATCAAAAGGCGACTGACATTGGTCCAATTTTTGTTTCAAGTAATAATTTCTTTGCAAAAAAACAACAACATAGTTTTAGAAAGAAAAAACAGATACCAAACTTGCAAGACTTTCAACTTAAGGTAACTCAAAAAATGATGACATAGAAGCTGATTTGTTGATGAAATATCTAAACTCATCAACTGACGCACCCAAGAAAGAGCTGTCCAAAGCAGCCCAACATCAATGGTTCTAATTCTTGATCTGCCTCCAAGAGTTGACCTTGTACTTAACCCTGATTATCTTAAAACATTTTATGAAGACACTCAATTAGACCAACACAGACACCATCTTGACAAACTCTTAGATGTTAAACCTTACTTCTCATCATCACTTTGCATTCGTTCATTTGTCTCCCGACTGCGATTCTGGTGCGTATAGAAGCAGAACAACTTGAGGAAATGATCAAAACTCATGTCGGCCCGATTGCAAAGGAAGTGTTGAAAACTTGGTTGGATGTTTGTGCTTTTAGAAACAGGGTGGTTGGTGAGAGTGAGGCAGATTATTTGAAAAAAGAGACGGGATGAGTAAAAGCAAGACGATTGAAATCGATCTGGGGTCAAACCTGCCGAGGCTATTCGGGCAAGAAATGGCTAACCGTGTGCTTGAAGCTCTACGTACTATGTCATGTTTCGAAATAATTTATACATCTCCATTTAAAAACATACACCATAACCTTAAACTTTCTCCAAAAACATTGCCTTGTTCATTATGGAATAAATATTAGCTTCACGACCGCATCATAATTCCCAACCATAAAACTACAACATCAACGTTCATTACTACACCGTACCTTAATTCATTTAAAAAGACGTAAGCGCTGCAACGCGCGCGGGCACCCACTAGTACAATATCATACATGTAAAGCTATACAATAAACTATTTATTCTAATCAAGAATATAATTATGGAGGGTTATATATAGAAACCATATCATACTTGTGTATGAAGTCCCTTCACATCATATAGCCCGCCATATAGGTTTGTAGAGGTCATATACATCTTATGAATTATCATGTCTAGTCAAACAATTTGTTAATTAAGCTATATAATGAATCAGATCATACCATTAATATGTCATCATAAAACATTAACATTACTGTTGATTTCTAAAAAAAAAAAAAACCAAAACTTGTGTATCTTATAGGGTCTTAGTTTTTCTAGTAAAGTATAAGGTTATATAAAGAGCTATATCTTAAACTTGGAATTTTACCCCGCCATCAATACACACACATGACATATATAAAATGATACATTTTATGTTTTTGTGATATTAGTTTTATTTGAAAATTGTATTGTTCGCATGCGTGTTAGGAAGACCATACAGCTGTCTACTTTCTCTCTGTGTCTACTTTCTCTCTCTAGCAGTACTTTGTGTACCGTTGTGAAGACACACCGCCGGTAACCACCGGCCAAAGGCCGAAGCCTCACCGGCCACCGGTCACCACGGTCAGCATCACTACCGCGGCTTCCCACCTCAGCCGTCCACCCGCTACACCATCCTCGCCATCCTCACCGGAGTCACCCACACCACCGGTCAGCATCACTACCGCCCCCTCCCACCTTCGCCGTCCACCCCCTACACCATCCGCACCATCCTTCACCGAAGCCACCTACTCCACCGACCGGGACGAACACCACCACCACCACCACCTCCATCACTGCCACCATCTCCACCCCAACCTCACGCCATCACTCACCCGATCCCTTCCGCCTCGACCACCTTCCTCATCCCGACCACCGGAACCCTCACCCCAACCAACAGTTGCCGGACCCCCTCCCCTGCATTCACCCTCATCCCGACCAAACACTGCCGGACCACCTACAGGACCCCCCGGCACCAGCCTGCCGGAGCCCCCTCCTGCCGGACTGCCGAAACCCAGCCTGCCAGAGCCCCCACTACTGTCGGACTGCCGGACCTCCTCTCCCCGCTTGCCGGGGCTCTTGCACGCATTTGGTGAGATTGCTCCATCTCGTGTCTTCTTACCTGTCTGTTTTCATCTCTGCTTCCCATATTTGCTTTTAGTCTTGTTTATTTTTATCTTCTCGTTTAGACTGCTTGGCTGGGTTAGGGGTACCAGCATCTGGTTTTAACAGGGAGAGTCATCCCTTATTTCTGTGTGAATTCTGCTTGCTTGTGATTTGTTGTTTTCATGTGTTTCTTGTTTAGATTGTACGTCACCCGTGTGTTGTTAATCAGGGAGAGTCATCCCCTATCTTCTGTGCTATTTGATACTTGCTTGTAATTTGTTGTCTTTTTGTTTCCTCGATTTGATTGTGCGCCACCTTTGTGTTGTCTACCTCGGGTGTGGGACTGCAGTTTGTTTGTGCAGTACTAGTAAGGTGGATAGGCTGATACTATAGATAGTAGAAGCCATTATGCTGCACCGAGATCATGTTCAGTGAAGAGAAGTGCAACTACAGGGAAAAAAGGTTATAGAGTACGAGTGGCATCGTGGAATGTAGGAACCCTATCTAGCAAGTTATTAGAGTTAATAGATGTGCTGAAAAGACGTAGAGTGCATATAGCGTGTCTTCAGGAGACTAGATGGCGGGGTAGGAGAGCAAAAGAGTGTAATGGTTATAAACTATGGTATTCAGGTTCAGATGGGTCAAAAATGGAGTAGGTTTCCTAGTTGCTAAAGAACTTCAAGATAATATAGTGGAGGTAAGAAGATACGATGATAGACTTATGCTGTTACGAATAGTAATAGAGGATGTAGTAGTGGCAGTAGTTAGTGCGTATGCACCACAAGTTGGATTAGGGGAAGCGGAAAGAAAAAAGTTCTGGGAGAGTTTAGACCAAGTTATAGGAGACATACCTAGAGAAGAAAAAATATGTATAGGAGGAGACTTTAACGCCATATTGGTAAGTATAATGATCACTTCCCGTTGGTGCATGGAGGCTTCGGGTATGGCCTTAGGAATGAAGGCGGTAAGGAGCTTCTTGACTTTGCAGTAGCGCATGACTTAGGAATCATAAATTCATTTTTTAAGAAAAGAGAATCGCATCTAATCACGTTTAGCGGCGGCGGGAGACACACACAGATAGACTATTTATTGATGAGGAGAGAAGATCGTAGCTCGTGGAAGGACTATAAGACAATCCCAGGAGAGACAGTTGTGACACAACATCATATGTTAGTGGCGGATATACGCGTGAAGAGACCAATTGTCCAACAAAACAAGAGAGTTAGACATACGATCAAATGGGGCCAGCTCAAAGACGAAAACATTACCATTTTTAGAGATAAGGTCATACCAATGAACCATACTGGACCACAGAAGACGCAAACCAAAAGTGGGAAGCCATGGCAAATACGCTCATCCAAGCAGCTAAGGAAACGCTTGGAGTCACAACAAAGAGGACAGTCGACCATAAGGAATCTTGGTGGTGGAACGAAAATGTACAGGAGAAGATACGAATTAAACAACAAAGTTTTAGAGAGCTTATACGCTGTAACAATGAGGAAGAACGCCCAGAGCTAAAAGATAAATACAAGGAGGCTAAGAGAGAGGCGAAGAAATCGGTGTCAGAGGCAAAGAACGCAACTTATGAGATGATGTATAAACGACTAGAGACGAAAGAAGGAGAGCATGACATGTTTAAGTTAGCCAAGGCAAGAGAAAGCAGAAAGCAAGATTTGAGAATTGTGAAGTTTATAAAGGCTGCGGATGGATAAGTTTTGGTGAACGACAATGACATCAAGGGGAGATGGAAAACTTACTTCGATAACCTTTACAACATAAGGAACCCAAATCAACAAACTGAGATAGATAATACAACCCAAACACACACAAAACAAATGCTATTGTAGAAGCATCAGTAGATGAAGTTACGAGAGCTATGAAGAAAATGGGAAGGGCTAAAGCGGTGGGGCCAGACAACATACCGATTGAAGTGTGGAAATGCCTGGGAGATGAGGGGCTCCGATGGCTAACAGATTTATTCAACACTATCTTTACGACAGGGAAGATGCCGGACCAGTGGAGAACCAATGTCATAGTCCCCATATATAGAAAAAAGGAGATGTTCAAAGTTGCGAAAACTACAGGGGAATAAAGCTATTGAGTCACACGATGAAACTATGGGAAATACTTATTGACACGAGAATTAGACGGAAAACTCAGATAGCGTCAAACCAATTTGGATTTATGCCAGGACGCTCTACAACAGAAGCCATACACGCCATAAGGAGGATAATGGAGAAATACAGAGAAAAGAAAAGGGACCTCCATATTGTACTCATCGACCTAGAAAAGGCCTATGACAGTATTCCACGTCAACTAATTTGGGAAAGTCTACGACTTAGAAGGGTACCAGAGAGGTATATCAAAATAATCAAGGATATGTATGATGGGGCAAAAACGTGTGTGTGAGCCCCGATCGGAGACACGGACTCATTCACAGTGGAAGTGGGACTCCACCAAGGATCGGCACTGAGCCTATTTCTCTTCACAATAGTGTTGGATGAGATGACCAAGTCTATACGGCAGCCAGTTCCGTGGTGCATGCTCTTTGCGGATGATATTGTCTTAATATCGGAATCTAAAATGGTGCTGAACGACAGGCTAGAACAGTGGAGAGCAGCACTAGAGCACAAAGGTTTAAGGATAAGTCGCTCTAAGACAGAATGCATGCATTGTAACTTTAGTGGTGAGGTGGAAGAGGACACTCAAATCAGTATTCAGGGTATGGCGGTCCCACAAACGTCTACGTTCAAATACCTGGGCTCGTACCTGCAGGAGGACGGAGAGATACACAGCGATGTAGTTGACCGGCTTGTCGCGTGCACTAGTCAAAGATAGTATTTGTATAGTTCCTTAGTACCAAAACTATGTAGCAAATGGTAAGAAGGGTGTCGAATCACAAGGAGTATGTGGTTTGTGTTTAGACTTGAATTGGACTATTGAGTTAATTATGAAGCTTGCTATTTTGTTTATAAAAGCTTGATATGTTTACTTGAAATGGTGTTGAAACTTTGTCCAACACAAAGAAATGAACAAAACACAAAGGTTACTTAAAATGATTAATAAAACTTGGCAAACTTAGAACAATGGTTAACAAAACAACGTTTAATAATAAGGTTCACCCCCGGTTGATATCATAAGATTATGGTTCTACTACTCCAACTAACTTGCATCAAAGGTGTGATTTATGCTAACGAGTTCATCATTACACGGTTTAGGTGTCAAGAATCGTCAACGTTAACACGGACAATAATACACTTCATTACACAAGAACATTCAAACTCTACATAGACATAGCACACATGACCAACTCCATTTCTCAAAGACAAATTTCATAATCATTCATTCAATTTGGGAATTCAAGTTAAGATCAAAGTACCAACATAAATGTTTCAAGCAATCAAATACACAACACAAGGATGCAATCTAGTTTTCAAATGTTAACAAACCATAGTCTTACAATACACAAACCGGGGGAAAACCCAAAGAAGCTTAGCCTCTCATGTTGATTGAAGCGTGAAATCTGGTTGATGATCTTGGTTGCAACTCCATGGCACTTGGATTTGGAATCACTTTGATGATGATGAAAAATGAGTTAGAGAGGTAGAGAAGAGCTCCAAAATCGCCTAAATTCGTCTCTTCCCGCGGCTGCTACTGAATAATTTGTTTTTGCCCTAATTCCCCCCTTAAATGTAGTCAAAACCCGAAGTTTCTGGTCAACCCAGGACAAGGACGTAAGTTACGTCCATAAGGACGTAAGCTACGTCCTCCCCTCTCTTGTACGTCCTGAGCTACTGTCTTACGTCCAAATTTGGGGAAAATCACTTAGGGACGTAAGCTACGTCCTAAAGGACGTAAGTTACGTCCTCTCCATATTTTTGCCTGTGATCTTTCTTTTGTTGCGTTCACGTGTCCCAGATCTCATCCGTCTTTCTCTAACGCTCAAATTCCTTCCTTTTAGCTCCAAGTACCTGCGTTTCATAAGTAGGACAAAGTGATTCCGTTCGATAATAATAATTTGATAATAATGCATAATTAAACCTTTAACCGCATGTAAAGCATGAACGCATCACATCCCCACACTTATCATTTGCTTGCCCTCAAGCAAATCACTAGCGCAATTAGCTCCTAATGTGTACTCATGATCACATGGCATTTCTCTGTAATGTCCGTTAAGGTCCCTCGTCATGATCAACTCATAATTCCCTTAAACAACATTACTTTTCAGATCAAGATTTTTCTATCCAAGCCTAACGAGCTGCCCAATTTTCCTTATGCATGTAATCACACCTCTCACAATTTGCACTCCTCTCGGTTTAATATTTAGTCTAGCAAAAGATGTGCTAGGATATCAATGTAATACTCTCAACCAAAAACAAATCATAATTACCATAAGCTTGCACAATAATCGCAACTCCACCAATTAACACAAACCATGCACACATCAAAAGGTCTTTGAAAGGTTGTAATGTAAGGCTTAGGTTCTGGGTAAGGATGGAGAATTTAAGGTGGCTAAAGGTGATGAAATCCAAATAAGAATGTTGAATCTTGCTAACTAATAAAGCAGCACTACACAATGAACTTGGGTAAGCTTGACCCATTTTTGCAATTTATTACCTCTGGATCACTACATTGATCTTGTGGTCATTTTGACCCAATATTGACTCCATTTTTTTTTTTTTTTTTTTTTTTTCAATGATTATATCTAAACACTTCACTGCTTCTAACAATGCTATAAAAAAATTCAAGCAATACTTATCAGATTTCATCACACGGGTTTAAAAAGTAAAAACGTTTGAAAAGGCTAATGGGTTGATTCGGGTTTAAACAATTAAAAAGATTAGGGGCTCAAACTGGCGACTATAGGATTATTGTAGGGTTGGGTAACACAATTGAAACAGGCTAATCAAACAACGGTTTATCCTAATGCCTTAATCACATGCGTGCAACAGTTTGGTTCATGATCTCAAAACGTATCCATTGTGCAAGTTCTAGAATTAAGTAATTGCTTTGGTACACACACAAGAAGAGAAGGTGAGCAAATAACCTACTGTTGTTCTAAGCTCATGTATAGGCTCAACTCTCACAGAAAACAGTGGTTGACGGCTAAGGATGTGCAAACATGCATAAAAGGTCTATTATCTAGCTCGTTACACTTAGTTAGCTATCACTTATCCGTTCTAAAAAAAAAATTTCCTTTGCCCTTGAGTTGAACATGAGTCAGTACCTCTATTTTACATTACACAACGCTGCTTTCATGCACCAAAATTTTTTTTTTATTTTCCTCATCCCCACACTTAAGTCATACATTGTCCTCAATGTAGATTTTGGAGCTTGTATGTGGGAATTAAAACAGCTTTGCCCTACTTAAGTGATAGATCATGCTTTCCAAGGATCACCCCCCGACAACATCAGTTTAACACATTCCCTTCACATGACATTAAACACGCCACCAAACACACAAAAGAGAATAATTGTTTTGACCACCCCATGAGATACCTAGCTTAAAGCAACAGAAAATGAAAGAAAAGAAAACCACAGACACACACAAATGTAAAGCATTGTTCAACAAAGATAAGGTGGAGCACGTGGACCTGATCATAGGATCAGCGAGTGCATCAATAACCACCAGATGGTGGTCCTGGATATGGCTGCCCAAAGATACTCTCAAAGAAACCCCTCCTCACGTCTCCCATGTCGAAAGCATCAGCTAAAGTGGCATGAGATCCACTTGGTTCGTCTGAGGGTGCGGTGGTAGTGGGAAGCCAAACAGATGGTGTAGACTGTGGGTAGTATGGGGCTTGCTGCGTCTGACTGTAAGGAGGAAGATCGGGTGACTGCCAATCGGTGGAAGGTGGTGTGGGTGTATAGGGCAATCCTTGCATGTAATCCTCTCGATGACGGATGTTCTCCCTATACATATAATCCTGGTTGCGATAAAATTCCTGAGAATACATCATGTGTTGCATATACATCCTATTTCGCTCCATTTCCTCAGATTGTCGATCAAACATCCTTTGTTCTGGCTCTGACCAACGTGTAAATCCCACAGGATGAGCCTGAGCTACTGCAACCCTTATCCGTCTATGATACGGATCATCGTCATCTGCCCCCTCACCTCTAACCGGGCTATCACGTCTTCTTCCTTCCTCCACAAAAGAATCCCCTTCTCGAATGCCAGAGATTCCTTCCTGCACTTCCAAATACCGACCACTCCTTCTATCAACTAGCTTGTAAACATCTGCAGACCTCTCATAAGACCATCCCTGAGGTAAGTTGCTAATCTTGAATGGCACATGGGGTATTTTCTTCTTCTGAGCCCTGCTGGGTAACACATTTTGTTTCCTGAAAAATTTTGATAACAATCGACAATGTGGGACTGATTTCCTATCTGACTTCTCCCTAGATTCCCAAATACTCCACAAGATAAGATGCCGAGCAGACAGAGCTGGTTGTCCTGTAACCAAAGCATGTAAGACCATCACCTCATACAACCTTACCTTCGCCTTGTCACCCATTCTTGGAAGCACATTCTGATTTAAGAAAATCAACAACAGTTTGGGCAATGGTTTCAGATTTGCACGATCCAGAGACCATCGTGCCACATTAATCCCTTCAGGTACCTGAAACATCTCATATATCATACTTCGCCACACATCTTCCTTGGCGACTTTACATGCTAGCATAGCATCGGTGGGGTATGTATATGGAGTCCCATCCGCTGTTCCTGAGTCAAAGTGAGCAATCCTGTTTAAATTGAAGAAGGAGAGACTCACTGTCTTACCATTCACCTTTCCTGTGAGTTGTGTTGTGACGGGAGGATCATCTCCTGGTTCTTTCTTCAAAGTAGACATCCATTCCAAAATCGCATCCACATAAACATCCTCGACACCATCATTGTTGAAACTCAAATGTTGTTCCCAGCCCAATCTTGTGAAACATTCAACCACCCCAAACCTCTCAAAGTCCGACCTGTATATCTGTCTTTCGCAAATCATTAGTTTATCTGTAGATACTTGACTTGCTTTCATCTTCTTCAAGTACATTTCTGCTTGCACCTCCACACCCTTAAAAGATGATAGACGTCTATTTTTCCTCCAAATAGGAAGTCCATCATCCCCATAATCCTCCTCTTCGGAATCAACTGCTCGTGTAGAGTCATTGTCAGATTCGTTTTCAGATCCGACATCTTGCATTTGAACTTCCTCGTCCTCAGACTCTTCTGTGTAGATCACTCGCCCCTTTTTGCCCGGGAGGACGAAGCAACCTCTTTTCCTTTCGATGATCCTGCGGCAGTTTTAGTTCTCACCATTTTACCTACATTTTCATGACCAAAGTTAGTGGAATATCATCACATAATCAACATCTATTTCAACACATTGCAACAACATTCACTTATCACACACTATTTTATGGTCATGAACTAGTTAAAGGCAACCTACATCCATTAACACCCAACACCCCAACCATTTTCAATTCATGATATAATCTGCGTTTGTATCTATTCCTCATAACTCTCTTATTCTAAACTCTCTAAGTGACCATCTACTAAGTTCCAAGGGGATTTCCAAACCACTACTAACATCAATAATCACACACACAATGTCACCATCGACTAACATTACCTTTCAAGATGTTCATATGTATAATCAACGTCATAACATCTAATGAAAGAAGGAAATACACGTACCTTGATGCTTGAAAGTGTGTGATATGAATAAAGATGCAAACTTGACTCTAAAATCCCGAAATCCCCACAAATTTTCGTAGCCTTAACCCTTCGAAATCACTCAAACGGCTGTGATTCACTCAAAATTAACACATGGGTTTTGTTCCTCTCGAAAAATCAAGCCAATTGCATATATAATATGCAAGATTTGGTGAAGAATTGAGAGAGTTGAGGTTGATGGAAGTTAGGGTTTTGTAGTGGAAGAGAGAAAGAAATTGAAGAAGATGGGAGGAATTGATAGGAAAAACGAATGTGGTGAAAAATTGTGGTTAAAAATGTTGGTTTGTTAGGTTGTGGTTGATATTTGACCAAAATATGTGGTGAAAACCGGGGTTGCTGTACCCTGCGCGTACCCGACGTAAGTTACGTCCTAAGGACGTAGCTTACGTCCTCTTCAGAATCTTGTTTCTTCGGCTAGGGGAACGTAAGGGTGGGACGTAAAGGACCTTTCGGACGTAAGCTTACGCCCAAGGACGTAAGTTACGTCCTTTTGCCATTTTTAAATATTTTTTTTTTTTTTTTTTTTTTAAATTGCACACTCATATATATAAAATTAACACACACACATAGATAAATAGATAAAAAAAAATTGTAGATATATGTTTATATATATATCACCACCCCCCCCGAACACATGTGTATTGTCCCGAATACACACAATTCGCGCACGCAATGGGATTTTGTGACTCGGATTTGGTTTGGCAATACTAAATGAGGGCTGAAAGGGTCTATACTAAACTGAGCAATGCAAAACAACTGATATTTACACGTTACCTCTCGTGGGTTGCCTCCCACGCAGCGCTAAGTTTACCTGTCGTTAGCCGGACTTTGTGGTGCTGTGATCACATCGGTACCTCATCAAGAGTACTCAACAACAAGCACTCGGATTGTTTGTCCGCCCCATTTATGTCATTTGGTTCCAAATATGGTTTGAGGCGGTGTCCATTCACCGTTTGCCGTAAATGGTCATCAAAGTCTTCAATCTCCACGTCTCCAAAGTTGCCCACCCGGATGATCAAATATGGACCAGTCCATTTACTTTTTAACTTCCCGGGAAATAGCTTTAGACGTGAGTTATACAACCATACCTTTTGTCCGGGCTTGAACTCTTTCAAACGAAGCTTGGCATCATGAACCCGCTTCATCTTGTCCTTGTATGCAGATGCTGTTTCATAAGCTTCGTCCCTTATTTCTTCTAACTCGTTCAGCGCCAGTTGTCTTTGTTTACCTGCGCACTCATAATTGGTATTAACAGTTTTAATTGCCCACAAGGCACGATGAGTTAACTCTACAGGTAAATGACAACCCTTTCCATAGACCAACCGGTAGGGAGTGGTTCCAATAGGCGTCTTATAAGCGGTACGGTACGCCCACAAGGCATCATCTAATTTAGTTGACCAATCCTTGCGATCGGGTCGTACCGTTTTTCTGCAAAATTTCTTTGATTTGCCTATTAGAAACCTCTACTTGTCCACTTGTTTGTGGATGGTATGGTGTTGCAATTCTATGGTCAACACCATAACGTTTTAGAAGTTTGCCAAAGTTGAAGTTTTTGAAATGTGATCCCCCATCGCTTATTATCACGCGAGGGATACCAAATCTTGAAAAAATGTTGGTTTGGACAAACTTGCATACTACCTTATGGTCATTGGTCTTGGTGGCGATTGCTTCTATCCATTTAGAGACATAATCGACCGCCACCAAGATATACAGATTACCAAGAGAGTTTGGAAAGGGGCCCATGAAGTCAATGCCCCAAACATCAAAGATTTCCACCACCAAAATTGGTTGCATAGGCATTTCATCTCTTCTTGTCAGACTCCCCATTTGTTGGCATCTTATGCAATTCTTGGCAAATTCATGGGAGTCTTTGAAGATGGTAGGCCAGTAAAAACCACAAGAAAGGACTTTGTGACCCGTCTTTTGTCCACTGAAATGTCCTCCACATGCCGATTCGTGAAGCATGCTCAATACACATGGGATCTCCTCATCCGGTAGACATCTTCGGATGATTTGGTCGGCTCCCACTTTGAAAAGGTCCGGTTCATCCCAAATGTAATGTTTTGCTTGAGCCTTGAAGTGTTGTTTCTTTCTTCTACTCCATCCTTCCGGTAATGTACCTGTAGCCAAATAGTTTGCAAAATGAGCGTACCAGGGGTTATTGGTGGTGATAGACATGATGTATTCATCCGGGAATTGTTCATTTATCTCTGGTGTGGTATCTTCTTCCACCGGTTGAATTCTTGACAAGTGATCTGCGACTACATTTTCACTCCCTTTCTTGTCTCGGATTTCAAGATTGAATTCTTGCAATAACAAAATCCAACGAATCAACCTTGGTTTCGCGTCCTTTTTCTCCATAAGGTACCTAACAGCAGAATGGTCAGAATAGACAATAACCTTGCTACCCCATATATAGGACCGAAATTTATCTAAAGCATATACCACCGCAAGTAATTCCTTCTCAGTTGTTGTATAATTCAATTGGGCATCTGAGAGGGTTTTACTTGCATAGTATATGGCAACGGGTTTCTTATCAACCCGTTGACCTAAGACAGCCCCAATAGCATAGTCACTCGCATCACACATTATTTCAAAAGGCAATTTCCAATTAGGTGATTGCAAGATTGGAGCTTCAATTAGTTTTTGCTTCAAAATGTCAAAGGCTTTTACACATTCTTCATTAAACTCAAATGGGGCATCTTTTAACAAAAGATTACACAATGGTTTGGTTATGACACTAAATCCCTTTATGAATCTTCTATAAAAACCGGCATGCCCCAAGAATGACCTAATGCCCTTAACATTAGTGGGGTGAGGTAAAGTGGAAATAACCTTCACTTTGGCATGGTCTACCTCTATCCCACGGCTAGACACAACATGACCCAATACTATCCCCTCTTGAACCATAAAATGGCTCTTTTCCCAACTAAGGACCAAATTGGTTTCAACACATCTTTTTAAAACTTTTTCTAATTGAAGCAAACATAATTCAAAAGATGTGCCAAAAATTGAGAAATCATCCATGAAGATTTCTAATGACTCCCCCACCATATCTGAAAAGATACTCATCATACACCTTTGAAAGGTGGCGGGGGCATTACATAACCCAAATGGCATTCGCCTAAATGCAAACGTGCCATAAGGGCAAGTAAATGTGGTCTTTTCCTGATCTTCAGGATGAATAGCTATTTGGTTATAACCTGAATAACCATCTAGAAAGCAATAAAATTTCTGACCTGATAGTTTCTCAACAATTTGATCAATGAATGGTAAGGGGAAATGATCTTTTGAGGTAGCAGCATTCAATTTCCTGTAATCAATACAAATTCTCCACCCGGTTACTGGCCGGGTCGCTACCTCATTACCTGAGTCATCTTTAACAATTTGGATGCCCGCTTTTTTTGGTACAGTTTGTGTAGGGCTCACCCAAGTACTGTCAGAGATTGCAAAGATGATACCTGCATCTAGCCATTTCAATACCTCCTTCTTGACTACCTCTCTCATGTTTGGGTTCAACCTTCGTTGGGCATCATGTGATGGTTTGACTTCCGGATCCGTGATGATTTTGTGCATAACAATTGAGGGGCTAATTCCTTTTAGATCCGCAATGGTCCATCCAATCGCCTCCTTGTTAGCAATCAACACTCCATCAACGCACCTTCCTGTTCAATGGATAGATTAGAAGCAATAATAACAGGTAAAGTTTCATTCTTACCAAGAAAGCATATTTTAAATGCTTTGGTAATTCTTTCAATTCAACTTGTGGTGGTTCTTGCAATGAAGGTTTCAACCCGGTGTCGATCTTCTCGGGTAGTGGCTCCACTTGAACCGACCATGGTGGTCGTTCACTCCTCATGGCAGCACTCATTATCTCCTTTTCTTCCTCCTCTATTGCTTTTCAGTTTCCACTCTCAACCTGTCAAACATGAAACAATCCTCCATTGTGTTTTCCTCATCAACGACCATGTCGCATAGAGGTATACACTCATCAATAATGTCGGCTATGTAGCATTCATCATTGATAGGAGGGTCAGTCATACCTGAAAATACATTAAGTCTCAACCTATTGTTACCAAATGTCATGTCAACCGTTCCCGTTTTGCAATTGATTTGAGCATTTGAAGTTGCCAAAAATGGTCGACCTAAGATAACCGTAGGTTGTTTGGTTTGATCTATGGAAACATAATCAAGTACTAAAAAGTCCACCGGATAATAAAAATTCTCAACTTTTACTATCACATCAGTAATTATCCCACGGGGAAGCTTGGGTGTTAAATCGGCTAATACCACGGTGGTCTTAGCTTCTTGAAGCGGACCAAAGTCGTATTGGTCATACAAGCTACCCGGTAAAATACTTACACTAGCACCAAGATCCAAGAGTGCCCTTGTCATTTTGAATTCTCCCACTTGAAGAGATATAATGGGCGCTCCCGGGTCTTGTAGCTTAGGTGGAAGGGCACCCGAAAGAATAGAGCTCACATTTTCAGTCAAATCAAGCTTTTTAGGGAATTTATGAGCTCTCTTTTGGGTACATAATTCTTTTAAGTACTTAGCATATGAAGGAACTTGCTTGATTGCATCTAAAAGTGGCAAATTAATTTTCACTTGTTTAAAAATTTCCCACATTTCATCTTGTTGTGGACCTCTCTTCTTTACCACTTTTTGTAAGGGTGCCTTAAGAGCTTCGGGAAAAGGGACGGTATTACCCTCCACCACCTTTTCCTTAGCCTTAGGAGTTTGTGTAACCTCAACGGTTTGGTTTTAGATTTTTCAGAAAAATTTTCATTTTGACCCGTTTGGCTACTTTCACCCTCATCATCACTTTCATCAGTAACATCTTCCACCACCCCTTCAACAAATTGGGGTGGTGGTGTTTAACACCATTGTCAACTACCTTACCACTACGCAAAGTAAGTTTATTGATTGATACCTCGCGTGTGTTTTTAGAACTTGAGCCTTGATGTTGTGGATTCACGGTTGTATCACTTGGCAATCTTCCACCGCTTCCCTTAAGTCGGCCCAAATCTTCGGCTAGTTGACCAACTTGCCTTGTGAGAGCTTCATGTGATTTGTCTCTTACTTCATTTGCTCTCTTCATCTCCTTGATGTCATTGTTAGATTCTTTCACCATGTTCATAAGAGCATCTAACTTTGCATTCAACGAGTCATCTCCACCACCTTGGCTTCCCGATGGTCCACCTTGATTATTGTTGTAATTTCTTTGAAGTTACCATCCCGATTGTAGCCTTGATTACCTCCTTGATTGTAGTTGTTCCTTTGGTAGCCACCTTGATTGAATTTCCCCCTTGATTGTTCCCTTGGCGGTTTTGATACCTTGTCCACCTTGGTTGGCCGGTTGGAAGTTTGGGTTCATTTGGTTGGAAGGATTACCATACCTAAGTTGGGTGGTTCTCAAACCCGGATGGTAAGTGTTGGAGTTCATGTCAAAAGGCTTCCGGTCTCCATAAACTTGATTCACCTCTTCGGTTCCTTGAGCCATGTTTACTTGACAACTATCGGCTCTATGACCAATGTCCCCACATTCTTCACAAACCGCGAATTGAACCGCATTTACATCTTTCTTCTTCATGCGAGCTAACTCCCTTTCCAACGCGGCTATTCGATCCTTTGCACTTGAGTCAATGTCGGAGGTGGATTTTGGAATAGGGTGCTTTGCTTTCCTATCCGCGGATTCTTCGGCTCTTGAGTTCTTACTCATCCTTTCAAGGAACTCCCAATCCTCTTCCTCGGGGTTATTCAACAAGGTTCCATTGCTAGTAGACTTGAGGTATTTTCTTTCTTCTTTTGTCAATCCGTTCACAAAACTCTTCACTAGCTCCCAAAGCTCAATTTGGTGATGTGGACATTTCTTATCAACTCTTTGAAACGAGTAAAAGCTTCATGAAGTGGCTCTCCGGATTGTTGTTGGAATGTCCGGATCTCGTCCCTCATTTCATCCGTTTTGGCCATTGAATAGTATTCGTCAAGGAAGACTTGTTGCATTTCTCCCCATGTTCGAATACTATTAGCCGGCAAGGTTAAAAACCATTGCTTTGCCTTGTCCTTCAATGAAAATTGGAACAATCTTAAACGCACCTCATCTTGTGAGAAGTTGTGTCCTCCAATTGTGCCACATATGTCGGAGAATTCAGATATGTGTGTGTAAGGCTCCTCCGTTGACATGCCATGAAAATGAGGTAAGATGTTGATGTAGTTGGGCTTACAATCAAATGAACGCCTTCCCGAATTGGTGGAACAATAGGAGAGACATTGTCCGATATGATGGGTCGAACCTACCATTCACGCCTTGTGTTCGAGCTTGTTGAGGTTGTTGGCGTGGGGGACCATTCACTTCTTGATGCATTGGGTATCTTCTTTGTGGTCCTTGATTAGCTACACCGACAAACTGAGGAATTCGGTTTGGGTTGGCATTCATGTTTGGATTCCTAAATTGGTTTGTCTATGTTGACGGTTGTAGTTGTAGTTCTCATTCTCCATATACCCATGGTTCCATTCATCATAATTATCACCTTGGTAGCCATAATCACCAGCATACCCTCCTTCATTGTAGAACCCCCCATTGCCTTCATTGTCATACTCATAATCATCACTATCACCCGTGTGATAGGTGTGAACACTCACCCGTTCGGGTGATTGGTAAGATGGAACACTAAATGGCTCATCCTCATGAATGGCATTTCTTAGCTCGTCTAAGTTTGGTGGGCCAAAGTGACCCATGGGTTTTGGTTCACATGTTCAAAAAGTGGGTTACTATGGCTATGAGTTGTCTACGGTTTGGGTTGAGGTTACGGTCATTAGTGGGTGGTGGTGGTGGATTTTGTGGAATGTTGTGTTGTGGTGGGGTCGGTTGTTACTACCTCCCTCCATTTGGTTGGCTCGGTTCCTTCTTGCAAAGCGTTCAATTTCCGGTTCAAACACCAACGGAGAGGTTCTTCCGGATGCTCTAGTATGCATGCACTACCTGTGATCTACACAAATAACACAACCAGCATAACAAGGGAAAAAGAATGATGCAAAAATAACCAAACACTTAAACAGAAAATTACAAACTAGTCAACACAATTCTACACACAAAGCGCACTACTCCCCGGCAACGGCGCCAAAATTTGACCGGCTTGTCGCGTGCACTAGTCAAAGATAGTATTTGTATAGTTCCTTAGTACCAAAACTATGTAGCAAATGGTAAGAAGGGTGTCGAATCACAAGGAGTATGTGGTTTGTGTTTAGACTTGAATTGGACTATGAGTTAATTATGAAGCTTGCTATTTTGTTTATAAAAGCTTGATATGTTTACTTGAAATGGTGTTGAAACTTTGTCCAACACAAAGAAATGAACAAAACACAAAGGTTACTTAAAATGATTAATAAAACTTGGAAACTTAGAACAATGGTTAACAAAACAACGTTTAATAATAAGGTTCACCCCCGGTTGATATCATAAGATTATGGTTCTACCAATCCAACTAACTTGCATCAAAGGTGTGATTTATGCTAACGAGTTCATCATTACACGGTTTAGGTGTCAAGAATCGTCAACGTTAACACGGACAATAATACACTTCATTACACAAGAACATTCAAACTCTACATAGACATAGCACACATGACCAACTCCATTTCTCAAAGACAAATTTCATAATCATTCATTCAATTTGGGAATTCAAGTTAAGATCAAAGTACAACATAAATGTTTCAAGCAATCAAATACACAACACAAGGATGCAATCTAGTTTTCAAATGTTAACAAACCATAGTCTTACAATACACAAACCGGGGGAAAACCCAAAGAAGCTTAGCCTCTCATGTGATTGAAGCTTGGAATCCGGTTGATGATCTTGGTTGCAACTCCATGGCACTTGGATTTGGAATCACTTTGATGATGATGAAAATGAGTTAGAGAGGTAGAGAAGAGCTCCAAAATCGCCTAAATTCGTCTCTTCCCGCGGCTGCTACTGAATAATTTGTTTTTGCCCTAATTCCCCCCTTAAATGTAGTCAAAACCCGAAGTTTCTGGTCAACCCAGGACAAGGACGTAAGTTACGTCCATAAGGACGTAAGCTACGTCCTCCCCTCTTGTACGTCCTGAGCTACTGTCTTACGTCCAAATTTGGGGAAAATCACTTAGGGACGTAAGCTACGTCCTAAAGGACGTAAGTTACGTCCTCTCCATATTTTTGCCTGTGATCTTTCTTTTGTTGCTTCACGTGTCCCAGATCTCATCCGTCTTTCTCTAACGCTCAAATTCCTTCCTTTTAGCTCCAAGTACCTGCGTTTCATAAGTAGGACAAAGTGATTCCGTTCGATAATAATAATTTGATAATAATGCATAATTAAACCTTAACCGCATGTAAAGCATGAACGCATCAGTAGTGCACCGTGTTCAAGCAAGATGGTGCAAGTGGAGAGCAGCATCAGGGATCCTATGTGATAAGTGGTTTCCAGCAAACTAAAGGGAAAGCTATACCGAGTGGCAGTACGCCCAGCTATGTTATATGGAACAGACTGCTGGGCCATAAAGAAATCGCACGAGAAACAAGTAGAGGTAGCGGAAATGCGAATGCTGAGGTGGATGTGTGGTCACACAAGACTGGATCGGATAAGAAACGAAGTGTTTCGACAGAAGCTACAAGTGGCTTGTATCGCAGATAAAATACGAGAGGGATAATTAAGATGATTTGGGCATGTCAGAGGAGACCAATGGCGGTACCAGTTAGAGCAGTAGAGAACATCATCTTAGAGGGTAGGAAGAGTAGAGGACGACCTAGATTGACTTGGGATGAGGTAATTAGGCGAGATATGATACATTTGCACCTCTCTGAGCACATGGTCGAGGATAGGAGTGAGTGGAGACGTAGAATTAAAATTAAGGACTTTTAGTGGGACCTATAGGCAGGTAGGGTATTTGAAGTCTTCTTGCGGGGCCTGATGTGTACGTAGTCCATATCTGCCCTCTACCGGTGATTCTACCTGCTCCTCTGATATATGTTTTTTTCTTTCTCTAATTCTTTAGTTGTTATATTTTTGTATGCTGTATGCTATATGTTGTATGATTTATTTTATGATGTCTTGCTATCGTTGGCTTTTGCTATCGAGTCGGGGGTCTCTTTGTAAGCGGTCTCTCTACCTAACAAGATAGAGGAAAGACTCGTCTACACCTACCCTCCCCAAACCCTGCTCTTGAGTGGGATATACTGGGTTTGTTTGTTTGTTTGTTTGTTTATTGTTCGCATGCATCGGGCAAGGCTAAAGACAAAAGGATGTGGTAATGTATGTTGCTCACCTTACATGATTGTACTTATTAGAATAAACAAACAATAAACATGTGCGTGCATAAAAGAAGTTTTAGTTTTCATAAAAATAAAAAAAAATGTCACATGATCCATAATACAACTCATATAAATTTATCACCAACAATGAATGATATCCTTGACGTATTATACAAGTTGTATAATTACATACAATCTGTATGACATGTCATTGGTGTATGAATATTTTAATGCGTTGATATCTTTACCCTTATACCATATACCGGTGGTAATAACTTGGCGTGCGACACCTTGCAACCACACCACCACCATCATAACCGCAACACCGCACAACGGTAAAGAGTGTCGTGGATCTTCATCACACAATGTTGAACAAAGAAAGGAGACTAGTATACTTGGAACAAGCGCAAGAGGCTCATCTAGTATGACAGTCACGGGAGTGTGGTAATACCGCCATTTAAAGGCGAGGGTGCGACATGCGGTGAAGGCTCCAAATAATCTTAAAGTCTATGTACCTCAGTACCTGACCAACACTTTGTCTAGGGATTGTGACTCTGCGACTGTAACATAAAAAATAACTTGGGGGGTTACATGTAAACATCTATAGCATCTAATAAAGCAGGGTTTTTTTTTTGTCGCTTGTCATTATCTTAACCCATATTTTTACCACTTGTCATTCTTTTAAATATCTACATATTAATTTTCTCTCTAAAGGAATATTGTAATAATTTAAACACTCATACAAATTTCTCTCTCTTGCTAAAAATAAATTTTATTAATTGCTACATTCTCTCTCTTATCCAGATTTTTTTAAAATCAAACTATCTTTTTTAAAAATAGATTTACTAAGGAAATTAAAAAAATCACATCTTTTGATTAAAATCGAAATAGTAAAACAACAAAAAGTTTATATAATATGAAATTTTCTAAAACAGTAAACCTTTTTTAAATAAAGTGTTTTAAATCGTTTTGTTTTAAAAAATTATAAAATACAGAATACAATAAACTATTTTTTGTAATTCATTTTTCTTATGATAAATTTTTAAAAATCACAGTTATTTTATAAAATAAAAGTTTAAGAAAAATGAATCATTTTTTGCTTACTTAAGTAACTATTTATATGTAATTATAATCATATTTTATCTCCAAGCATGATTTTATAATGCATAAATTTTTATTATTAATTATTTAATATTTTATTTATTCAATCCATGTAACACAAGGGAATAACCTATAATATTTATAAACTTTTTTTTTTGAAAAGATCAACAGAATTTTTTATTCCACCAGATTAGCAGGGAGCTAATCAAAATACAAAATACACCAGAATAAGATACAATTACAACGATTTAAACTACACAATATTAAATGAATTCCATGATTCCAATCTAATTCATTCCACTTTGCATGGTTCTTAATCCATAAGAACTTCTAGTCTTCACTTCCGTCACACAGTTCTCAACAGACACCTTGAGCCATTAAATACTACCCCATTCTGATTCCTCCTATACACCAAAGTGCAACTAGAAGTACCCCATGCAAAGTCTTTGCTAGCCACTTAAAATTTTCAATTCCTACAGTAACTCCAACACGTCTTTAATTTCATAGGCTATAATAGGTGGTAATTTTGTCCAATCCGCAATGGCCGACCATAGCAGCTGCGAATACCCACAAGCAACAAAAGTATGGTCCAATGGTTCCGCATAATCACCGCAAATCGGGCATACAACAGTCACCAAGTTTACATTCCTTTTTTGCAATTTAACTCTAGTTGGTAATTTCCCAAGACTTGCACGCCAAGATAAAATACCAACCTTTTTGGGTACCCAGTTATTCCATCTGAATTTATGCCATGGAGATTGGTATTTAGAGCTTAACAACCGGGTTTTGACACTACTGGTAGAAAATAATTTAGACCCGTCGAGCAGCCATTCCCACCTGTCTTCGGTTTGTGAAAAGGAAGGTATACCCACTGTTATTAACAGATTCTGCAGCTGTGCCAGTTCTTGCGTAGAGAAAGAACGTCGCTTCCATTTCCAGTTCCATACCCAAGCATTGTTTATGCATAGTACCCGATCCGCCACCGTGCAATTCTTTTTAGAGTCTAGCCGAAAGATGTCCGGGAATTCAAATGCTAATGGTTTCGAACCAATCGAAAAATCTAACCAAAATCGAATATTGTTGCCCCTACCCACCGTACCTTTTATAAAACTTAGAGGTCAACCCCGCTAGTAGCCAGCCCCTCATTCGACTTGTGTATGAATTTCCAAGGCCCAGAAGCAGATAGTTTTAATGGAATGTAATTCCATGACCTCGAATTATTATGTATTGACCAGACCACCTTTCGCCAAAGACTTGAGTGTTCCACTTTGAATCTCCACCACCATTTTGCCAACATAGCCCAATTTGCATCACGGAGATAGCCGAGGCCTAATCCACCATATTTGATCGGTGCACAAACTTTATCCCATGCGTCCCAATTCATCTTTCTTTTATCATCGGACCCCCCCCCCCAAAAAAAAAAGAACCGCCTACGTAATCTCTCCAGTTCATTAATAACTAATTCAGGCGCACGGTACAAAGAAAAATAATAAGTAGGCAAAGCGTTTAAGACCGATTTAATGATAGTCATCCGCCCACCAAAGGAAAGAGACTTAGCTTTCCAAACCGCCAACCTTTTCCTAAAAGTGTCCAAAACCGGTTCCTAACTTTTGCATAAATTCATATTCGCACCTACTTTTAATCTGAGAAACTTAAAGGGGAAATCTCCTTTTGTATAGTTGAAATAATTTGCCATAGCTTCCACCTCCAGTTCGCCCACACCTATCCCATATACACTGCATTTTGGCATGTTTATTCATAGCCCCGACACCAAATAGAAGCACCTCAACAACCTTTTTATATTAACCGCATTTTCAATTGACCATTCACCAACGAATACTACATCATCCGCATAAATGAGATGGGATACATTACAACCAGGACTCCTCCAACTTATTCCGCGAAACAATTGTTTAGCATAGGCCTTCTTCATAAAGTATGATAGTATTGTTAATTGCTAATACGAATAACAGAGGAGATAATGGGTCACCTTGCCGCAATCCGCGGTGGCATGCAAACTCGGCCGTTGGAGAACCATTAATTAGGACACAGGCCCTTGCGGCCTTAATTACCGCCATTATCCACCTTCGCCATACAGTAGGAAAGTTCATCTCGCGCATTGCCAAATCTATGAAATCCCAGTTTAGCGAATCAAAGGCTTTATCGAGGTCGACCTTGAATATCATTCCTCGCTTCTTGGCTTGCTTCAGCCACCCCACTGTTTCATTCAATATTAATGGCCCATCCATAATACTTCTTCCCGCCAGAAAAGCCGTTTGAGTGGGCGGGATCACTTTGCCCAAAACTTGTTTTAGGCGATATGCTAGCACTTTCGATATGACTTTATTGATACAACCAATGAGACTCACCGGTCGAAAATCGCCAAACCCCATTTGATCACGACCCTTCGGTATGAGAGCAATAAAGGAAGTCATGCATCCGGAATTCAACGAAGCGTGGTGGTAAAATTCATCCGTTAATTCAACGAACCTTCTTTCAAACAATGCCCAAAAACATTTTAGGAACCTGAAGTTAAACACATCCGGTCCAGGCGCACGGTCACTATCGCATTCCCATACGGCCCTTTTAATTTCATCACTTGAGAATGGTTGAACTAACCATTCAGCGTCGTCATCAGAGATATGATTGATGTCCGAGCATTGGAATGAAGGCCGCTGGGGCATCTGCTCCTGAAACTTTGCTTTAAAGAAATCCACTGCCTTTTCTTTAATTATTATGGGATGATCCACCCACTCCCCATCCACAACAATACCATTCAGTTTATTACTCGAAATATTTGCATTTATGAATTTGTGAAAATATTGAGAGTTTTCATCACCATTAACCGCCCATTTAATTCTTGCCTTTGTTTTAAGTCCTTGACTACCATGTATTCGTAATCACCGAAATGCTCTTTGCATTCAATTCTAGTAGCTAACTCCTCCTCCGTTAATGGTCGAAATTCAGCCATTCGTTCGAGATCTTCCATAATTCGCAGATTCTGTTTATAGGGTCCATCCAACTATTCTTTTTCCTTTTTAACCCAATCCTTTATCCTAAGTTTCAGAAACCTTAATAAAATGGAAAAAGTCAAATCTGCATGCCCATTAAAGGTAAAAGAATTCCCAACACCCCAAACATAATCCACAAACCCTGGCATTTCCAACCAAGTATTGTAAAACCGAAAAGGTTTATGACCGAAATCTGAGTTCCTCATAGCTAGAATAATTGGGCAGTGATCCGAGTAGGAACGAGAGACGGCCAATACCGATGCATTAGGCCAAGCATTCAAGAAGTCTTGGCACACCAGGAATCGGTCAAGCTTGCTTAAAGTCTTTCCACTATCCGTCATATATGTAAATTTATGACCCCCATATTGTATTCCGATACAGATTTTTCTTCTTTTGATGGAGAAAAAAGCGACACGAGTTCAAATATAGTTGGAACAACAGCCAAACAAGGTGATGGTGCATTACCAACCCAAATTGGTAACACCATTTCTCGTCCAGTAGAAATGGAAGGAATTAGGTGCTGTTTGTTTTTCTGCAGGAAAACGTCTGCAGTCTGCGGACCACATCTGCAGACATCTGCAGCAGAAGAGGTGGACCAAATGTCTGCAGTCTGCAGGAAAAAGACTGTTTGATTTTTTAACATCTGCAGAATGCTGAAATTTCTTATTACAATCCCAAACTCCCCTAGAATATATTATCTTGATTTTTTAACATTACTAGAAGTAATTTCTTATTACAATCCCAAACTCCCCTAGAATCCTAGATTTATCATATGTATTCAATTCAAGAAGCTAGCATATATTATCTTGCTACCATAAAATAATAATCTTGGCTCATATATTCAATTCAAGAAACTAGCATATATTATCTTGAACAAAAACATGAATTCATGATAGCATTCTAGCATAAAAAAACAATCAAAATTGAGCACAAACAAGACAAGAACTACCTGCAACTCGGATCATCAATCAAACCGACATCCGTCTAACTATACTACCTTCCATCTTGTAATATATGCACCTGTAACCATCAAATTATGCAGGTTAAATGGTTAATTCATTTAATATCAATAATACATCACAATCTCCTGCACTTAAACACAAACAAAAATGAAAAACATCATTGAAGTTACAAACATCAAGTAAAAATAAACCCAGGCAATAAAACAAACAGTTGGTGTGCACCACCTGTTCCTCACAAATTTAGCAGTAATAGGTCACACCCAATTCATATATGCTTAATCAACTTCTTGATTACGTATTAAAAAAGCAGAAAATAAACTGAAATTCTTTATCTTTCAAGAATTGCTCAATATGTGTTCTGAAAGAAACCCCATATCATGAACTTCAAGAAACTTCAAGGGTGAGATGGAAAAACGTACTAAATTAGGTCTTCTGTAAGCATCAATTCGTGAACTTTAATCAAGCAAACATGGGGGCGAAGGGCAACGGTGGAAGGGGTCGAAGGTGGCGACGGGGGGCGAAGGGCGACGATCGATGGGGGGCGAAGGGAGACGGTGGTGTAACATCGCGTATTTCAGTATATATATATATATATATACATATATATTAATTATTGTTAGAAGGCGACAATTACAACAAATATAATAATAATAATATAAAATAATAATAATTATAATACTAATAATAATAATAATAGTAATAATGAAAATAATAACAATAATAATGATAATAATAGTCCAGGGGGTATTGTGTAATTTTTAAAACTTAAATACTAAATTTTTAACATAAAATAAAAAGAACATAAACTACAGGGACCATTCTTGTAAATTTCCAACTCCCAACCCCACCCCCCATTTTCCCTGTTTCCTACCCGATTTCCTTCACCATTGTCGGCCAAGAATCCTCGACCAAACGCATTATCGACTTGTTTAATCAAAAGTAAACCCGCATAAATGAATTTTGGAGCATTTAAAACTCTCCTTTGGAACCAATTCCGTTCAAAACGAGCAAAATCACCCCATTAAACATCCTCACGGTTCGCGACCTGCATCACCTTGAAATCCCATCTCCGGTCAGTTTTAATCGAAATTGATAACGGGCTTTTGTTTGTAATCATCATTCAAAGCTTCCTTCAAGTTTAATTTGATTCTAATCACGGTTTGAGCACCATTCGAACACCTTCTTCATCGCGGATCTGCAACTGTTCGAACACCACAAATCGAGCTTCAAAACTTGCAATTGGCAGAGGGTTTCTAGTCCCAATCATCATACGAAGCTTCCCATCAGTTTAATTTGATTATAATGTCCATTTGAGCATCAAACGATTGATACCTTCGTCGCGACCTGTTCTTCACTGGGTAAGACTCGATTTGATCATTATACGATTAATTACACACACCCACACTCGGTTTTCATGGGAACAAAAGCCCCATGATCTTGGCTGTAATCGTTGTCGATTTCGAGTTCAATTGAATGGATTCAAAGCTAGGGTTCATATGGGGAATTGGGGTTAGATGGAAACTGTGTTTAAAATCAAATGCAAACAAACACTAACACTGATTAGGCCTTGGCCTGCTGGTTCTGCGCTCACAGTTCGAACAAGAGGTCCCGGGTTCGACCCCGGGCCACCTCAACTATTTTTAAGGGTTTTTAGGCCTTTAAAAATTATAGAAAAATTCCCTAAAATTATAAAAAATGTTTTTACAATCATTTAAATTTTTTTAACAACTAAATTATTTTTCTGAAATTTATTTTAACATTTGATCCATTTTTATTAAATGTTTTAAATAAATAAGACTACAAATAATACAAAATTATTTATACGCAAGTGAACTTTTAATAATAATTTATTTATTAAATTATTATTCGACATCGTGTTATTTTTAATTTATTCAAATAATATTTATTAGTATTTAAATCATGATTAAATATAAAGGTTTATATTTAAATCATTCCAAAAACATTTTTCATTCTTTTAATCATTTAAATAATTAAATACTTTAATTAATTGACATAATTAATTAATAAAATTAATTATTTGATTATTTTCCCACACATTAACAATAAATTAAACAGATACGTATACTGATACATACATTTTTAATAACTTCTAAACATAATGACTTTCAAATTCATTTTATTTATTTCAAAACATTTTAACTAAATAAATTATTAATTTAAACTACCATTCAAGAACCAATGGAAATCCTAATACATTCCCAAATTCCCAAATCATTATTATTCTAATTCGAGACACGATCCTTAGGTTAATCATAAGGAAATCGTTGGTGTCTAATCTATCACATCCAGATTCTAATCTCATCAATCAAGTGAGTATTCATATCCCCTTTTATATCATTTCTTATTTGGGGGAAATCATGTGATACAATATATTCAATCATGATATTCTATTGTTATTTCATTCTAAATTCAATTCAAGACAGGTTATGTTATTACTTGCAATTATGTGAACATACTGTGATAAACTGGACGACAGTAAAACCCTAATTCAATCAATCAATCAATCCTGGCAACAATGTAGATCTACTGGTTTGGGATAATCCACCCCACATGGCTTACGAGTGGTGATTATACAAACCACCCCATATGAATAGTCGAGTGGTGATTGTGCCAGAGGCAAGAGTCAATCTATGGTGTATGTGTGGAGTCTATTATATGCAAGTGTCAAGTCAAGGGGTTTCTATTGTGTCGGTTATCTATATGTTTTACTATTGCAATATAAGTCTTAACGTTACCTTGTGAATTGGATTAATCTCAATCAATCATAATAATCTATATGTATATTCAAAACTGTGATACTCACCACTAATTCGTTAGCTGACTTTATTTCTCACATGATTTCAGGTTAAGCAGCTAGTGGACTTCTACTTGATCATATAAGACCTGGACTTAGTCAAAACAAAAGACAATTATTATTTGTGACTTTAACTGTTGTATTTGTATCTGTTAAATTCATGTTATCCTGTAATCTGATTTTAATATTATTCACACAATTAGACAATCATGAGTTATGAACAATCAATCATTCCCTCGTCCGCTCCGATGATTCCGCCGTCGGTCGGGGTGTGACAGATTGGTATCAGAGCTATGGTTATAGGGAATTAGGTTATTAGAAATGGAATGACCTAGACTATAACTAAGTACCTTTACACATGAGTCCTCTCATGTATTTTACATGCTTAGATAGGATTTTATGTGCCTTACATGTTTATACTTGATTATGTGATTATCTGCCTTATGTGATTATTCTTATACTTTGAATCTATCAATATACACACGAATCTTAACTCATATTCTAAGGCATTGTGTGCCTAATTCAAGTGATTTCAAACTCCAAAACTCGATTGTTATTCATGGTTTTCAAATCTCGTCAAAGTCCGTGTCACATGACCGAGAACATGCAATGCTGGAAGAGTGGGATACCTGTATCTTAAGGTGTTCTGTCTAGGCAAGGTATTCATACAATTGATTACCTTACCTGGGAACCCTCGAGATGAGTATCGCTTATAGGTACGCATGTCCTCATTAAGGTTGTGGTGGACACAAATACTTTGATAAGTCAACGTATTCGTTTTGATTTACGAATCAAACGATTACACTCAGAACATATCATCGTTATTATGCCAAATTCTCGATTGTCGTTTTCATAGCTCATATTAATCCAATTCTCATAAACTATCTTAATGATATTCCAGAATGTCTTCTCGTCAAATCCGTTCACGGTCTAGAAACTCTGGCCGTAAGATTTCTGCTATTGTAGCACGTGAAGTTACTGCGGTCATCCCAACTCTACTTACCCATTTGAACCAAAGCAATAATACTGTCCAAAACCCAATTGCACCAAACCCTCCCCGAACTTGTACTTACAAACATTTTAGTTCTTGCAACCCCACTAAGTTCAGTGGAACTGAAGGAGCTACCGGATTACTACAATGGTTCGAAAGCATCGAGAATACTTTCCTAAACAGTGAATGCCCTGAAAATCTGAAAGTCCGGTATGCCACAAGTGTTCTTCAGAAACGTGCACTTACTTGGTGGAACGGAGAGAAACGAACCCGTGAAACTGAAACTGCTCTAGCCTTAACATGGACTGAAGTTAAGGAGCTCATGACTAAAGAGTTCTGCCCAAGAAATGAAGTCCGAAAACTGGAAGCTGAGTTCTGGGAGTAACCCAAGACAGTGGCGAGAACCTCGCATACACTAACCGATTCCACGAACTGAGCCTTTTGGTACCGCACCTTGCTACCCCTACCTCCCGAGCCATCGAGAAATACATTGGGGACTACCCATGCAGATTCAGGATACGGTGCTAGGAAGGAATCCTTCAACCCTAGAAGATGCTATTAGGCTGGCTGCACAGTTAACCGATAATCATGTGAAAGCTGGTTCCTTAACCAGGAAAAATCGAAGAAGAATACCGATAAACTCCCTAACGAAACCGTCAAACCCGACCAAGCCGAGCCTTTCAAGAACAAGAAGAGGAAGGCTCAAACTCAAAATTTGCTGTGATTACCCCTGCTGTGCCAAATACTCAAGTCCCTCCAACACATCAACAAGCGGTAAACAACCAATCGCTGATGAGAAAGCCATACACCGGACCCCATCCACCGTGTAACATCTGCAATTACCATCATTCGCTAACACTCAGTGTCGTCAATGCACAAACTGTGGTCGTTTGGGTCATATATTCAACGTGTGCAGGAGTGCTGCTAAAGCTCCGACCAATGCACCAGTTCACCAACATCCTCTTGCAATTACCCAGGGTCGTGCATGCTATCAATGTGGTGATCCGAACCATTTCCGCAATCGATGCCCTCAACTTATCAGCCTAGTTCCTACGGCTCAAGGACATGCTTTCAACATTAATGCTCAACAAGCTCAAGCCACCAATGATGTGGTGTTGAATAATTCTTGTCCTTGATTTCGTTTTCATGATGTAATTCAAGATTTGTAATCGTGATTTTCTTTTGTTACGTTGTTATAATTTGAAAATTTCTAAACTTCTAATTGAAATATTTTTCCTTTCGTTGTTAAGTCGAACTTTGAACCGTTTGCACCGTGGGAGACGAAAGAGTTTGCAAGTCAACCTATGACTAAGGACACTCGAATCTCCTAAATGATTTTAACTCATCAAAACAGGGGTGATTCCCTTACTTTGGTGATGATTCCTTATTCGTTTCAATAAATGGTTTTCAATTGTGTGTTTTATGAAATTTCATCCTCTGGATTAGGGTGATTTCCTTATCTCGGGGACTAACTTCAATTATTCTCTCTAGAACTTGTATTTCAAAAATGACATGATCTCACCAAAATAGGATTGAAACCCGTACTTTGGTGACAAATGTCAAATCTTCGATTGTTTTCTTGTTAATATCAAGTTCAATCATCAAGATAGACGTAAATTCATACCTTGATGATAATTTCATTTTATGGACTGTATTTATCAAATGAAACGACCTCGTCAAAGTAGGAGTGAATTCTGGATTTTGATGAAGAAGTTTATCTTGTTATATTTTGTTTTGTAAAAATTCATCGTTAAGATAGGAGTGAATCCCTCACCTTAATGATGAGTTATCTCGTCTTATTTCTGTAGATCCTCAGATCGAACTTTTTGATTGGTAAGTTAGTGGTCATACCTTGAGAGTACACCATCAAGTTAGGGGTGAAAACCACACCTTGATGACTATTCTCATTTCTTGATCTCCAACTTATCAAGGTTGTAATCAAGTGACGAGAGGCATGTAGTAACTTGAAGGGTGAAATAATGTTAGTGTTTCGACCTATCAAGCCAAAGCATGATCTCTGAACTTGAAAAGAGACCGATCGTTTTAAGTTGATTTTGATTTCAAGTTTGGAGCATTTAAATTCTTAAATCGATTTCTTTTCCTTTATTCTCATGTTTTAACTCGATCTAGCTACATCAAGCCATTTATTCCTTATCTATCGACTTTCATTGCGAGTCATCATCAAAACCTGATTACGTGATGGTAGTCTTCCTAAACAATCTATTGTCAAGTAAAGATATATCTCTGATCGTGATGGTCGCTTCATCTCTCGTTTTCTGGAAAAGTCTCCAATCAAACTCTCGAAACTCAACTGAATCTTAGTACAACCTATCATCCGCAAACCGACGGTCAGACTGAAAGAACGATACAAACCCTCGAGTATATACTCGGGCTTGTGTCATTGATTTCAGTGGATCGTGGGATTCTCATCTACTGTTGATCGAATACTCTTACAATAACAGTTACCAGACCAACAGATGGCACAATTTGAGGCCTTGTATGGTCTAAAGTTGGTGAATCACAAATTACTGGTCCAGAATTGATACAAGAAACAACCGACAAAATTCATAAGATCCGTGATAACTTGGTCGCTGCTAGAAATCGTCAAAAGCTTAATGCTGATAAAAGACGTAAACCCATGGAATACAATGTCGATGATCTCGTACTTCTTAAGGTATCACCTTGGAAGGGAGTGATTCGCTTTGGAAAGAAAGGGAAACTAGCACCTCGTTACGTGAGTCCATTCAAAGTACACGAGCGAATTGGGAAAGTGGCCTACAAGCTTGAACTACCCCAAGAGCTCAGTAATATACATCCGACGTTTCATGTTTCAAACCTCAAGAAATGTCTTGCCGATGAAAATCTCCACATTCAACTCGACGAAGTCCAGATTGATGAATCTATGCACTTTATTGAGGAACTTGTGGAAATTATGGATCGAGAAGTCAAACAACTCAAACGCAGTCGGATACCCATTGTCAAAGTCCGCTGGGAATCTAAACGTGGCCCAGAGTTCACCTGGAAACGTGAGGACCAAATGAAATCCCGGTATCCTTATCTTTTCGTTTCAGCCTCCTCGTGAACAAATTTCGGGACGAAATTTCCTAAAGCAGGGGAGACTGTAACATCGCGTATTTCAGTATATATATATATATACATATATATTAATATTGTTAGAAGGCGACAATTACAACAATATAATAATAATAATAATAATAATAATACTAATAATAATAATAATAGTAATAATGAAAATAATAACAATAATAATGATAATAATAGTCCAGGGGGTATTGTGTAATTTTTAAAACTTAAATACTAAATTTTTTAACATAAAATAAAAAGACATAAACTACAGGGACCATTCTTGTAAATTTCCAAATCCCAACCCCACCCCCATTTTCCCTGTTTTCCTACCCGATTTCCTTCACCATTGTCGGCCAAGAATCCTCGACCAAACGCATTATCGACTTGTTTAATCAAAAGTAAACCCGCATAAATGAATTTTGGAGCATTTAAAACTCTCTTTGGAACCAATTCCGTTCAAAACGAGCAAAATCACCCCATTAAACATCCTCACGGTTCGCGACCTGCATCACCCTTGAAATCCCATATCCGGTCAGTTTTAATCGAAATTGATAACGGGCTTTTGTTTGTAATCATCATTCAAAGCTTCCTTCAAGTTTAATTTGATTCTAATCACGGTTTGAGCACCATTCGAACACCTTCTTCATCGCGGATCTGCAACTGTTCGAACACCACAAATCGAGCTTCAAAACTTGCAATTGGCAGAGGGTTTCTAGTCCCAATCATCATACGAAGCTTCCCATCAGTTTAATTTGATTATAATGTCCATTTGAGCATCAAACGATTGATACCTTCGTCGCGACCTGTTCTTCACTGGGTAAGACTCGATTTGATCATTATACGATTAATTACACACACCCACACACTCGGTTTTCATGGGGAACAAAAGCCCCATGATCTTGGCTGTAATCGTTGTCGATTTCGAGTTCAATTGAATGGATTCAAAGCTAGGGTTCATATGGGGAATTGGGGTTAGATGGAAACTGTGTTAAAATCAAATGCAAACAAACACTAACACTGATTAGGCCTTTGGCCTGCTGGTTCTGCGCTCACAGTTCGAACAAGAGGTCCCGGGTTCGACCCCGGGCCACCTCAACTATTTTTTTAAGGGTTTTTAGGCCTTTAAAAATTATAGAAAAATTCCCTAAAATTATAAAAAATTTTTACAATCATTTAAATTTTTTAACAACTAAATTATTTTTCTGAAATTTATTTTAACATTTGATCCATTTTTATTAAATGTTTTAAATAAATAAGACTACAAATAATACAAAATTATTTATACGCAAGTGAACTTTTAATAATAATTTAATTTATTAAATTATTATTCGACATCGTGTTATTTTTAATTTATTCAAATAATATTTATTAGTATTTAAATCATGATTAAATATAAAGGTTTATATTTAAATCATTCCAAAAACATTTTCATTTCTTTTAATCATTTAAATAATTAAATACTTTAATTAATTGACATAATTAATTAATAAAATTAATTATTTGATTATTTTTCCCACACATAACAATAAATTAAACAGATACGTATACTGATACATACATTTTAATAACTTCTAAACATAATGACTTTCAAATTCATTTATTTATTTCAAAACATTTTAACTAAATAAATTATTTAATTTAAACTACCATTCAAGAACCAATGGAAATCCTAATACATTCCCAAATTCCCAAATCATTATTATTCTAATTCGAGACACCGATCCTTAGGTTAATCATAAGGAAATCGTTGGTGTCTAATCTATCACATCCAGATTCTAATCTCATCAATCAAGTGAGTATTCATATCCCTTTTTATATCATTTCTTATTTGGGGGAAATCATGTGATACAAATATTCAATCATGATATTCTATTGTTATTTCATTCTAAATTCAATTCAAGACAGGTTATGTTATTACTTGTAATTATGTGAACATACTGTGATAAACTGGACGACAGTAAAACCCTAATTCAATCAATCAATCAATCCTGGCAACAATGTAGATCTACTGGTTTGGGATAATCCACCCCACATGGCTTACGAGTGGTGATTATACAAACCACCCCATATGAATAGTCGAGTGGTGATTGTGCCAGAGGCAAGAGTCAATCTATGGTGTATGTGTGGAGTCTATTATATGCAAGTGTCAAGTCAAGGGGTTTCTATTGTGTCGGTTATCTATATGTTTTACTATTGCAATATAAGTCTTAACGTTACCTTGTGAATTGGATTAATCTCAATCAATCAATCAATCTATATGTATATTCAAAACTGTGAATACTCACCAGCTAATTCGTTAGCTGACTTTATTTTCTCACATGATTTCAGGTTAAGCAAGCTAGTGGACTTCTACTTGATCATATAAGACCTGGACTTAGTCAAAACAAAAGACAATTATTATTTGTGACTTTAACTGTTGTATTTGTATCTGTTAAATTCATGTTATCCTGTAATCTGATTTTAATATTATTCACACAATTAGACAATCATGAGTTATGAACAATCAATCATTCCCTCGTCCGCTCCGATGATTCCGCCGTCGGTCGGGGTGTGACAGGTGGACCGGCGACGGCGACGGTGGACGTGGAGGCAGCGGTGGTGTGGAGTATGGAGGGTGGGGGTTTCAAATGAAGGAAGAAAGGGTTTCAAACGAAGGAAGAAAAAAGGGAGGAAGGGCTAGAAGAGGTTGCGAAGACTTGAGAAGTGGTTGTACCACGTCTTCTCCGTGCAGACGTCAGGAAGACGTTTTTTTAATGAAACGTCTTTCAAAAAAACAAACAGTCTGTATACTTAAAACCTCTTCCCGCGTCTGCGTGCGCGCAGATGAAGATGTGGAGAAGAGGTTTTTTTCAAAAAACAAACACCACCTTAATCTACCATGGTTGAAATGGGATTACAATGATGGTGTTTAGGGGTGTTCAAAAACATCCGAATCCGAACATCCGATCCGAACATCCGAAATTCCGAACCCGAATTATCCGAAATTTCGGATTTCGGATATCCGAATTTTCGGATATCCGAAATTCGGATATCCGAAAATATGGATTCAGATTCGGATAGCTATTTCAATAATTTTCGGATATTTCGGATATCCGAAATATCCGAAATTATTAAATTAATTTTTTGTATTTTATAATATATATCTTATATAGTAAAGAAAAATATTAAAATAAGAACCCTCAAATTCAAAGTGACCCATCATCAGCCATCAGATGCCATCTCCGATTCTCCTCTCCAAAGTCCAAAAAGGCAGAAACCCTAAAATACTTGCAAGTTGCAGCCGTCGCCTGTCGGCCGACCTTCGCCGGTCGCCGCCTCGTCGGTCGCCGCCTCGCCGGTCGCCGCCTCACCGGTCACCACTCCTCCTCCATCGGCATTCCCCGTTGCTCCTCCTCCGCCTCGCCGCGTCGCCAGCGTCAATCGCTAATCGCCAGCCTCCATCGGCAGTCATCGTCGGCTCGTCGTTCCTATTCCGGTCATCGCCCTCCTCTTCCGGTCATCGGTCTTCGGTGATTGCTTCTCCTCCTTCGCAATCTGTCACTCTTCACTCTTGTAGTTTTATACATGGCAATTCGGATATCCGAAAAACTATCCGAATCCGTGGATATCCGAAAATTCGGATACGAATTTGGATAGTAAAATGAGCTATCCGAAAATTTCGGATATCCGAATTTCGGATATCCGAAAATGAACACCCCATTGGTGTTTCTCCATATTTATAAACTTAAAATAAAAAAGTAATAATTAATAAAAAGGGAAAAAAATGTAAAACCCACAAAGTCATCTTCCAGAGTAGTTGGTCTACAACCAGAGTGTCGTCGAGCCTTCCACCAATCTGACGTTATCGCCGGCGACGTTAAGGGTTTACGAGTCTCCGTTCATATTTAATCGCACGATCCTTACAATTTCATCCGTTTTCCACTTTTCATTTGTGGTATTTGATTATCAATTGTGTTGGAAATTAGGGCACAATATCATCAACCTTTTTGTTATTTTACTCCAACAGTGTTGTAACATGCCAACAGTGTTCGTATACGATTCATTGGTTAGTTGATTTTTGTTTAGAATTAGTTATGCTTGTTGATGTATGCTGGTTGTGTTGATGTGTTACTGTTGAAATCAGTGTAGATGAGTATGAGGTCATAGCATAAGCGAGAGCACAATGTACTTCGTTCTTTCAAATTCTCACAATTTGGTGTGTATAGGCTTTATTGTTGGGCTGATTATAGGGATTTTAGGATATGTGTGTTGTAAGGTTTTTGTTGGTGATGATATGCTGTAGTGTTTTGCTCGAGTTGCTCTTTTGACCGTGAAATTATTATGGAAAGTGTTGAGATTGCTAAAGATTAATCTGCAAGTAATATCCAGTGAATTTGCAAGTCTTTTGTTAAGTTGTATTAACTATTAAGGATGGTGCTCCACAATTGAAGATATTAAGACTTCTATGTAACTATGTAAGCAGTGAATGAATTGGCATATGATTAATACAAGTATACAACTTACCAATTGACATACTAAGGAAGGTAGGAAGCATGTTATCTTTTTCCTTATAGACTGCAGCTAGTATTATATGATTACGATCACATATGTGGCTTGTGGTAAGAATTGTATATCAAGATTCAAGAATCTAACATCATACCCCTTATGCATTAGCAACTAATCCTACATTTAATCATACGTGATTCGAACTCAGTGTTTCTACATTATAAAGTAATCTTAAGCTGGGTGTTGTAACTTGAATAAAATAGAACGGAAGAAGACAAAAGATCATTTACCAAAGTTGGACTTTGTGGATCTTTTATGCTGCTTTTAATGGTAAACGATTTGTATTTTTAAAAAGGGATAAACTTTGTATTTTTTTATTAGTGATGGATGCATTATATTGCATACAGTTGTAGACTTGTTTGCCATGTTCAAGGGCATTTGTTTCTATTTTATGTCTTTTTGTCATGTTGCCATATCTAGTTTCATCACTTGTATTATAACCAATGAACCGTTTGTTAATTGTTTTCAATATATCATGTTTTTAACAGATCATTTCAGAGGTGTTTTAGCAGCAAGCAATATATGGCTTCCTTTCGAGCATTCCTGAACAGTCCTGTCGGTCCTAAAACTACTCATTTCTGGGGTCCTGTAGCCAACTGGGGATTTGTTGTCGCGGTATGTTTCTTAGTACATAATTTTTATTTTTGTTACATGTTTTTATGATACTTGAAAGTTAGTTTAATTTTCTTTGTTTTTTTGCCATAAATTCTTGTTAAAATTTTTGATTGGTGAAAAATGGCAGGGGCTGGTGGACATGCAGAAACCTCCAGAGATGATATCCGGCAACATGACTGCAGGTTGGTCAACCTTTGTTAGTTTGTTGTAGGGGTGGCAATTTTGGCCCTTTACTTATGTGGGTTGATTAGGCTTATCTTTTATCTTTAACGATCAACTAGTAATACAAAAAAAGCTTAAAAGAAAACAAGTCAAATTGGTCGAACAGGGTGAAAGTAGAATCGTATATACTGAATGCCTTTAGTTTTAATAGTAGGTTATTACCGAAACGGATTAGGATTCAGATGTGAAAAGCAGATTGATTCACTAAATTTATTTAATTCACATTTCACGATTAGCAATTTTGTGAATCAATTTTACTAAACTAATGAATCAAGGTGCTTCTCACATTCTCATTTAAATTTAGTTTCTTGTTTCATCCTGATTATTATTGAAAGTAGTATAGTTTTTCTAATCCTATATTTCTATATGACAATATGACAATTGGCAATAAAATCATTTTTTTGGGCAAGAAGTGTTTTAGGTTGACCCATCCCGTTTTGACCTATATAAAGGTTAGCCCTGTTTGACCATAAAGGAGTTGGCATGGTGGTAAGCGCTTAAGTCTATCTGGTAGAAGTCTCATGTATACAACTTCCACTGGTTGCTTTTAACCCCCTTGAAGTGCCCCTGCCTGGTGTAAACTACATTTTACTCGATCTTGTTGGCTAGTAGGGTATTGGTGGGTCTCATGAGTTTTCAGTAACGGGTTCTCACAGTTAAGTAAAAAGTTAGCCATTTTGACCTGTTTTGAAACCGGCACTACCCGCTCATGCTGCCACTCTTTCCTCATTTAAATGATTGTTATTCTTATTAACAAGATTGATTATTTACAACATGACCCTCAAATTTTCGCTGCAGCCATGTGTGTGTATTCTGGATTATTCATGAGGTTTGCATGGATGGTGCAGCCCCGTAATTATTTACTTCTAGCATGCCATGCCTCAAACGAAACGGTTCAGATGTATCAACTTTCACGTTGGGCAAAACATCAAGGGTAAGCTACTGTTGTTGGAAAATAGCTTCTTAAATTTTCTTCTTTTATTAAATTGCTTTATAATATTTTTCAAAGTTTGTAATATAATGAAATTACAATGCTTGACTATGCTTTAAAACACCTTTTCAAAAATACAAACCTAAAATAATGTCGTTTCAAGTTTAAAATAAATAAAATGTCTTGGTTATGGTTTTGAACCAAACTGAACAGGACCGAACCGAACAAAGAACCGTACCAAACATGGTAGTTTTGGAACTTTTCTTTGGTTTTTACAGGTTTGAATTGCATTCTGCAAATGTCTCCTTACAAATTTTTATTTTTATCTTTATTCTTTTTTGTGTTTTACCAAAGGTATTGCAGAAGGAAGACAAGTCTGCATCAACTTGAACCAATTACCAAAGCTTTTATTTTTGTGTGATAGTTTTAATTCCTTATACGTTTCCTTCTTTTAAGTTTAAATGTAATTGCTGATTTGAAAAACCAAGCTGATTTGGCAGCTGCATTCACCTTCTTGATCCCAATTAATGGGGTCCTGCTGCTGATCATCAACGTTATTGTTCTTCAGTGTTTTGTATAATAAAAATCAAAATTTCATGATTTAAAATATTATAATAGATTAATGTGAATAAGAATAATTGTTTACCATGTATATAAACAAACAAACAAACCCAGTATATCCCACTCAAGAGCAGGGTCTGGGAGGGGTAGGTGGTGGCAAGTCTTTCCTCTATCCAGATAGGTAGAGAGACCGCTTCCAAAGAGACCCCTGGCTCGATACAAAAGCTATAACGCTCGTGATTTAACATATAATCAAACAATCAAATAATCAATCATATAATCAATCATATAATCAAACAATCAAATAATTAATTATATAATCAATCATATAATCGCGATTTACCATGTATATATGGTTACTAAATATACAAATGTTATAAAAATGTTAAGTTGTAACAAATATGTCCAAAAAGGCTATACAATATTATTCAAAAATTAATTAATGAATAAAAAATTTGCATGCACGCTTAACATCTTATAATTTTGTAAATATCACTAAATAAATAAACTATATAAACATTGAGAGAAACTAGTTTTGCCGTGCGTTGCTGTGGCATTATACGCGGCATAATAAAACATAGACTACAGTCAACTAGACTTGTTTCCGTTCTAAATTTATATCAAAATCTGAGGCGGTTCCTATTACATCCATACATAGATACCTACACGTATACCAAAAATAGAATGTAAGAAATATTATTTTTAAGTCAATTGTGAGCGGAATAAGACGGTGTTTTACAAAGTTATTAGAAAGTTTTAGGAAGTAATAGTGAAAAGACTAAAAATAAAACGTATATTAAAATAGGCACATGGACGTTTTATATTTGACCGAATTAATTCAGATTTGAATATAAAAATACAGACAACTAAAAATATGAAAGTAAGTAGGTTGTAAGTAATACGTATATAAAAATAGGCACATAAGAGTTTTTATATTTGACCCAAGTTATTCCGATTATGTAAAAACATAGACGGACTCGAAAGTATAACGACATGCACAAAAAAATACGAACGCTGGAAATTATATTTTAGGTAAACTTATACAAGGGTAAACCGGAACTTTATAAACCTGAGAAGGTAAAACCCACGTATTAAAAGTTTCTACAAAGTGAGAAATCATGAATCAAAAAAGATCTGTCATGGGATTCAAACCGACGACCTCTTAGACAAAACATGCAACTCTAACCACAACGCTAGTTTGAAATCATTGCCGAAATTGACGTATATGTATCACAGAAAACACGTACAAAGCAAAAAAAAGAAAAAGAAAAAAAAATAGTTGAGACAACCAATGAGCATGTGACACGTGGCAAAGCCGGTGAGACATCCCACAAACCTTGCTAAATGAGTAATAGTATAATAATAAAAAATAATTAAAGTAGCAAGGAAAAACTTAATGGGTTTGAGGGGTATAGACAATTATCATCAACCATGGTGACCCAAAATTAACCTATTATGAGATCACATCTCACCCTCTTATATTAGAGAATCTAGTTCATGATTTTACTATCAACCCACCTAGAAAAGTTTGTACTTGTAGAGTAGAAAAGATCTTAGGAAACCAAGTCGTGTGTTTGCTTATGGTTGTAAAAAGTTTTCTACGCCAAACATGATATAACTGAGTGTAATCAATAAAACTAATGGGTTAAATCATGTATGTGATCTCTAATAAGCAGGCGCGTAAAAAAATTAATTGTTCACATCCACGTGTCTTGAATATTAGATGAGTTGAGTAGACGTCTTCGTGAAATCATGGAGGCTCTTATGAAGATGTTAGAGATTAGATGCACTACAAAAACCAACTTAACGGATGATTTCAAACGGAATTAAATGCCGTAACCGATTTCCTCTTTTTCTACACAAAACATAACAAACTGTAACGGCATTATTATCCCTGCAACCGTATCTCCATTGAATGAATATAATGCGCTATTCATACCAAGAGTTCGAAATGTTGGTATCTTTTATCCAGACCGTGGTCTATTCATAACCGGGGGCGCTATTGTGGTTGTAAGGGTTTAAACCAAGTTTTGAACACAAGTACTTTCAAATTGAATCTTGCCTGCAATAGATTTCTAATCTGTATGAGATACATATGGGGTTGGTAATGATCATGAATTTTCAAGAATATGCTAAAATTTGGTTTTTCTTTGTGTGCATGATATCTATTTAGTACTTTTGTTTTTGAGTATATATGACTATATGAGAAAATATTGTTTTATCCTAAAAAAACAAATTTAACATCAAATATGAGGCACTTTGATCATCATAGAACAAATGGGTGACTGCAACATACTGCAGGTTGTGTTGATTGCGTGCTATATGTATTGATTTTCATATTTAGCACAAATATTAAATATATAATCTTTAAATTTGAACTATTGAATGTTTTATATTTTTAAATTCTACTCTCTATTGTTACATATGGCGGAGTAGTTTTGTATCATTATGTGTATGTGGTCAAAGAAGATGTAATCAAAATTCAAAGCCAAAGCGAATGTAATTTTTTTATTTTAAGTTCACGTATGTTATATGTTTATACTATTTGATTTAGTTTACATCAACTCATGATATTTTTATTCATGTAATGAAAGATGAAAAGAAGTTTTTCTTTTTGTATTAAGATAATATATTTTTATTCATGTAATGAAAGATGAAAAGAAGTTTTTCTTTTTGTATTAAAGATAATATATTATTAGTAAGATTTTTTTTGTATATTAAACTTTTTGTTTACTGATAAAGTGAAATTTTTTCACTCTTGAAATCCTTCATAAATATATTTACCCACATCACTCTCTCCACCGCAATACGTGGTAACGCCAACTAGTTTTATAACAAATAACATGTTCATTCAAAATTTAAAAGTACAATCATCTTGAAAGCTAACAACTCACTGAAAGGCTTTTGAGATGGTTTACCGTTTAAGGCCGATTCAACTAAGGGAGGAGGGGACACTCCTCTAAACTAAAGAATCCACCAATCACACACTGTCACATCACAAGTACCATGAACCACCCTGAAACATCCAATAAACTGGAAATGCTACCCTGAATTACACTGGAACTTTTATTTTAATATTAAAATAATTCAAAAGATAATTCACTTTCATAACAATTAAAAATTTACACTAATTCAAATAATAAAAATAAGCAAACAAATAACAATAATAAAATCCTAAAAAACTAACAATTAAAAATTACACTAATTCAAATAATAAACGCTTTGTATTTTAGCTTGTGATTTTTCGCTACCACCAACCCTTAACTTTTGAGAAACCAAAATAATGTGTTAATATTGTGTATGTTTGAGTGTATATGTGTTTGTGTATGCATGTGTAGAAAAACAATTTCTTTTTTTTAATTTAGCTATCCTCACTCGGCAACTATAACCCAAAATCAACTACCCTGGAGGTACCCTAAGAGGGTGGCGGCGGTGTACCCGCTAGGGTACCTCCCTACCCGATCCAATACCCGAGAACGTCCCCTCCTCCCTAATAAAATTATTAAATAAACTCATACTAACAATTAAGAAAAAGTATATTATTTTATTTTAGTTCATTTTAATGTGCCATTTACATAACAAAAATCTTAATACCTTATAATACTTATAAACTAAAGTGATTAAATAAACTCATTTCAACTATTTAAGAAAAGATATATTTTTATTTAAATTAATATTTTAAAAAGTTGTATGTTTTTTAATCAAAATCAATCACCTGCGGTGTAACGTTTCAGCCATGATGTTTTTAACGGTTTTATTTTTTATATAAGTTTTGAGTCTTTACAATGACCCTAACCTTAGTCAATTGGAGAAAGAATAAAATTTTCAAACGTAAAAACTTCAACTTTCTAATGGATCAAAAACAGAATAATTATAAAGATCTAAATTGAAATACTTTGTACTTTCCGTATGTTTTTGTAAAATAGTTCGTTTGCGCTGCCTCTAGCTCTCTAGCTACTTGCTATAGCTTTTTTTTCTTAATATATGATGCCGATCCGAAAGTCAATGCCCCTCGTCAATATACTCGTTGTAACTCATGGATTTACGTAAAAGAAGCATGCCTCAAGAAAGTTAGAAGGTTTTTCTAATTGTAGGTTTCATTCTAGACCGGTTGGCCCGGTCATGACACTTTTTTTTCAAGCTAATTATTGATTCGTTTGTTAGGATGATCCCGGATGATATCATGCCGTTAAAAAAAAGTTTATAATATTTGAAAGGAACATATTTAGTCAAATTTGTCGACAAACCGTTAACCACGTTTCTGTTTTTCTGGGTTCCCATCTGACGTTGGTGTATCAGGAAACCCCTTTTATATTCTCTCTACCCTCTGCTGTTATCATCCTCACACGTGTTACTTTCATCGCCCACAACAACCTGCTCACACTGAAACAATGAAATCAAATGTCTTTTATATAAACTGATCAAATCCCAAATTGGGTTTCAAACAAAGACTTCAAATTTCTACAGATAGCCAAAATTAAGGAGGTTTTAATTCTCAATTGACGTGTATATATGGATACGAGGTTCGCCGGAGACAGCGGTGACGGCGGCGGCGGCGGTGGTGGTGGGTGTGGGTGTGGGTTTTATGATATTTCGACGGTGGACCGGATGATGCTAAAGTTCCGACCGATTACACCAAAACCGGTGGCTCCCGGTTGCTCCGGTGACTCCACGGCGGAGATCGTTGGTAAAAGCAGCCGGCGTAAGAGGAGTAGGAAAAGAAAAGCGCATACGACGCCGTCGCCGTCTCCGGAGAAAGTATCCGGTGGCGGAGAAGCGGCGGTGACGCTGTCGTTGATGCCGGCGCCGATGAAGAAGACACCGTCACGTGATGAACACTTGACGCTACCGTCGTCGGAGAGGTGTCAAGCGGTGTCGTTTGTGACGGTGGAGAGGGTAACGGAGGCGGTGGTGGACGGCGGTGGGTGGGTGGGGTGGGCGGAGATGGAGGGGGACACGTGTCCGAGGTTCGTGTCAGACGGCGGAGATAGGGTGGTGTGGGTCAACAAGCGTATAAGGAGATGGTCGGAGATGGGGAGGAGGTGGCGGCGGCAGCGGTGGTTGTTAGGGCGGAGGGTGGGTTGCCGGCGGCGTTCACGTGTGATGTGAGGGTCACGTGCCGGAACGGCGTGAGGTTTTCAACAGTGACGGTGCCGTGTGACGCGTGGAGGGTGGGTGGTGCCACGTATGCATGGAAGTTGGACGTTAAAACTGCTTTATGTTTGGGTCGTTAAATAGTGAATCTTTTAAATTTTATTAAGTTTAAATTACTTTAAAAAGATGAAAGAAAATAAACAATTTTTGGGTATAAATGTTTAGCAATATGATTTGTGTTGTTTCGGTAGCAAGATTTTTTCGAAGACATCTAGGTTAGGTTAAGCCTGATTAGATTAGTTTAGGGTACCGCAAAATAAGATATTGTTATTTAAAAAAATCATTTTATAAATTGAGTTTGAATTTTATATGAGAATTTTATAAATCGTGAGACTATGGGTTGTTACCATACGCATGTTTAACTAATTTACGGGTTGTAATGTAGGTATGTGTCGTATAAGGTGACGTGATTTCAAAGGCACGCTAATAGCGTGTGGTCGAGCATCCTTGTGGAGTCTAAGAGTAGTTGTGTTTTATATCATAGTAACTCAACAAACCATTTTGCTTGTCATAATGGTATCGATATTAGCTAGTATTATCACCATGATTTTTAGCCAACTACTCCTCTCTCATCGTCATATAAGAATGATATTCAAGACATTAGGCACTTAACGTTTATGGGTTTCTAAATATAGCGTTAATGAATTCTTATAATTTCTTTTTTGAACAGCAACAGTGAAGATATATCATTAAAAACCTAGCGGATAACTAGCAAATACAAGCACCAAAATAAGCATACAATTTCACATCAATTATACTTTAGAGAGACCTTAATATGAGTTAACACACCAAATTGCCCATTCTCCAGAATTCTTATAATCTTGATCTTGTATTCTTTCAACTCAAGTTAATTAATAGATGTTAAAAGCATTTTTTGAATGATTAGCCATGGACGAATGTAGTAAAGGTTTAGGGGTCTAGGCGGCTAGGCCCCCACTTAGGGTCGGCCCACCAGTTATTAGAAAGATACACCGGGCTTGGGCCCTCAAAAAAATAGAGGTCCATTTTAAAAAAATGGTATACCTAGGCCTATTTTTAAGTCTTAGGGCTTTAATAACGAGACATCAAGCATTGACGTTTCCATCACCGAGATGCATTCATTCATCGCGAGTCCGAGACATCAGACACCGACCGACCGACGGTTCCGTTCACCGAGACGCATGACCAAATTACCAACCGGCGGGCATGCCGCAGGCGGCTTCCAACCGACGGTCACGACTCACGTCTGTTGCGCCTGCGGCCTGCGTCTGCACTCCCTCCGAGGAACCAACGGGCGAGTGGCTGTGGGCGACGATATGAGGCGGGCATGGGCTTCCAACCGAAGGTCCTCTTCCAAGTTCCAAGTTCCAGCCGAAGTTCTTCTATGTCTCCAGAACTGACGACGAAGTTCCTCTGTTGCTAATATCTATTTGAATTCCAACAGGGGCACAAGGCAACCGATTGCTATTGTCTCCTCTTTTACTCACTTAGTCACTTTGAATTTGTTAGTCCTCTTTTACTCTTTTAAATCTTAATTGATTGTTTGAACTACTAAGATCTATTTGAATTCCAACTGCTTTGATAATTTGATTAGGAGTTAAGATATTAGGTTAGACACTTAGTTTTGCTTTGATAATTTGATTAAGAGTTTGATTATCTGCTTTGATTAGTTTTGTTTCCGTGATTAGGTAATTATGTTTATAAGTTGATAAATTGATTTGGTATATTTGAGATTTAAAATGTCAAATAGATCTCGAAAGTATCCTTCCGGTGCATCAAAAAAGGCAAAACAAGAAGCTTTAAACGAATCAATAAAAGGATCACTATTTAAGTTTGATACAACCTAGAATTCAAATGCTACAATAAATCAAGATGAACAGATAAACCTAGATGAACCAATAAATTTGATGAGCATATAAATTTAGATGAACCAAATGATGTGAATGAGCCTACAAATTGTGATGATCCTACAAATAGTAATAAACCTACAAATAGTAACGAAAATCAAAATCAATTTAATGAACCTCCAAATTTGTTGATCCATGTCAATAGAATAATATTAGTAATAATTTAAGAGATCTAATTATAGAAAAAAGGCCCGGTTAAAATTTATAATTATAATTTTCCAAGAGATAAAAATTCAAGAAACTTTAGTACTTCTCTTTATATGCAAACTTTACCGAATGGAGAAAAATACGAAAGAAAATAATTGATTTATTTTATGGAGTTAGATAGAGTGTTTTGCTTTTGTTGTAAGTTATTTAATGTGAATTAATGTACAAGTAAATTAGCAAATGAAGGTAGTAACAATTGGAATAATATGAGTAGAAATCTAAAAGAACATGAAACAAGCAATGCACACATTACGAATATGAGAACATGGATGGATTTAGAGATAAGATTGGTGAAAAATAAGACTATTGATAAACATATACAAGAGAAATTATTTCTTTAGAATCAGACACACTAATTGATATACTGAATTATATTAAAAGTTTTAATTCTTTTCCAAATGCATATATTGCCTATAGAATTTTGTTAACTGTTCCTGTAACTGTAGCATCCGCAGAACGAAGTTTTTCCAAATTAAAACTTATAGAAAATTACTTGAGATCTACAATGTCACAAGAAAGATTAAACGACTTATCAACTTTGGCTATTGAAAAGAATTTCTAGAAGGATTTGATTATGAAAATTTCATTAACGAATTTGCATCATATAAGGCTAGAAAAATAAATTTAATATAAACATATATACGCACACAATATATAATTAAAAATTTTTTAACTCCGCCAACTATAAACGTATTAGTTTATTGTTGCTGGTCCCAAGCCCGGATAAAGGATGAGGGTTTTAATATTTTTTTTTTTAAAAAGAGCCTCATTTTCTTAGTTCGGTTGGGGCCCCGAAAAACGTTGAGCCGGCCTGCCTACACTCAACTACGAATGGGTTATTTATATGTTAGATTAAAATAAACAAGGCACTCAAGGTTTTTTCTTCAAGGCATCCGCGGTTTTAAAGCCCAATTTTAAGTATTCAATTAATTAAAAGTTATCTTCGGAGTAAGTTGTACAATTCTTAATTAAAGGTAGATTTCAATGATCGTAACTGAATGTGAATTTTGTTACATTTGATTACTTTAGTAGTGGAAATTAAAATGGTTATGATATAAAATTTATTTGCTTTTTTTGGAAAGAGAACTTCATTAAGCAAAACACTCGAACGTCCTCAAAGCGAGGACCTACGAGCCAAAACACCAAAGAAACATCAATCCAAAGGACAACAACGCCACTTACACCAATCGATGTCTTTATGCCTAGACCTATGACGAAACCAAAAAAATGAAATCGACTTAACATTTTCTAGTAACTCCGTAGGTCTGCGTTTTTTATTGTTGAAGATCCGGTCATTGCGCTCGTTCCAGAGAATCCATAAAGCGGTGTAAACAATCCCCCTGAAGATGACTTTCTTGTCCTTCTGTAATCCGTGACTCTCCGGCATGTTAAAGGGATCTGGGATATCAAAAACAAAGCTATGGCTTAACCTGCACCAATTCTCAATCCTGGACCACACTTCCTGCGCAAAAATACAGCCAGTAAAAGATGCATCGCTGTTTCCGTCTCCCCGCTGCAAAAAGTGCACTCTTGGTTCTGGATGATTACACCTCGTTTCATGAGCTCAGCTGTCACACCCCAACCTAGACGGCGGAAATGTCGAGATCTGAGGAATACGATTGTTCACAGCCACATAACGCTATGTTTAAATGTAAATATTCAAATTTATAGTTTCAACAGGAATTACAAACATAAGTCTCAATCATGAAATACATTCAAGCAAATATCAAACATAACATAACATTTCATTTATTTAACTAGGTCCACATCCTAGTTTTATTGCAAGCTTCAAAAGACCATTTTAAACTCGGGGGTTACCTGAAACATGATAAAAATAAAAGGTCAACTAAAAATAGTTGGTGAGTTTCCAAGGTTTTCATACATAATATGAACAAATTACAAGTAGCAATTCATGTCATAGGTTATAAGCTAGTAAGGTTATAGAACACATATCTTTACAATCAAACCTCGACTTGATTACAAGTATATAAGATTGGCTAAGTGTATTTGGTTCCCTAGTGCACAAGCATACGGCTCCTAGGAGTCGGCAGTTCATCGACTTTAACACCAAATAGGCTTGTCAGGCCCAAAGATCTAAGATGTCGCCAGGCTAGCAATAGTTAATGATTGTAACAAACTATGTATCTCATATAATCACTTACAACATACAAATAACCATGACAAGATATAAAGATGAATTGCAAGTGCTTTACAAGTCTCAAACGTTTATAAGTGTGTAATGTATAAGTATCATGTTTCACCCCAAAATGGTGTGAAATAAAGTAAAAAGGGGCAAGGAAAACTCACTTGGCAATAAGTATAAGAATGATGATTATTAAGAAATATTGTTAAACGTTCCAACGCAGTTCTTCACAAGGTACCTAAATATATTTATATTTACAAGCGTTGAGTTAATATTAATATTAAAGTTCTAACGAGAAGCTAGAGTTTCGATGGAATTGTGGGGTTTTGTCCAGTAAATAAATTTATATAATGAAACTTTTTTATATTTTGATTAAGTGGAGAAAAATTATACCATTTAATCATTTTTAATATATAAGAGTAATTAAGCATATTAATTGATAAGGTTTAAATATAAAATGTAAATAAATCTTTTAAATAATATCTAATAATGACTAAAATAAAATATTGACCAATAACAATTTATTAGCCTAAACTATTAGTTGAACCCGTGACCTCTAAGTGGGGGAAGTGAGCATGGAACCAGCAAACCAAGGCATACAACCGCGGTTTGATTTGGTTTTAAAACCGTTTAAGTATCAATCGAAACTCATTCCCAATTTGTATGAACCCTAACACCCAAATCGCCCAAATCGATTCAATTGACCATCATATTGATCCTGATAACAGAAACATTCATGGGGCTTTTGTTCCCCATGAAAAATCGAGTATGTACGTATGTTTAATTACCTATATGGTGTTCGATTGAAGTTAAACTTGATGAAGAACAGGTCGCGGCCACTGTTTTGCTCGATTGATGCTTCAAACATCGATTATAATCAAATTAATTTCAAAGGAAGCTTCGTATGGTGACAAGGAATGAAAGCCTTCAATCAAATTCGATTAATGTCGCTCCAAACATGGATTTTGATTCAGTTGCAGGTCCGCGACCGAGATGGTGTAAGAGACGTGATTTCGTGTGATTTTAAATACAATTTGGAGTGCCATTAGTTAAGAATTCATATAAACAATCTTTTTGATTAGTTAATTTGAGTTATTGCAAGTGAGTGCGATCGATTTGTCTGTAAAAGTTGCCGACCACGTGAGGAAAGAAACAGGGTCTAGATCGCACTACTCAATTCGAATTTTAAATTGTTTTGGTTGCTTAATTCGATACTGATGCGTGAAGCGGTTCAATTGCAATTAAATCGGGCATTTTAGGGGTCTTGGTGATCGCCGGAGCGATCGGCCGGAGGTTGGCCGACGGTGGTCGGGAAAACGGGGTGGGTGTTGGGTATTTGAAATAATTACAGAAATGGTCCCTGATGTTTATACTTTGTCATTTCATGTAAAAACTTTTCCTTTGAAGTTTCAAAATTAACAAAACAACCCCCTGCACTTTAATTCCGAGTTATTATTATTATTATTATTATTATTATTATTATTATTATTATTATTATTATTATTATTATTATTAAGCTATTATCATGGTTATTATTTTTATAATTAAACTAATATTATTATTATTACTATTATTAGTTATTATTATTATTATTAGTTATTATTATCATTTTTATAATTAAACTATTATTATGGTGATTATTTATTTCTTAAGAACTAATTAACATTATTAAATTTCAAGTTAAAAAGTTAGAGACATACGCAACACGTGAGTTTCAATAATGACAACGATGGTCCTTGTAAAAATTAATGACGTTAACTTTTAATTAGCACAAAAAATACAGGATGTTACATCAGCGATGGTTGGAAGCCGGTTAAGCGCCAATCTCCAAACCATGATCTTACACTTACTAGGCACCCAATTTTTCCAGCAAATTAGAGGTCTAGAATTAACCGGAACATCGCTAGTTAACAGCTTCTTAGCCGAAGAGACAGAAAACGCATCATCCTTGTCAGCGACCCACCTCCATTTATCCCTATCCCCACTCCAGTTAACATTAAAAAGATCGCTGAGGAGCTGGAACAGCTCGCTAATCTCCACTGCAGACGTAGGAGGGGTTCGCCAATCCCACTGCATATTGTTCGTGTTATTTAAGTGCTGAATCCGCTGAGAAACCACCACCCATTTGTTTCTTTCGAGCCGGAAGAGATTGGGATAAAGGTCACGAAGAGGCACCTCTCTGAGCCAGGTATCTCCCCAGAAATTAATGTTGTTACCATCGCCTAAAATCCCGACAAAATAAGAGTTCAAGCTCCTACCATTGCTCAGCTTCTTCTCACCTATTTTCACAATGTTGCGCCAACATCCATTAGAGGAAGTCGTGCAAGGGAGCATAGCCCAAGACCTACTAGCCCCATGACAACTCGTAATGACTTTCTTCCATAAACTCCCCTCTTGTTGTTTGAATCTCCATGTCCATTTTAAAAGGAGGGCCTCATTAACCTCTTGCAACTTAGAGACCCCGAGACTGCCTTTATTTTTAGGAGAAGTAACCACATCCCACGCTACCCATGAAATTTTTTTGTCATCCTTAGAGCCCGACCAAAGGAAACGCCTCATAATAGCTTCAATGGAATCAATAACGGCCTTTGGAGCTTTGTAGAGAGAAAAATAGTATATAGGCAAACTCTCTAGAACCGACTTGATAAGAATTAGACGACCGCCCATAGAAAGATTTCTCGCTTTCCATGAAACAAGGCGATTACGAACCACATCAACCACCGGATCCCAGCTCCTAATACGAGACATTCTGGCCCCCACTTGAATACCGAGATAAGTAAACGGGAAGTCGCCTTTCTTACAACCCAAGAGATCCATCATATCTTCCACTTCACCATCATCCGTGCTAATACCGAAGATATTAGACTTGTGTAGATTAATACGCAGGCCAGAACAAATATAGAAAATACGAAGAACTCTAGCGATACTCTTTATATTATCACGAGACCACTCCCCCATAATTAGAGCATCATCTGCGTAAAAAAGATGAGTTAAATCTCCTTCCTCGTTTGAGATATGAACGCCCTTGAACACCCCCAGCGCATTCGCTTTCTTTAGCAACCAAGAAAGGGCTTCCATAACTATTAAAAATAGAAAAGGGGACAACGGGTCTCCTTGTCTAAGACCCTTCTCACAACCAAATTCAAAAGTCGGCGAGCCGTTCACCAAAATCGCGGCCCTGGAAGAATAGCAAATACCTTTAATCCACTCGCACCACAACGGGTGAAAACCCATTTGAGACAGAATAGAAATCAAAAAATGCCAAGGGAAGTGAATAAAGTCTCATGCATTTACTAGGTCAAGACTTTTATATTAGACTCTTTGACATCTTAAACTTATATGCGGGTGACATGTTGTTATTGTCGGTTGCCCATTTTATTACCTACATATCGTGTCAAAGTCCGTGAAATTTGCTACAGATTAATGATACTTATTTTTTGATCCAACCTATTTGATCGGTCTGATGTGAACCGTTATGACATGATCCGTATTTGACCCAAAAAAAAGAAAAATTCTAGATCCGTCATTGTGATTAGCTATTGATAGTAAAACAATACAATAATATAGACCATATCAAGCATTTTCGGTATCGCTGTCCAATTTGATGATTTTCGGAATCTATACTTTCGGTTCCGGTACGGTACCGGTACCAAGCTCATCCCTATCCCGCACCCACAAAGTCGATGTTAAAATCAAATTTAAAGAGCGGGGAGTCATTATAAAGACATATTTGTATTGAGTGTGACTATGAGGTATATGGATGGCAGTGACACGTGTTTGGGACGAGTATTGTTAATCTGGTCACAACCTGGAAAATGTTGTTTTGATTTTCGGCTCAGCTATAAATGAGCCAAACGGCTCGATTCAGTTTGTAAATGAGCCAAATACAAGAAAAAGGTTGCTTGGTTCGACTCGGTTTGGTTTGCATTATTTTTAAATTATACATGCATAATTACACACACAAATATACAATTACATTAATAGTTCCATACATACCACTCTAAGCCGCTAAGCAACGATCTTTGATCCGGAGAGTTCGCTCAACGCCTTATCATGTCCCACCGTCAACATAAGTTGATCGTCTTCCGCTTTCGTCGAAACTGTTCTCTACAGTCTGTTCATATCGTTATCAACCTCAACCTCATCATTGGTCACAACATTGACATTCATGAAAACTATGATGCTATCAAATGTGAGTGTTTTTTAAAACATAAAATACTTGAGACCTAAAATTGTCGTTGCCACTCCAAAAATTTAAAACGAACGACACACTAGAAAGGAGGGGTGTCAAAATATCTCGTTGCTCGATTGATGCTTGCCTGGAAGTGTTCGCTAGTTTTTTCCGCTCGGTTCGGTTTGTAAACGATTCAAACACGAGCAAATGGTTGCTATATTCAGCACATTTCGTGAACAACCCTACACACAACGAGCTTTTAAGATAATTTACAGGTTGTTTATGCAACGACTACAATGCAACTTAGGGATGGTTGGATGATGGGTAGGACTATACAAGGTTGCAACGACAAAGGTGGTTTCAGGGGTGACATTTGTTTATAACTCAATCTTGTCATAAAATGAAAAAATAGGTTTACCTAAACATCCAATATTCTAAGCTTAGACTTTAAAGGTTTGAGTAAAACAAAAACACATCCAATTTTACATAACAATCATATAGAGAGCGTTAGAGCAACTACATAAAGTTGTTAACTTGTGACATTAAAATAATCAGCTCAAGTCATATGAAATAACCTCCTATACAAAATATAAACCAATATTACATATATCAGATCATGAAACGATTCGACATACTTCAAAAAAAAAAAGTGAAATCAAACACAAAACACCACTTCAAAAATAAATAATAGAGTAAATTACTATTTTGGTCCCTGTGGTTTGGTCATTTTAACCATTTGAGTCCAAAAACGAATTTTTTAACAAATTAAGCCCTAAGGTTTGTATTCTATAACTATTTCAGTCCAATACACTAACAGAGTTAGATTTCTCAGTTAGTTTTTAATAAAATGACCAAAATGCCCTTGCAAGAAAATCAATACATTACAAAACCCCTTCTAGAACAGCTCTTCTTGACCACCATGGACCCTTTGTCACAAATGTCAATCTCCGACGCCGTGGACCGCCTCCGGCCTCAACCTCGGCCGTGCCGCCACCGTCTGCGTCACCTGTCTCGACGAACACACCTCTCGCCGGCGAGTGACGTCGAGAGGCGACGCTAGTCACGGCGAAAACGACGTCGTGGAGGAGAATCGTGAGGAACACGAAGATGATGAAACGGAGGATGAAGATACAGAGTCCGGTGATGAGAGTGAGGACGACGAAGATGAAGACGATGCGGAGAATCAGGTGGTGCCGTGGTCGTCTTCCGTCGCATCGCCGCCTGTCGCCGCTTCTTCGAGTAGTGAGGAGTTTTCGGCTAGCAGATCTGATGGTTTCAGATCTGCAATCAATCGAGAACGAGTAGAGAATTACATCGATTCTGAGGTTTGTGTTTCTGTTTCTGTTCTCCTGTAGTGATTCGATCATCAAACCCTAAGTGGCTATGATTTAAAACGTTTAATTAGAATGATTGTAATTAATCAGAAATCGAATATGATGCAGGACGATACTCTATGTTCATCTGAAAGATCAAACGGTAAACGGAGTACGGATATCTCGTTAAGGTGTTTCAGACCATTGAAGATGATGAGATCAAACAGAAATTGAATCTTATTGTTCTACAATTTCTTCAACTGGTTTGTTCATTCGATTAAAGAAGATAGCACTGTAGATTGATAGTAATATTACCTTTTGAAAAAGGGCCAATTGTTATTGATGGCTCGATGTGAGTGGCTTGTATTGAAAGCTATATTGATATGGTGGACCATAACTGAAGGGGTTTGATGGCACAATTGGTGAATGCAAACCAATTTGGAATCAATAAAAGACTCACATGGACTTAGAGCATCTCCGACGTATAGCACAAGCAATTACTTACAAACTTATCTAGACAACTGTCACGCCAACGACATACAGAGTACGGGAGAGGTGGTGGGTGAGGGATGTGATGGTGGAGGCAGTGGTGCGGCGGTCAACGGTGACGATGCGGGTTTCGCCACCGGCATAGCAGAGGGATTTGGTTTGGGGACGGGGGACTATGTGGTCGCCGTAGCTGCACATGAGGCGGAGTTTGGTGGTGGGAAGCGGTGGTAGGGAGTGGGAATGCGGTGGTTCAACGACGGTGGTGGTGGGGGTGGTGGTGGTGGTGGTGGTGGTGGGGGTGGTTGGTGGCGGAGGTGACGGGTCCATGGTGGTCAAGAAGATCTGTTCTAAAAAGGGTTTTCGTAAGGTATTGATTTTCTTGCAAGGGCATTATGGTCATTTTATTAAAAACTAACTGAAAAATCTAACTCTGTTAGTGTATTGGACTGAAATAGTTATAGAATACAAACCTTAGGGTTTGATTTGTTAAAAAATTCGTTTTTAAACTCAAATGGTTAAAATGACCAAACCACAAGGACCAAAATAGTAATTTACTCTAAATAATATCATGTTTTCGATTTCGCTACCATATTTACATCCATAACCAATAAATAAGTAATAACCAACACATTAGAATATAAGATGGTGAAAACCAAATTCAAAACAAACGTGAACCACAAGATTAACAAGGAATTGAAAGATCAACGGTGAGGATTTGCTTATAGATCGCCGCATAAAGAGCCCCCACCCTTCTCTTTTTAACCACCACCACCGCCACTATCATCTCTCTCCCACCGTCTCTCTCTCTATTTGTCGCACACTTTTTGTCGATTCTCGAATGTTCGATCGACCGATGGGGCTTTTCTAGGGTTTCTAAACACACCCTACACCCCTTCTTTATCCAATCAAGATTTGTTTTCTTGACTCAAAGATCCACGTTTTGTGTTGGATCCTTTGAATCCCTTTACTTCTAGGCTTCAATTTTGGATTCCCTTTACTCTAGGGTTTACTAATTCATCCTCGCCCTCTTGTTTCGTATTCGATTATAGTTGGGTGTCTTCGGGTTCTTGTTGATGTTATTGTTGATTCTTTCGACTTGTGGTTATTGGCATTGGCATTGGCATTGGCGTTGGTATTGGCTTCCGACGTTCTTGATCTCGATCAATTGGTGATTTAAGCTTATTGTGATTAGGGTTTGGAATTTGGGATAGGGGTTGACGATCTGTTATTGGTTGAATTAGTGAATGGTATTTTAGGTAAGGTATTTGATTCGATTTGTTTGTTGATTGGAAACTACATTTGTCGACTGTTCTGTTAATTGGACGCATGAATTGCTAAGTGTAGATAAAGATACATGATATAGGCATATAGCCCTCTGTATTTGGAAGTTTTGACAGCTTTTAATCATTGTCCTGTTGGCTTTGTATACGTGGTGTATTTGTAGTTGAGTTTTAACTGAGTTTGAAGTTATGGGTATTTATGGACACCAGGAGTTCATACTCACTGCTTTTGGGGGTTGAGTTTTATGGCACCTGCTTTTTCTGTTGAGTTTGGTGGACATAGAGTTTCAAAGAAGTTATCACAAACGAATTTGGTTCAAATGACAGGGAAGAGTAGGAAAGTTTCTAAGGGTTACTCGTTTGGGTTTGTGCCGGACTATCGCCATGCGGTTGAGACCATGGCTGACTCTGAAGGCTATGGGAGCTCAGGGCGGGTGGATACAGAGATCACTGCTTCAGAAGTTTCTTGTGCACCGAGAAACAAATCTATTAACTTGGATAGTGATTCTTATCAACAATTTGGGGTTCCAATTCAAGTTATATCTCTATCAAAGTTATCCAGTTTTGAGAGAAAAGAATTGGAGTCAAGATTAAAACGTGAGCTTGAGCAAGTTAGAATATTCCAGAAGAACATTGAAGAAAGCTTGTCCCCATTGAGTGATGTTCATAGTGGTAGTGCTGGACAAAGAAAGGCCATACCTGAATTTTCACGGTCTATAAAGAAAAGGGTCCCACCCGGTTGGAATGGGAATGATGGCCCCCATTTAAAGAAGGCGACAGTGCCTCGAGCTAATGGGAATGCCATGTTGATGAAACAATGTGAGACACTTTTGAACCGTCTGATGGGGCATAATTTTGGTTGGGTGTTTAATACTCCGGTTGATGTAGTAGCGTTAAAGATTCCAGATTATTATACAGTCATTAAACATCCGATGGATCTGGGGACTGTGAAAACCAAGCTAAAATCAGGAAAATATGTGGATCCATGGGGTTTTGTAGCTGATGTTAGGTTGACCTTTTCAAATGCAATGACTTATAATCCACGTGGAAATGATGTGCATGTTATGGCTGAAACATTGAGCAAGTTTTTTGAAGTTAGATGGAAAGCAATTGAGAAGAAACTAACAGTCGCTACAGATTTGGTGGTTCCAATTAGACAGAATGTTATGGAAACTGACATTGAAGCTGCTACTCTTATGCCTCCTTCTAAAAGGAAAAAAACTGCTTCTTTTGGAAATGAAATAAAGCAAGAACCTGTGAAAAAGACTATGTCTGTTCCTGAAAAGCAGAAATTGAGCTCTGAATTGGAGGCCTCATTAGCAGATTTACCTGAAACCATTATTGATTTTCTTAAAGAAAATAGTTCGAATGAGAATCCAACAACAGATGATGAGATTGAGATTGATATAGATAGTCTTAGTGATGAGACATTGTTTAAATTGAGGAAGCTTTTAGACGATTTTTTGGTGGATAAACAGAAAAACGTGGTAAAACCCAATTTTCTTGCTGATAAAATGGTTAAAATGAGCGTAAAAGTGGTTTTAGGTGAGTGATTTGATTATTATATGTGTTATTGCAGATTCATAAAGATGTGAATGAAGAGGATGTAGATATTGGTGGAAATGACCTGCCTATAACAAGCTTCCCACCAGTAGAGCTAGAAAAAGATGCAACCGTCAGAAACAGTACAGGCAGTAGTTCAAGTAGCTCCAGTAGTGATTCTGGATCATCTTCTAGTGGTTTGTGTTATTTTGAGCCTTATTTGGTTTCTAATTTTAATCTTTGTGGCATAATTAAATACTTGCTTGATTTTCATAGAATTTGGTACATTGGGCACATATTACTCAGGTTTAAGCATGTTTTTATTCATTTATAAAAAAATAGAAACGTGCAGAATCTTATGATGCCTTTTTTTTAAACCATCTATGCCCACATGATTTTGACAGGCTTTCTGATCAATTCTGGTTGTAAGTTTATGCTTTACAAACTGTAATTCTATTTTCATGACTATTAAGTCAACAATATGCATGGATGTGAGCAAATAAAGTCCAGTCAGTTAATATTTAAGTATAACTTAAAGACTGGAATAATATAGCTACAGAGTAATTTTATGGTCGCACTTTAGAAAACCTGGTATCTTTCTTGTGATTTATGTGTGGACATAATGTTGTCTTCATATATATTATATGCAAATACTCGGCCTTTCTTCTTTATGATGAATATTCGACATTTTAGGGCTACATATTGTGGTTTTAGCTTTTTTACTTTTTATTGTTAAATTGGCTTTTCAATAGCACTACTTGATCACGGTGACTAAGAATTTTCTCATTAATATATGTGTACTGTTTCTTTCTCACATTAATATTTGTAATGATATATGGCTAAGTTCTGAAAGAAGTTTTTCTTTCCATCTGCATGTTGTTACTGAATCAGATTCAGACAACTGTTTCTTTCTCACATTAATATTTGTAATGATATATGGCTAAGTTCTGAAAGAAGTTTTTCTTTCCATCTGCATGTTGTTACTGAATCAGATTCAGACAGTGAAGTAGATGGTGCCAAGATTTCTGCCATTGTGAACAATATCAAGGTAGTGTTTGGTATGCTGTAATTATCTAAGATTTGGAGCATAACTATATGCGAGTGTGTGTTTTTATTATATCTTGTTTGGGTTCTTTTTTTATTATTTAGTTTTGATGATTAGAAGTTTGATAATTTTATTAAATTATGTAACATAAAAGCTACTAAAAATGTATACTAAAACCAAACAACTTGATTTAATGACTACTGGGTCTGTTGATGTATAATAATGTAAGCACTACCATATCCTTCTCTTAATGTTTAATGATTATTAAAGGTATGAGATGGAGAATGATATAATTGTAAAAATGTATACCAAACAACTTGGTTTAATGGCTCTTTTTATTTATATATGCCAAGCAAACATGATATGATGATAATGGAATGTAATGGTTCATTCTAACCCCTTGCCCGTTCCATTACCTTGTTCTAGATGTGTTGATATGAGGGTGCTTGGATTTCTGTGTTGGAATTGAGTTTCTGACTATTGCGATTTAAGTCATAATAACCTGTTGTTAATCTTTATTTATGCCGATGCTGCTTATTCAGGCATTAAATAATCAGTTTCACACCATCTACAGATTACAACATAACTGGTTATATAAGCGCTAAATAATGTTGTTTTTTCCCTACAACAACGTTGTTTTGTCTTTTTTGTCTATTAATTCTTTAAATAGTTAGATTTGTCAGACACTACATCTGATTTTCTGATTGTTACAACTCCATTATATTCATGCACTATTTTCTACAAGCTTATTTAGTACAGTCTCCTTCAAAAAACACATCCAAACAACCATTTATTTGAATACTATTTTTTTTCCTCTAGGACACATTGGGTGCTGACGTTAATATGGAGCAGGCGATCGATGTTCCCCGTAACACAGAAGGTGAACATTGCATTCTTACGTATAAAGCAATATGTTTAGCAATTCCAGGTGCAATTTCGACCCATTACTTGTTTATGGGTTGGTATGGGCTGTCTTATGTCTCAAACAGTTAAACTAGTTGAATAAAAACAAGTTAGCTAAAAGGCAAGTGGGCTGAAAGCCGCCTATAATTTAGTTTGATGCATACATCCTCACAGATAGTTCTATTTGGCAATTTAGAGTATGTAATATCGTTTTTTCAGTAATAATTAACACAATCATCTTATTTTTAAAGAAATAAGAAATAGACAAAATTGTTGTCGGGTTCAACCTGACTTAACCTGACCAAATTCAGAACCATCTTGCCAACTCTACTGGCAATCTTATGAGATGGTAATGACCGTAATTCTCTTTGATATCGTTTTAAGATCTCCTTTTTGCAGATTCTTTAAATAGAGTGGGCCAAGTTGAGCAGAAACCTCAATCTGTTTCTGTTTCTGCTGAATCTAGTGGTCGCCAAGAGGGTAAGCTATTGAATTAACAATTGGAGGAAGTGTTGTTGGTGTTATAGTATAAGCAGGCATGCTCTCAACTTCTCACCTGTAATAATGCTATTTTAGGAGAGTGCGCTCCAAACGAGAGGCAAGTCTCTCCTGATAAGCTTTATCGTGCAGCACTGCTGAGAAGCCGTTTTGCTGACACAATTCTCAAAGCTCAAGAGAAAACAGTTGGAAAGGTATATGTGGCCCTGCCTATAGGGTGGTAAGATAGGCAGGTTGGTTGTTCATGGATTAAAATGTGTTCAAGTTGAAAAATCGCCTTTTCTGCATGGATTGAAATATTATTCACACATTTTTTGGCCATTTATTAAAACTATAAAAATAAGGGGCAATTTAATATGCATTCTACTAAGTTCAAAAATTAATATTCATTCTTCAATATTTTGTAATATCATATTTACCCTCTCAATAACTAGGGATATTATGTTAACACCATTACACTAAAAAAATAAATGTCATATCAACTGACGAAGAATATTTACCTTATTTGTTTGGTTAGTGGAAAATAATGTTATTGGTTCTATTTTATTTACCATGTAATGGATAAGAATGATATTTTTAGTGTTCTGAAATGGTATGTATGACTATGAAATTTAGAAGGATGTTAATAAAATTTGAACTTCTAGAAGCATTTGTATGAAAGTTGTGATTGAAAAAACATGTTGTACAATGGTAATCCAAAAAATTGATTAACAGTACTACAGTAGTTTAATTGTATGCGTCAAAAACAGCAAGTTCCGGCCTAAAATCCACTTGAACTATATTTTTTTCCGTTCAAGTATATCAATAAAAAAATTCTTAAGTATTTGACCTCATGACTTAAAATCCCACCCCTATTAATAGGTTCGATTGCAATTACTTAGTGTAGCATTCTAACATTATGAGTTTCAGGTTGAGGCACAAGATAGGGAGAGGTTGAGGCTTGACAAGGAGGAGATAGAAAAGCGAAGAAAAGAAGGTATTTTTAGAATTTAGTTTGTTTAAAGTTAGCTCTTTTTTGTGGGTTATTGTTACATTATTTTTTGAATTGTTTCGGTGTTTGGGATGTTGATCTTGAGATGGTGTTTTCTCATATAGAAAAAGCTCGGCTGCAAGCTGTAGCAAGGGCTGCGGAAGAGGCAAAACGAAAAGCGGAGTTAGAAGCAGCTGCTGAGGCCAAACGGAAAAGGGAACTCGAACGGGAAGCAGCACGTCAAGCTCTACAAAAGGTATCGTCTGCGTGTGTATATGTATAGGATTAATTGCATAAAAGCATTCAACTTCAGTCAAGTTTCCATATTGGGTAACCAACTCTTTTTTGACCCAGAAACTTCTGAAAATTCTAAATAAAACCCAAACTTAAAAGTCTTTTTTGAGTGTACAAACCCATTAAGTTCTAATAAACTTAGTAGAAACATGCAAAGCTTTCAAAAATTATGGGCTTTTTTATGTGGTACTGAATAGGGTTGATGGGTTGACTTATGGTTAACTTTGAACAACGGCTTGTGAAAGTTTGAGGCTTTTCTTAGGCTAAAAAGCTGGTTCCTTCAAGTAGTTTGTGTGTATATTTATGTATACTTTGACTGATAACATAGAAAACTAGAAAAGTAACCAAATTTGGTCAATTTTCTAGCTCAGATAACCAACTCTTTATGCCCCGGAATTTTTTTTTGAATTTTTTAAATTATGGCCCAGAAAAAAAACCCTAAATCTTATAGAAAATTTTGAAAAATATATAAATAATTGGGTTTTATATAAAAACTCTTGGGCTTTCAATAATTAAAATGAAATCTAGTGTACAGAAAATCATGTTGACTTTTCTCTGTGGCGAACATTGGCCTGAGTTTGTGAAGGTTAAAGATCAACTTCAATCAGAATATATTTTTAAGTTTCTAAGTTTTTTTCAGGGGTTTATGTTTTGTTAAACCAAACAACTTTCAGCAGTTTAATGATTAAATCCCTTGTTCAAATATTTGTAGAATTGAACTGGTTTTTTAGTTTTGTTTTATTGATAGATCTAATATTTAGTAGTCTTGCTAAATAATCTATCCATTGTATATTGGTTTAAACAAGTAAATAGAGGTTGGTTGGGATGATGTTTTGATGGAGATTATCTCATTATGATGTTTGCAAAATACAGATAATCAGACACTAGTGTTTGAAAAAACGGATGTAAAAAATATGAAAAACTTGTTGCGACAATTTTTTTTTTTTTTTTTTTTTTTTTTTTTTTGGGAACAACGCAGATATGCAAACGCAACCTTAAGTGATAGAAAGTTAGGGATCAAGCCATATATAAATATTGCTTCAATCCATCATTAAACCCTTTCCAAGGGTAATCTCTATAAAATTGCTTTATATATGAAACCTTTAGGATGAAATATTTTGTTTCTAACACATTCTTTTTTGGTTTATTATTGTCAGATGGAAAAGATGGTTGATATAAACGACAATTCGCAGTTTCTTGAAGATCTTGAACTGCTGAGCGTAGGACCCACCGAGCCTTTACAAAGCTTAATGGATGAAAACAGTGCAGATTGTTATCAAGATCCTTTAGGGAGCTTTAACTTGAGTGGGAAAGGGAACCCATTGGAGCGACTCGGTTTATACATGAAAGATGATGACGTTGAAGACGAAGACGGTGAGCATGCAACTGGTCCAGCCATGACAGATGATCATGAAGAAGTAGAGATAGATTAAACGTTTATTTTTTTCTTGTTTTTTTTTTAACTCAAAAGGTAGTTTTGGTATTTTACAGCCATGGTAGTTAAGGTAGGTTCAAAAAGGTACAAAAATGTGATAAAAATGAGACAAGTTTTTAGATTTTTTTTTTAGATTTTGTTCTCTTTTGAGTTTACATTTATTGTAAGAAAAAAGTGAAAAGAAAGAATTATTAGATTTTTTATAAATTAAGAGAGATCAATACAACCAAGGACTAAAAATGTGAGTTTCAAAAAGGAGCAATTACACTACAAAGCAACAGACCACCGGACCTAATTACATTTCTTTCCCTCCAAGTATCAAATAATAGCTCTTCAGTCCTCTCAAGCTCGAAATACTTGCTCATGTCAAATTGAGGGCTTTTAGTTTCTTTCGTTCTATTTCCTTTTATATTTGTTGAACTAGCGCTTGTAAGTTCAGGGTTCCAACTACCTTGACTGCTGCTGGATCGGTTGCCATGTTCTTGGATCATCTTCAAATCCTGGAAAAATACGAGGGTCAGAAAATTAGAGGAAAACAAAAAATGATCCAATTGATGGTCAGGTCGGGTTGGCCTATAATGGCTTAGAAACAAATAATGTGTTAAAGTTATTAGGAGGTTGTATGCATAAGAATTGCCCTTTAGTCAATTCAACCCTGTTTTTTTCAGCCAAGTTATTTTATTTTACCCATTTGACCAGTTATACTAACATAACCAAAATCAACTTTTTGATCTGTTAAGAAGTCAAAAAATAATATCTCTATTTATCAAATTCAATGGATAATGAATTTAAAATTCATATAACAAGATTACTAAACTTCTTGTTGGTTTATTGAAACTCACATCAGTTTTGCAGCTGAAAGTAGTTGAGAATGGGATGACAACACCAATTATGTAAATTAAGTGGGTAAGCCCATTCACATACGTTAAGAAATAAAAATTAGTTGGTATGACCTTAAAAGTTATGGTATTCCAATCAGATGCTACCTAGAGCTGTTCAAACAGGTTGGGTCAGGTCGGTCCACAAGCAACACTCTTTTGTCCATTTTGAAACAAATGATGATTTAATAAATACTACTGCAGATACTATGTAACTAGATTATTTAATGTTTTGAAAAAAAAATTTTTGGAAGGTTAAAAGGATTTGAATAACACTTTAGAGGCCATCGATTCATTTAACTGATTTGTCCTGTTAGAATATAACTCAAAATAACTGATTGTCAGGTAATTGAGTTGAAACTGTCGCTTCATGCTATCCATATACATAAATGATAGATCCATAACATGATAGTAGAATCAAACAGTGTGCAAGAACAGAATCGTGTCAACTACAATCTATTTACAAATGAATGGGTAGATTTGTGTCAACTACAATTCATTTACTTATGATAGACAGATTTATGTTTAATCTTAAATGTCTTTACTAAAGTGAAACGGGCAAGTCAAATGAGTCAAACCGGTTGAAACTCACCCAAGGTTATTTAATACATAAACCTCCTAAGCACTTTATTCACAAGAGTAGACTGTTATTAAAACAAACTGTTTTCAAATAATATTTGACAGCAATTACTAAAGATCAGAACATTTGAAGAAAAAAGCCTCGGTCAATCGACCAAAACATGTATTATCTGTTTTGACCAATAACCACCCATCCAACCATTTTGCCACCGCTAATCTGAAGCTTTCTCAGAAGGAAAATAAGTTAAATGAACAAATACCTGAGACGGATCCCACAGTTTTGTTTTTGGGGTTGTAGGAGGAACACCATCATTGTCATCCCATTTCAACCATGGTAGATTAATTCCTTCCATTTCCACTGGACGAGAAATGGTGTTACCAATTTGGGTTGGTAATGCACCGTCACCTTGTTTGGCTGTTGTTCCAACTATACTTGAACTCGTGTCGCTTCTTTCTCCATCAAAAGAAGAAAAATCTGTATCTTCAACATTTGACATAAAATCTTCAAAATATTTTTCTGCTTCTTCGTTTAAGCGTTTAGACACTCTATTCCTATCACTGCTCTTCTGAAAGTTCAAAGCCATCACCAACTATAGCGTTACAGCTCTAATATTGCTGTTTCACAAATCTTGATAGTAGATATGGCAACAGGTCAAAACATCAGCGTGATCCGAGATGGGTTGGCGGTTGGGCCAGAAACACATCTTTAACCATTTTTAGTTTTATAAATATATGAATGTGCTAAATATGACTGCAAAAACATACATTGTTACAATTTATTCCGACCATTTTTGAGGAATCAATTTAGGAAGTTTTTGAGCATCTAAATCACCTTCAGCTGAGTTTCAGCCCGTTCTACCAAGCTTGATTCATTTAACAGATTTGATCCATTCAGCCCTTTCACTTTAGTTAAATCATTAAACTTAACCTGTTTGTGATGGATACCGAACACAGAAATGACTAGAAAGAGTAGAACAATGAAACTTATGAAATTGGAATAAAAATGTAGAAGAGAATACTTGAAATTGATAGAGGAAACTTGGGAAGAAAGGTACAAATGACCCAGGGAATAATCCCTCACTCACTACCTCACGTAGGAGCCTTACACCAAACTAACACACACATACCTCACACATACATCATGCTCTCCTATTTATTCCCTCTCTCCTCTAACTAACTTCTTAGCCACTTTTGGAATTGTGCCCTTTGCCCCTTCTAGAATAGACTAAGAATGGTTTGGTCCCCATATTCGTATCATTACTTTCCCCTTCCGAAAAAGTCTTGACCTCAAGACTTAGATCAGGAAATTGACCTTGAATCCATAGAGAGTCCTCCCACATTGCATCATCCCTTGTCTGCCCCTGCCATTGGATCAACCACTGTTCCGAGGACCCGGTAGTATCAGGGACTTGGCGGGTAGCCAAAATGTGAACCGGTTGTAGAGAATTGACATAAGCCGTGTCCAATTCAGGTGGTAAAGTGGTGTAGCTGGGGGTATGAACTGCTTTCTTCAAGAGGGAGACATGAAAGACGGGGTGTATCTTTGAAGTGGACGGAAGTTCTAAACGGTAAGCGACAGGGCCCACCCTTTCCACAATTTGAAAAGGACCAAAGAATTTAGCGGCGAGTTTCTGATGAATACGAGTAGCCACAGAGCTCTGTCGGTATGGTTTAAGCTTGACATAGACCCATTCCCCGACTGAGAAGCTTATATCCCGACGTTTCTTATCAGCTTGAGTTTTCATGGATTCTTGTGCCAGTGAAAGATGAAGTTTGAGTTGCTTTATAGCTTCATCACGATCCGATAATTCCCGTGCCACTGCTTCAACACGAATTTCCCCCGGAACACATTGTAAAACAGAAGGAGGGCGGCGCCCATAGACGGCCTCAAACGGCGTGGTACCGGTGGAGCTATGGAACGTAGAATTATACCAAAATTCGGCCCATGGCAACCAGACTGCCCATGTTTTCGGTTGATCACCCGCAAAACAGCGTAGATAGGTTTCGAGGCAGCGGTTGATCACTTCAGATTGCCCATCCGATTCTGGATGATAAGCGGAGCTCATGTGCAATTTTGTCCCCATAGAACGGAAGATCTCTTGCCAAAATTTGCTAAGAAACAAAGGATCGCGATCACTTACAATGGATTTGGGGATGCCGTGAAGACGGATAACTCCCTGAATGAATGTTTCGGCAACTGTTTTTGCAGTGTAGGGATGTTTAAGGAGTAGAAAATGGGCATACTTCGATAGTCGATCCACCACCACAAGGATGACTGTGAAACCTTTTGAAGGAGGTAACCCCACTATGAAATCCATTGAAAGATCTTCCCATACAACATCCGGAATGGCTAATGGTTGAAGAAGACCACTGGGAGCAGTCGAAGTGGCCTTGTATCTTTGACAAACATCGCATTCACGAACTAAACGTTTAATTGTGGTAGTCATACCCGACCAATAAAGATTGGCCGCTAAGCGACGGTACGTGCGATAAAACCCAGAGTGACCCCCAGTAGCAGCTGTATGGAACTCATGAAATAAGGCCGGAATAAATTTAGAATTACGGGGAATGACCAGCCGATTCTTGTAGTGTAACACTCCCTGTTTGTTGGTGTATCCAGGCATTTTGGAAGGATCGGCTGCGAGTTTATGAAGAAGGTCTTGAATTTCTTTGTCAGCTTTAGCTTCCTCGAGCAGCTGTGCCCCTTGAAGCCATAGAGGACAAGAAAGAATTTGATTGAGAGTACCCCCATCTGCACGTCTAGATAAGGCATCCGCAGCCCTGTTTTCTCGGCCAGGTTTGTAATGAATGTCAAATGTATAACCCAATAGTTTGGCAACCCAATTCTGTTGAGTTGGTGAAGAGACGCGCTGTTGGAGTAGGAACTTGAGGCTCTTTTGGTCTGTTCGGACAATAAAGCGAGTACCCAACAAATAAGTTCGCCAGTGTTGCACCGCGAGCACTAAAGCCATCATCTCCCTTTCATATGCAGATTTAGCAAGGTTGCGATCACTTAGGGCCTTGCTAAAGTATGCGATGGGTTTGTTGTGCTGCATCAATACAGCCCCAATACCCCTGCCTGAGGCATCACATTCGATCATAAACGGTTGACTAAAATCAGGGAGATTGAGAACCGGGGATGTCACCAGGGCCTGTTTGAGCTGGGTGAAAGCTTCTTGAGCTGCTGAACTCCATAGAAAGGCATCTTTCTTTGTTAAATCCGTGAGGGGTCGGGCAATGCTCCCATAGTGCCGGATAAATTTTCGGTAATACCCAGTAAGGCCCAAGAATCCCCTAATAGCTTTCAACGACGTGGGAACCGGCCATTTTATGACGGCTGCAATTTTATTAGGATCCATGGAAACTCCCTTATTGGAAATCACATGCCCCAAGTAATCAATAGACGTTTGAGCAAAAGAACACTTCTGTTGGTTCACACAGAAGTGATGATGTTGCAAAATGGAGAAGACCTCATGCAAATCGAGCAGGTGCTGCTCCCATGTGGGACTGTATACTAGAATGTCATCAAAGAAGATAACTACTTTCTGCCTCAATAGGGGCCGAAAGATATCATTCATAATCGCTTGAAATGTGGATGGGGCATTAGAAAGGCCGAAGGGCATTACCAAATACTCGTAGTGGCCGTCATGGGTGCGGAAAGCGGTTTTCTCAATGCTTTCAGGCCGCATTCGAATCTGATTGTAACCGGCTCGTAAGTCCAATTTGGAGAAGTATTGAGCACCAAAGAGTTCATCGAGCAATTCTTCGACCACCGGAATGGGAAATTTATCGGGTATGGTGGCAACATTTAATGCGCGATAATCCACGCACATACGCCAAGAATTATCCTTCTTGCGTACCAAGATGACCGGGCTTGAATAAGCACTAGTACTCGGTCTAATCATTCCCAAAGCGAGGAGTTCATGCACTTGACGTTCGATTTCTGCTTTTTGAATGTGAGGATACCGATAAGGACGAACGCAAATGGGTTCAGTGGTTTTAAGACGAATACAATGATCATGGGATCTACTTGGAGGGAGACCCGAAGGGTGAAGGAAGATGGAAGCGAATGTCTGAAGTAAGTAGGTTAAAGCTGACTGTTGGGACGAGGTAATAATATGAGGGGTAGTGTGGGAGGTAGCTGGGGTGAAGGTAAAACAAGAGGCTAACTCTGGACTGTCGTCCAAGGCAAGCCACTGTTGCAGGGCTGCCGGAGAAGATTCTCCTACCAATAAGCCTTGGAGACGAACAGTGGTACCCTCATAATGGAATTGCATCCAAGAACGATGCCAATTATGTGACTTCGCCCAAGGATTGTAACCAAGCCATACCGAGGATGATGTCCAATGATCCGGTGTCAAATACCAAAGCATTCAGTGTGAATGTACAAGGCCCAATTCGCAGAGAAAGTTGGGTACAACATTCCGTTACCCATACCAAATGACCATCGCCCAGTTTGATTCGAATACGTGAAAAGGAATTGGAAGAAAGACCCAATGCATCGACCAGTCGACGAGATACAAAATTGTGGGTCGCACCACTATCCACCAACATACTCACCGGAATTCCTTGTATAGCACCATCCAATCGAAGGGTTTGAGCATTGCCAGTGGAAGGTATTAGACCCACCGACTCCAGCGCATTGCAAGTACCGCTGGGTTGATCATCCCCAATCGAGGGTTCCGAAGGAGAAACAGGATCCAATAAAAAGTGCTCCCCATCAGTGGAATCCGTTTCATCGTCGCCGAGCAGCAATACTCGAAGTTTCCCCTCCGGACACTTGTGAGCTGGGCCATACTGCTGGCCACAACGAAAGCATAAGCCCTTCTTGCGTCGATCTTCCCATTCCGTTCGAGATATAGATTTGACCCCTCTGTCACGAGGAGAAGGATGCCCCGACTCTGAATTGGGGGAAATCGGTGATCGGGAAAAAGAGGATGACCGATTCCAATCGGTGCGATTAGAACTGGGCCGGTCCAATTGTTTGAGAGAAAAGGGGGTTTGGACTCGGGCCGGTCCACCCCAGTAGGCCCATTGGAAGTACCCATAGTTGTCGACCCATAGGAATTCAGATAACGGAAACGAGAATTAGAGCAATTACCCGTCGGTGGCCGGAGCATGCCATCGACATCCTTGGCTAAATACATCGCATCCAGTCGGGTTAACGGTCGATGAAGCCGGACCCATTTCTTGACATCATCTTTCAGGCCGGCTATGAAGTAGCCCAAAGCCTGGGATTCCGGCAATCGGGGCACCAACGATAATAGGTATTCGAAATCATTGATATAATCGTGAATCGATTCAGCTTGTTTGATGGTAGCCAGTTGCTCATAGGGATTATGAATCTCCAACCCACTAAAACGTTGGAGAAGCTCGGATTGAAACTCCTTCCATGAAATCGAGTCCCGGACTTGGGTGATAATTGTGAACCAATGTTGAGCGACACCTACCATGCTCAACTGAGCGAGGCGCAGACGGAGGTCGTCCGGAGTTTGATTGATGTCGAAGTAGAGCTGGGCTTTCTGAATCCACCCCTGTGGATCGAAACCATTGAACTCTGGGAGTTTGACCTTCTTCACCGCCCAAGGGAGACCGGAAGAGGACTCGGGGGAGCCGCCTTTAAGAGCGGAACCGGAGACGTGCTCGGAATTGAGTCCCGATCCGGAGGATTCATCGGTCGTCTTCTTCTCTTGCTGTTTCATCCAAGTAATGACTACCTTTCGAAATTCGGCCGCCGCAAGTTTATCCTCCTCTATCCCCTGTAAGGAGGCTTTGATCTCAGAAACATCCGATTGGAGTTGTTTGATCTGAAGCTCTTGAGCATCTAATCGAGCAATTGAACGGGTTTCCATGAGAAGAACAATGAAGGAAGAAGGCAGGTCTATGGCAGGTCGGACCAATGATGGATACCGAACACAGAAATGACTAGAACAGAGTAGAAAAATGAAACTTATGAAATTGGAATAAAAATGTAGAAGAGAATACTTGAAATTGATAGAGGAAACTTGGGAAGAAAGGTACAAATGACCCAGGGAATAATCCCTCACTCACTACCTCACGTAGGAGCCTTACACCAAACTAACACACACATACCTCACACATACATCATGCTCTCCTATTTATTCCCTCTCTCCTCTAACTAACTTCTTAGCCACTTTTGGAATTGTGCCCTTTGCCCCTTCTAGAATAGACTAAGAATGGTTTGGTCCCCATATTCGTATCAGTTTGTCTCATTTGTGCATTGAAATACAATTCTGTTGACCTTCAGCCCATTTGATCATGCTTGACTCACTTAACTCAACCCTTTTCCCTTTAATTATATCAATTAATACAAAGCCTTTTTGACCCAATTAGATAAACATAACCCAAAATCAAATGGCCCCGAATTGCCACCTGTACCATATCAAAGTTTATGGAGCTAAACCTTTCGGAAGTGTGAGACTTTTTGTGCATTAGCATTGTTTTTTGACTCGGGAGGCACCTCCCTAACAATCTTGAACCCATCGTGTCCTCGTTGCTCGTCCAGTGCCTTCTCTGTTGATAAATCTTGTTTATGCTTCTCCAGCTTTAAAATAATATTAAGTCATTAGAGAAATTTTTCATAGAATGATAAAATGATGTCTTAACATTATTAAATATTTCAACCTTTAAACATGAACCCAACTACTGAAGGGAGAAAAAACTTATATAACTTCAAATTTTATCCTTAAAATATAAGCCGGGCAGGTTATTACCTGCTTTAACTTTGTTGTAGAGTTCTTTCTTGGTGTGGCATCAGAATTTTTTGAATACAATCGATCATGGACAGATAATGCAGAAGGTTTTCTTTCCATGTTCTGAATTATGAGAATTGGAAGTAGTTAGAAATATAAGACCATAGATTTAGAAGCATATTATTAAATTAATATTAAACCTGTTCAAGTTCTATCATGATTTCGTTGACAGCAGACCTAAGTTCTTTTCTCATTGCTTCACATAGCCCAATGTTAGCATCATCTCCAGTAGGGTGGTCAATCTAAAAAAAGATTGGGCGGTTAAACAAGCAGATACAAACAGCACAAGGACAAAGACAATCATACATCACCCTAACCTCCATATGGTAATTATATTTTCAGAAAAGAACAAACCTTTTTTTGTGCATAAACTGCTCGAATAGTCTTCTCAATATCATTTCTCCCATAGCGCACATCTCTTAGATCATCATCAGTCAGTGCAGAAGACTGGCTCTGGAAGTGATTATGTTATATTGATAATCAGTTGTAACAAAATAGGCTGTAAAAAGTATCACAGTTATGCTTTTGCTCTATAAAGTTGTACTTGTCAGATGCTTACATGTTTTACAATTTCTGATTATTAATTTAAGAAGTCAATAAATGAAATAGAAAAAAACTTTTTGTCGAAAAATGTATAGATGGTTTGGTGAAATGGAAATAAAAGCCTTTAAAATTAGATTGACAACAGGCTAAAGATGTAATTCTAATTTATACTTAGATAATTAGTTTTATTGCAGTTGGCGTGGAACTGATTATCCATATATATTAGTTGACCTACGAATAGTCATTTAATCAAAGGCATAATATGTGTATCCAAACATCAAAAGCCATGATAATTAAAAAATATGTTTCAAAACCAAATCTAAGCACACCCAAAGTCATGATAAAGCCCAAAATAATACAAAATGTGATAACATTTAGAAAGTTGGCATGGGAGTTGAACCCTGGTGAGTGACCCGCTGTAATTCATACTTGTGTAAGATTTATTTGACCTATGATTAGAAACAATCTTCTTACAAATCACCAATTCAAAGTTGAGGAAGTGTCGCTTACCGAGTAGCCATCATGTGACCTCAATTGAGGTGCTTGGCTCATAGACCTGGTGAGCCTCCGATGGCTTGAAGCAGTAGGTCTTTGAAAAGAAGCAACTCGACTATTGCCATCATTCATGCTCCTAGATTTTGGTTGAGTTGCAGAACTCCGGGAAATATCAATATCACTCTGTCAATCATACGAAAAATTTAACAGCTAGTAAAGGGAGAACAAAATTATGAATTCAACAAAGCTAGAAAACGATTAAAAAATCTAGTTTCATAGTTGGATGCAGACAAGAACATAAACTTCGTTGGAATGCAGTAATGTGCATAACAACATAGGCACATAGCTAAACACAAACAAATGCTATTATAAGCTTGTAAAGTAACTAAAATTGATATATTAGAGAGTGCTACAAAGAAACGTTATTGTTCAGTCATTCTTTAATAATAGTTTGGTTTAAAAAACAAAAACAAAACAAACTTAGCTTCCCCGATGCTCTGATGTTCTGCCTGATTATTTTGAATGATGCCAAAGCACTATTACATCAATCTGCGTGTTTTCTTATCTTCCATGATTCCACATCACAATGAACAGTGAGATACTTTAACATCTATGTATAAATCATTGATTCTCTATCTCCCCACATACATCTCTAAATAAAAAATCTCTTCTTGACTAATCATTGTATGAGGTCTACTTTCATGGAATTCTTTCAAAGGTAACATTTCCTTATCAGTAGTTTAAACTCATTAAACAAACAGATTTCATTCAAGACACTATTCTCCTTCATTTCAGTGAGATTTCAACTTATAAATTATAATACTCAACAAACACATGATCAACAAACAAAAAGCTACCTCTGTATCACTAATCTGATGTCGAGCAACCGAAACGGAACGCCTTCTTCTCGAATCACCATTCGGAACAACCCTAACTGCAGCACCAGCATTAGAACCACTACCATTACCATCGTTACGCCTCGACACAGACCTCCCACGCCTTTGAGCAGAAACACTCGCACCACCACTGCAACCAACAGCCGAATCAGCACCATTAGGATGCCTCGACACCGACCTCGAACGCCGGTGAGACGATGCCGGAGTTATCTCCGACTTCACACGCACAGGCCGGCTGCTCCTACTGCTAACACTCTCATCATCCACCTCAGAGCCGTTCTCCCTCCCGGAGAAAAACTCAATTGCAAGATCATCGAGACTAATTTCCGGAAAATCAGAGCCTCTGACGGTGTTAACAAACTTACGTCTCGGAGTTGGAGCAACAGCTGGTTCAATTTCAGCCGGAATCGGCCGTGAGAATCTGCTTAAGCTTCTGGAACGACGGTGAGATTTAGATGAAGAAGAAGTCGGTGAATCGTCGGTTAATGGCGATGAATTAGCGATCGGAGCTCTTTTTGTCGTCGATTTGAACGCTGATGTAGCCATTGGATTATGAATATCTCGATCAAATGGTGATAAATGTAGTTTAGTGGTGTTAAATTTGAAGATGAAGATCACATGGAAGAGATGATGATTGATGAACAACTCACGAGCAAGGGTTTGATGGAGTTTTGAAGGTTTGAAATGGGGGCGGATTACGTGATGATTCTGAGTTTTAATTTAGATTTGAATATTGTTGTAACTCACGAGGCTCCTAAAAAGGAAATAATACGTTGTTTTAAATATTTTGATTTGTTAAATAGCCTGTTCTTTTCGAATACCAATTGTAAGAAACATATAATATGCCTACATAACGTTTTAATAAAATGAATCTTTGTTTTTATCCATTTTTTCGAAAATACAAAAAAAGAAAAGGTATAAAAATATGCACAATACATATACATGTGCATAAAGGAGGATCCATTTATTGCTGAGGGGGTCAAGTACTAGTCATTCAAACCTCAACAACCACACCTAACAGCGACACTAACCTGTCTATTGTCATTACTTCACTTGAGCATTTAACCAGGAGCTAGTAGTTGTTAGCCGGACATTTTAAGTGGTCAGCAAATTATATATTTTTCTTTGAACATAACGATTAATTTGATTAGTGATCACTAACCAAGTCATTGTTTCATTCGATCATCTCAAATTAATTAAGTACCGGACTTTGGAACACTAGACTGACATGTTCATAAAAAAAAGTCCCACCTGAGACGATTATTAAAAGAAAACTTACCTTAAATAAGAAAATCATTTGACTTAACTTCTATATTGTCATAGGTAAGATTTAAACCTAAGATCTTTCCCTATTTTAATAAAGTCTCCTGGTAAATTAGATTCTTGATGTTCAATTATTTTCATTTCTATTTTCTTTCTCAATGTCCATAAGTTCATTTATATTAACAATATATTATTTTGACCCGTTACCAATCAACGATAAAAATGGATCCGTCATTCCACATGTAATCATGCACATAGCATATATGCATAGGTGTATAAATAAATGACTATCAATGCCGTATGTTTTAAAAATAAACCTTAAATGTAACTTAAATTTACGTGTGTTCTACTTTATAAATATGATAATGCACATAGCATATATGCATAGATGTACAAACAAATGACTCTCGATGCCGTATGTTTTAAAAATTAACCTTAAATGTAACTGAAATTTACGTGTGTTCTACTTTATAAATATTATAATGTTGCTATAGCTACACCACATTGCTAATATCACACATAAAGAGAGTCTCTTAGGATTGCATTTAAATGTCACCTCAAAACTAATGTTTAAGAGATAGGGGTCATGAGATTTTACAAAATCTATAAGCAACCGTTTGACTTAAAACTCAAACGGTTGTTTGGCCTGCAGCCGACCGTTTACAGATGGTGTGAGGATAGATTTCAGGGTGGTGTGGGTAGAGCAACCTCTAATAAATAATACAAGCATTAGTATGGTTCTTGTAATTCTTAATATACTATTAGTTTTGAAAATAACATCTTCATATAAAAAAGGATATTTGGATGTTTAAAATATTTCATCAAAATCTAAGTTTTAAGTGAGTTTGAAAACTTCACATAATATCTACTTTAGAGATAACTAGTTTTATACATCACGCTTTACCATTTGTTCAAAGCTTGTAGATATTATCCGGGGGTGAAGTTTGTAACATTTGATTTCGACAATTTGTACATTAGTATAACAACATGAATATAAATTAAAAATGAAAACAAAGAAAACGAAAATAGGTAAAACTCAAAAAAAAGTTCAGAACTAAGAAAAAATAGAAGATAGTATAGAATTCTAAAAGAATGTAAGAAGAAGAAACAAATAAAATAAAGAGCATAAAAAAGGAATAAGATAAAAAAAATACCATACATGAAAAAAGGAAAACAAGAAATAAAAGAAAATAAAGAGTAAAAAAGTGAAACAAAAAAGAAAAGAGGATAAAACAGAGTGAAGAAACTTGAACTTTGCTCATGGCTGACTTACATATTGGCAATGTATGCTTAGGTTACTGCTAATAAAAAATTGTAGAATTTATGCCTACAGTCTTCCATAATGATTGAAAAATGAATCTCTATATAAGTAAAAAAGAAAGATTCATAATCAAGAACTTAAAAACAAACTTTAATTTGGACTCTTTTCTCGATTTAAATAATCTACATGAACATGATACATATGTTCACTGTTGATGAAATTAAAATAATTCAAGCTTTTAGTAGGATTAAAAATGAATCTCTATGTAAGTAACTTAAATGAGGTGATTGATTCTTAAACTCTATAACATAAGATCCCATCACGTACTAATTAAATAGACTGAATATTTCGATCACTCTCCCTTAGCTTTGGGTCATTGTGTTGTGAAACTCTATAACATGCTCCTTTGTTGCAACAAACTTTAATTTTAGCACCTATTAAGAAAAGGTACTAATCACTGACGTATGATCAAGAAAACATATAGTTAGACCTTCTCATCATCCTTGAATGGCACCATAGAAAATGCATCATCCATTTAGAATAATGAATGAATGTGTTGTTTCTTATGTACGAATTAAAAATATATAGTAGAGCATCAATATTGTCCTAATAGCGACAACAAAGGCTCATCTGAGCCTGTAAAACCAATAAAACATGTAACCATAACTGGATACTTATAAACAATGGCTTATCTAATTATTACCTAAATCATACGTCCCTTACAAAAATAGATTCAAATAGAAAAATTTAAATGGGTGTATATAGTTTCATACTTGATATATAATTAAAGCAACCATCATCCTTTTCAAAACAATATAAGATAACAAAAAGCATAAACATTTCAAAGAACCAAAACAAAGTGACTTGTAATCTTAAACACCTTGAAAACCAATTTTTTTAATAAAATTGCATTGTGACATCCGGTAATTTTCCGTTACCAAACTCCGTTAGTTCCGTTAAGTTTGTATACACGTGTCGTAAGCACACACTAGTTGTCGTTTGACGTTGGTGACTTAAAAATAATTAATAATGTTAATTTAATAATAATCTAGTTGATAAGATGATTATTATTTTATGTTTATGTTTTTACGCGATTTAAAGACTATTCGGGAATTTTATCGCGTAACGCGGAAACGCGTGTGCTAATTCGTATGTTGCGTGTTTTATAAATATAAAATATATAATTGTTATTACTAGTTTATATATTTGCTAGATGGTTAAAAACACTTTTAAAAAGAAGTTAAAAGCTGAATTTTTATAAAATACAAGTTAAAAGGGTTAAAGGTGTAAATGTGACTAATTAAATTAAAAAAATAACCCTAGCAGCCCCCACTCCCCAAAATCACGACTGCAGCCCTCCAGCCCTCTTCCCCTGCGAAATTCAGCCTTCAACCAAGCAATTGTGCCTTGGTTTGGTCGATCTCAAGCTAGAAAACAAGTTAGGATCATCAATTTCAAGTTAACACACGTGAAAAGGTTAGATTTTTACAAGTTTCGTGGGTTTTTCATGGTGGCCGAACCTAAATTCATGAATGGGTCTTCATGGGGTCGAATTTGATGTTGTTTGATGATGTTGGTATGTTAGTTGGATTGATTACATGTTGTTTAACGTTGGTTATGCATGAATTGTATGTTTTTAGTGGATTGATCATGAACTTTGATTATAGGCAAACCCTAGTTCGAAATTAGTGTGATTATGGATGAAATTGATGATTGTTAGATGATTATATGATGTTAATTAGATGATATGGATGCTAGAACACATGAATCTTACAAGAAATTGATGGGTTGAGGATTTGTTCATAGGTTACTAATAATAGTAACTTTATTTTGCATGTAATGTTGAATTGTTAATGTGTTGATGTTATAGATGTGTTTATGATGATAATTGGATGTTGGATTGTTGCTATGAACATTGGTAATTCAAGATTACATGCTAGAATCCATACATTACTAAAGATAGTAACTTTTGAGTATGAAACTTATGAACCATGTTAGTTAGGAGTTGTAGATCATGTCTAGGTATGATATGAACTTGATATGGTATATTATTGATGAATGCATGTATACATTGGGTGTATAATGGATTTTGGGATGTACTTTCCCAAAAGGGAAACTTTATTTTTGATGAACATTGGATATTGGTAATTGGACATGTTCATGACATTAGGATCATGCTAGAATGATTGTTATGGATGTCTAAAGTGGTAGAATCTGTTAATTGGGTTGTATGGAATGTTTATTTGGTTATTGGGTGATTTATGCACTTTGATGGTCATGTATGGTTTGGTATGTTGATTAATAACTAGGACATCATGTTTGGGACTGGAATTGATCATATTAATGTATGTTGCATGTATTGGGCATCTTGTATGTGTTGTGGATAGTATGGATGACTTTTTGGTAAATTATCTGTTTTGACCCATATATGCTAAATCATGGCTATAGGTCATGTAAGTAGGTTATGCATGATCTAACCTGTTATATAATACACTAGTTGTGTTATGAACGCACTGAGTATGCTAGATGCTATGAATTTACATAACTTGTATGATATGTGCATAGTATGATGATTTAAGCAATGCATTGGGAATGTAGCATCAAATGTGATTCATTGGAATGTTAACCATGTATGTTATATGCTTATGTATGTTTAAATGGTTTACAACGCATAATATCACCAACGGGTCAAACGAGTCAACTAGGTCACATGTATGTTGTCTTTATAGAACTTTGAGTTCTTTGTTTGTAGAACACTTAGGGTTTCCCTTGGGATTGTTGTGTGTACATGTACTTATGTACTTGTGTGTTCTAGGTAACCTTTGAAGGTTGTCTTTCCACTCGTTCTTGTCAAGTTAAGCCTTAGATATCTATCACGCGCATCAGGTGAGTTCATGCCCCACTGTTTTACTTAATCTCTTTTGGGAGAGATAGCATACTGGTAACTTTACAAACGCTTTATATATTTAAGATGTGTATGATATTAATATAGTGCTGTTATCATGATAAAGTCCTCACACTTTCGAATTGTTAATATTGAATAACGGGGAAACTTGGGTAGTACTACTGGGTCTGACGAGCCCCACCTGTGTGACTCGAGGTCAACCGGGTGCAATTTGTCGTATGAATATTTGTCACGATATGGTGAAGTCGTGACAGGAGGCAAACATAACACAGTCAGCTTCAATTGCGAAATCACTATGTATTAATATCAATTTGTTAATGGATTAGCTATCCAATACAATGCACATGCTTATTTATACACTATTGATAACTGTTATGTTTATACGCAAACTCTTGAACTCACTAACCATGTGTTGACTTTTTAGTATGCTATTCTCAGGTTGATAATCCGGATTGCCAGTAGGAGCACTGCACGAGTCAAGCATGCATCCTAACACTTAAACGATGATACATTTGTTTATCTTTACATTTTGGGTTTTAAACAGTTGGTTGGCGCATGTTTTGCCATTTTATACATTTTTATATTTTGGGTTTGTTTTATTACTATACGCTTCCGCATGATTTTAAAGTTTGAGCTCTGATTTGGTTTATGTTAAACGTAGCATATAGAGTTGTTCCGAGTAACTATTGACTGTGATCCTGGTTTGTTCACACGCCTCGCGGTAAAACTCCGCACGTGGATTTTGAGGGTGTGACAGATTGGTATCAGAGCCATTGGTTATAGAGAACTAGGTTGCATACACACTAGACTATAACCGCGCACAGTTAGTTAGTTACTTGTTACTGATTTTTCTACTGTATACTCATTGGCATACACAAATCACACTCTCTACAGCATGACATCTTCATCGAGAGCACCTGGTAAACGACCAACATCACCCACCCGATCAGAGTCCCCACCTCTTGGACCAGTACCTGACAATGGACTGGACTGGCCTCATTTGGACTATACACGAGGTGAGTTCGACTGGGATCAACCGTTTGTGCCACCTGAATGCGACCCTTCACGAGACTGGAGTTTCTACCCTGAGTTTGTGGATCACCTCATGTACAGGGAACGTGTGCCTCATCAAGACCCCGAACTAGGACCAGCACAGAGCAACCACTACCTACACTTCCGTGGACGGTGCAGTCCAACGAGCAGGTTATTGCTGCATTGGTAGCAGCACTGGACACGGAGCAACGCCGGGTCCGGCGATTCACTAGCGATGTCTGTACACTACAGCACGAAGTGTACACACTGCGACATCAACTGGATGAACTCGAGGAGCATCATGGTAAAACCTTGGAGGGGTGTTACCAAATGCGGGATGGTTACCGGACGCTGAGTGGACGCATGACCGCACGAGAGCAGCGCGATGAAGCAACCGACAACAGAATTGCTGCTTTAGAGGCCCAGTTGGCGGCACTTCAGATAGCCTTAGCTCCTGCTCCGGTGGAGGCCCCCGAGGAGGAGGAGGAACCCGAAGATGTACGGAGACCTCACAGTTAGTCATTCACAGCATAAAACATACATATTATAAATTTAAGCAGCGGAATCAATTTGACAAAAACCCATTCATTCGTTATAAACACTGTTGTTAAGCAATACATTCTAGTTCATGGGTCATAAAATAATTAGTTGAATGAATTACAAAACAACAGTATTGTCAAAACATAAATGGATGTCAGTCTTGCCCGCCAAGTAGCCATCCCCGTGTGCCATCATCAGCAACCTGTTACCTGCCAACTGGAAAATACATAAAAGTCAGCGTTGCTGAGTGAGTTCTAGTTTTGTAATTAAAATACTTTACTTCTCATTTCAAACCATTCGTTATGCATATGTGATCACACATCGTACGTACACGTAGGTAATATCATTATTATCTTCATCATCATTCAAATTCGTACTTTTATCATTATTTTTCCGAGTCTTTTGCGACACTGAGTCGCTTACCTCTATGGCAATCTCAAAGATTGCACTTATGCTGTGAGTCTTTTGTGACACCAAGTCGCTCACCTCTAAGCCAATCACAAAGATTGACCTTCATCCTGTGAGTCTTTTGCGACACCGAGTCGCTCACCTCTATGTCAACCTCAAAGATTGACCCTGTGTGCATCCTTCGGGGTAGCGAACCCGCATCACAGTTGAGCTAACACCTGCCAGGGGTGTGCACCTCCATTCATTTGCTTGCAAGACTTTCGTTCATTCATTTACGTTCCACTTTTCTTTATCATTAATCTTTCACTTTATTAATGATAATACTTCATGTCTTGATCATGATCATACCACGTAGAGTCATACCATATTATTATTAATAAGCATATTAATAATAATAATATTAACATTAATAATAGCCCTAATCATAATATTAATTAAAATATAAAAAAAGGGTTATTATGACATTCAGACATAATCATATGCATTTAATAAATCCTTAGTCAATATCAGTCCAAAACCCTAGCTGTACAAACTTCCACGAACATTCTGCATTAAATTCAAATTTTTGGGCGCATGAGTACTAGTTGGACTCATGAGGACTATTTGGGCGTTTGACCACTGTTGGGACTTTTTACCTTACACTTAGTAATAATTCCAGGCACAAGAGCACTATTTGGACTTATTACCCTACACTTAGTCAAATTTTAGACTCATGAGCACTGTTTGGACTTATTACCCTACACTTAGTCAAATTTCAGACTCATGAGCATTGTTTGGACTTATTACCCTACACTTAGTCAAATTTCAGACTCATGAGCACTGTTTGGACTTATTACCCTACACTTAGTCAAATTTCAGACTCATGAGCACTGTTTGGACTTATTACCCTACACTTGGTTTTTCTAAGTCAAATTTCAGACTCATGAGCACTGTTTGGACTCATGATCCTTGTTTAGTCGTATTAGCAGTCTGTTCATGTTTTTCTAAGTCGTTTTCCAGTCCCCAAACATCATATTACCTAGTTCTAAATATGCACATACTATTCCAGGCATAAACTTAACATAAGCATAACAATACATTTACCCCGAACATATTCTACCAACATACACATGCATATAACATACGGTTAACATACCCAATCTCATAAAAACATACATACATGTATTTTCCAGCCCCAAAACCGTTTGAAAACATGTAAAAAGGGGATCTAGAAACTCACCTTAGCAGTCTCTCGGGTGTTGACTTCTTCAAAACCCCGTTTGCTACAAATTCAACACCTATAAAATCCCATAAACACACCCGAACACATATACACATAAGAACATGTAACCGAGGCTATGTCTAGCAAAGAACAACTTAAAATCACTAGTCCTTACCTTGGATTCAAATTCCTGCTTGAAGTTTCTTCTTAATTTCGAGTTTCTCTCCTTTCTCTCTCTAAAAAAATCGAATTAAAGATGTTGAGTAGGTTGAAATGGGCGGCCATGCCACCTTTTCACCAGCTTTTTACCAACTTGCCCCCTTTTTACACTTTTGACCCCTCAACTTTGGGTTGACATTCATTTTCTCACTTTTCCCTTTTCTTTTATTCTTTTTATTCCTTTTTAATAAAAATTACGGGTGTTACAAGTCCACCCCCCTTATATAGGTTTCGTCCCCGAAACCTGTTATTCCTCAAACAGATGTGGGTAATGTTGTCTCATCTCCCCTTCAGTCTCCCACGTAGATTCGGATCCCTTCCTGTGCTTCCATTGTACACGCACAAGGGGAACCACTTTATTTCTTAACTTCTTTTCCTTACGATCAATGATTGCCACTAGGTGCTCCATATAATTGAGCCGTTCGTCTACTTCAATGTCTTCCAGTGGAACAATCATATCTTCATCAGCTAAGCACTTTCTCAGATGAGATACATGGAATGTGAGATGAATTCCACTCAACTCATCTGGCAATTCAAGTCGATAGGCCACCTCTCCTACTCGTGCGATGATTCGGAAATGTCCTATATATCTCGGGCTTAGCTTACCTCGTTTCCTGAATCGAATAATGCCTTTCCAAGGTGAGACCTTCAACATCACTCGGTCGCCAACCTTGAAATCTATCGGTCTTCGCCTCTTGTTAGCATACGACTTTTGCATATCTTTTGCCGCCTTCATGAAGGCTTTGATCTTTTCCAACTTCTCAGTCGTAGCTTCAATCACCTCAACACCTCCCAGCTCCTTTTGCCCAATGTCTCCCCAACATACGGGCGTCCTACATTTCCTACCGTATAGCATCTCGTAAGGTGGCATGCCAATACTGGCATGATAACTGTTGTTGTACGAGAATTCTGCCAACGGTAAGTGATTATACCAACTTCCTCCAAAATCGATCACGCACGCTCGAAGCATGTCCTCGAGTGTTTGGATCGTCCTCTCAGACTGACCGTCCGTCTGAGGATGATATGCTGTACTGATGTGTAACCTCTTCCCCATTGCATCATGAAATCTCTTTCAAAACTTGGAGGTAAACCGGGTGTCGCGATCAGACACAATAGACACCGGTACACCATGACGAGCTACAATTTCCTTGATGAACAAATCCGCCAGTCTTTCGGACGAGTATGTTTCGCGGATCGGTAGGAAGTGAGCACTCTTCGTTAATCGGTCGACGATCACCCATATAGCATCATACCCTTTCGGGGTACGTGGTAACTTCGTGATGAAATCCATGGTGATATGCTCCCACTTCCACTCGGGTATATCCAACGGTTGGATCTTCCCGTAAGGTTTCTGGTGTTCTGCCTTTACTTGTAAACAAGTCAGGCACTTACTCACGTACTCGACCACATCACGTTTCATGCCCGGCCACCAAATAATCCTTCTTCATATCATGATACATTTTGGTAGCACCGGGATGAATGGAGTATCGAGTCTTATGGGCCTCGTCCATAATCTTTCCACGTAGATCCCCGTATCGAGGAATCCACATTCGTCCGAATCGAGTCTTAACACCAAGAGTGTTCTCGCCCAATTCCATAACTAGACCTCTCATCCTTTCGGAGTTAAGACGATCTTCTTTCAAAGCCTCGTCTTGGAACTCCTTAACCTGTGCCATCACGTCAGAGGTCATAACTAGCTGATAAGCCTTCACCCGAATCGGCTCGGGCCTTTCCTTTCGGCTAAGGGCGTCTGCCACTACATTGGCTTTGCCCGGATGGTAATGGATTTCGCAATCGTAATCCTTTATGAGCTCCAACCATCGCCTTTGCCTCATGTTTAAATCTTTCTGCTCGAAGAAGTACTTCAAGCTTTTGTGGTCTGTGAAGATAGTGCACTTTGTTCCGTAGAGATAGTGCCTCCAAATCTTTAATGCGAAGACCACAGCTGCTAGCTCCAAGTCATGGGTGGGGTAATTAACCTCATGAACTTTCAGCTGTCGGGATGCATAGGCTATCACCTTTCCTCTTTGCATTAATACGCACCCCAACCCCGAGTAGGAGGCATCAGAATAGACCACCAAGTCTTCGCTTCCCTCGGGCAATGCCAAGACAGGAGCTTGTGTCAATCTCATCTTCAACTCCTCAAAGGCATCCTCCTGTTCTTGACCCTACACGAATTTCACATCCTTGCGAGTCAATTTTGTCAAAGGCGAGGCTATCTTGGAAAAGTCTTGAATAAATCTTCTATAGTAGCCCGCCAATCCCAAGAAGCTACGAATTTCGGATGGCGTCTTAGGAGACTTCCATTGCATCACGGCCTCAACCTTTGCCGGGTCCACCATGATTCCCTCTGCATTTACCACGTGACCCAGAAACTGCACCTCGCGTAGCCAGAAAGCACACTTGGAGAACTTAGCATACAGTCTCTCCCTTCTCAGAGTTTCCAACACTTCCCAAATGTGACCGGCATGCTCTTCTTTGCTCTTTGAATAAATCAGGATATCATCGATGAACACAATCACAGATTTATCTAGCATTGGCCGGCACACTCTATTCATCAAATCCATAAAAGCAGCTGGTGCGTTGGTTAAACCAAAGGACATAACGAGAAACTCATAGTGTCCATAACGCGTACGAAAAGCTGTTTTAGGAATGTCCTGCTCCTTTACCTTCAATTGATGGTAGCCAGATCGAAGATCTATCCTCGAGAACCAACTGGCACCTTGGAGCTGATCAAACAAGTCGTCAATCCTCGGTAACGGATACCGATTCTTTACCGTTAGCTTGTTCAACTCACGGTAGTCGATACACATCCTCATGCTACCCTCCTTCTTCTTCACAAATAAGACCGGAGCACCCCAAGGAGAGATACTCGGTCTGATAAAACCCTTATCGAGCAACTCTTGCAGTTGCTCCATCAACTCCTTCATCTCCGTAGGAGCTAACCGATACGGTGCCTTGGCGACAGGTTGGGCACCGGGTATCAGGTCAATTTGAAACTCAATTTCTCGGTTAGGTGGCAATCCCGATAAGTCTTCCGGGAACACGTCGGGAAACTCACACACAACCGGAACATCGGATAGTTGTGGTGTTGGCGTTTACACATCCTTTACATAACATAAGTAGGCGCTGCACCCACGCCTCATACACTTGCCTGCCACCGCCATCGAAATCACCTTCGGAATCATCGTCACCCGATCGCCGTATATTGTCACCAGACTTCCATCGGATGCTGTCAGTCTAATCATCTTATTTCGACATACGATATTCGCCTCATAGGTTGCCAACCAATCCATCCCTAGTACTACATCAAATCCACCTAGTGGCATCACATGTAATCTAGCAACAAACCTATGACCTTCTAACTCTATGGCACAGTCTTCTATTATCTCAATAACTCTAGTGGACTTACCAATAGCATTTTCTACTTCAAAGGGCTCATCAATGCATTTACTACTAACAGGCAATTTAGCACAGAAAGTAGCAGAAATGAAACTCCTACTAGCACCAGAATCAAATAACACAGAAGCAAGAGTTTGATTTACTAGAAATGTACCTGACACAACATCGGGGTCCGTCCTAGCCTCCTCTCTGGTCATGGTGAAAGCTCTGGCACTTGCCTTCTTTCCTTCAGCCCCGACCGTCTTCTTTGCCCCGGAACTCTCCACCCTCGGCTTTCTGCAGTCTTTGCTCATATGGCCCGCCTCACCGCAGGTGTAACACCTCAGCTCCTTGCAGTCTCTCAAGATGTGGCCCGGCTTCCCGCACTTGAAACACATGTTGAGCCCCAATCTGCACTCACCTGTATGCTCTTTCCCGTACTTGCCACACCTTTTGGGCCCTGAGCTTGATGACCCCATCCTACGGTCATCCATTCTCTTCCTCTTGTTGTTCGGGGTAAAACCACTACGCCCGAACCGTTTTCCATTCCAGTTTTGGTCACCACCGCCCGCCTTCTTCGCCTCCGCATCTGCCATCTCCCTCTCATCATAGAGTCTCCCAGCTAGATCCACTACCGACCTAAAAGTGCTCGGTCGGGCAGCAATCATGTGCCTACGAATGTCGGCTGGCAGCCCCTGAATGTACCGGTTGATCTTTCGAGACACCGGCGTTACTTGATCCGGCACCAGCCTTGCCATCTCATTGAATTTGGTAGTGTATTGCTGGTGGGTCATGGTTCCCGCCTCGAGTTGCAGGAACTCCCTCTCAATCTTATCAAGTTCCCTGTGAGGACAGAATTCCTCAATTACCAACTTCTTCAACTCGGACCACCTCATCTTCCCTATGGCCCTGCTACCCTCAGCTTGGACGATATTGTCCCAACATAGTGCTGAGTCAGTAAAGGAGTGGGCGGCAAACTTCACCTTATGATCCTCCCGGCACTCGCTGATCTCGAGTACCGCTTCCATCTCCCTTACCCAACGGTGGGCGGCAGCAGCATTGCCATTTCCATCAAAAGTCGGGGGCTTGCACCTCTGGAATGCCCCATAGCTGCATCCCTTGGTCGTCACCCCCACTACATCATCCTCTTCCACATCAGATACTACTATCTCAGGATCCGGTCGTTCCTCTCCTCCCTTGCTTTCTTTTCCAGTCGACTCTCTCCGGTCCTCCTTCTCCTTTCTTTCCTCGTTCCTCACAGCTCTAATAACATCGGTCACTACAGACGGCATCACTGCCTGCAGGACTTGGTGTACCTCATCAGCAATCGCCTCCCTAGCTGAGGCATTCAGGCTCGCCTTCTCAGTTTCTTCATTCCGGTCAGGAACCTCGGGGTTCACAGGAGTCGTCTTAGGAGCTTTAGCACTGCTACTAGTCGTACGCGGACGACCTCTACCTCTAGCAGCCTTGGAAGGTTTCTTCCCAGCCATTTTCCTATGCACTATAAGATTCAAACACTAAAACAATCATTCAAGGAAACAGCTCAGTTTATGTCAAGTATAGTAAGTCCCTAATTACAATGGCCAGTTGTGATTAGCCACTTACTTTACTCTCCACACCCCTAGCACTTCCCATCCTGACTACATCAGCATCTAAATCTACTAAGAACACATAAATCACATAGCACACGCACATAATACTGATTAACTTTTAAGAAAACAATACCTGATGGCACATGGCTACTCGGGCTGACATCCCTCTTCCTGTCCCATTTTCAGTTTAAGTTTAGGTTTATTTTGAAAATATTTACCCAATTCACTTAAACTTTGGCTCTGATACCAACTTGTAAGGCCCGGTTCTCGGAGACCTCATAGTTGGTCATTCACAGCATAAAACATACATATTATAAATTTAAGCAGCGGAATCAATTTGACAAAAACCCATTCATTCGTTATAAACACTGTTGTTAAGTAATACATTCTAGTTCATGGGTCACAAAATAATTAGTTGAATGAATTACAAAACAACAGTATTGTCAAAACATAAATGGATGTCAGTCTTGCCCGCCAAGTAGCCATCCCCGTGTGCCATCATCAGCAACCTGTTACCTGCCAACTGAAAAATACATAAAAGTCAGCGTTGCTGAGTGAGTTCTAGTTTTGTAATTAAAATACTTTACTTCTCATTTCAAACCGTTCGTTATGCATATGTGATCACACATCGTACGTACACGTAGGTAATATCATTATTATCTTCATCATCGTTCAAATTCGTACTTTTATCATTATTCTTCCGAGTCTTTTGCGCCACTGAGTCGCTCACCTCTATGGCAATCTCAAAGATTGCACCACCAAGTCGCTCACCTCTAAGCCAATCACAAAGATTAACTTTCATCCTGTGAGTCTTTTGCGACACCGAGTCGCTCACCTCTATGTCAACCTCAAAGATTGACCCTGTGTGCATCCTTCGGGGTAGCGAACACGCATCACAGTTGAGCTAACACCTGCCAGGGGTGTGCACCTCCATTCATTTGCTTGCAAGACTTTCGTTCATTCATTTACGTTCCACTTTTCTTTATCATTAATCTTTCACTTTATTAATGATAATACTTCCCGTCTTGATCATGATCATACCACGTAGAGTCATACCATATTATTATTAATAAGCATATTAATAATAATAATATTAACATTAATAATAGCCCTAATCATAATATTAATTAAAATATAAAAAAGGGTTATTATGACATTTAGACATAATCATATGCATTTAATAAATCCTTAGTCAATATCAGTCCAGTACCCTAGCTGTACAAACTTCCACGAACATTCTGCATTAAATTCAAATTTTTGGGCGCATGAGTACTATTTGGACTCATGAGGACTATTTGGACGTTTGACCACTGTTAGGACTTTTTACCTTACACTTAGTAAATAATTCCAGGCACAAGAGCACTGTTTGGACTTATTACCCTACACTTAGTCAAATTTCAGACTCATGAGCACTGTTTGGACTTATTACCCTACACTTAGTCAAATTTCAGACTCATGAGCACTGTTTGGACTTATTACCCTACACTTAGTCAAATTTCAGACTCATGAGCACTGTTTGGACTTATTACCCTACACTTAGTCAAATTTCAGACTCATGAGCACTGTTTGGACTTATTACCCTACACTTAGTCAAATTTCAGACTCATGAGCACTGTTTGGACTTATTACCCTACACTTGGTTTTTTTAAGTCAAATTTCAGACTCATGAGCACTGTTTGGACTCATGATCCTACACTTAGTCAAATTTCAGACTCATGAGCACTGTTTGGACTTATTACCCTACACTTAGTCAAATTTCAGACTCATGAGCACTGTTTGGACTTATTACCCTACACTTGGTTTTTCTAAGTCAAATTTCAGACTCATGAGCACTGTTTGGACTCATGATCCTTGTTTAGTCGTATTAGCAGTCTGTTCATGTTTTTCCAAGTCGTTTTCCAGTCCCCAAACATCATATTACCTAGTTCTAAATATGCACATACTATTCCAGGCATAAACTTAACATAAGCATAACAATACATTTACCCCGAACATATTCTACCAATATACACATGCATATAACATACGGTTAACATACCCAATCTCATAAAACATACATACATGTATTTTCCAGCCCCAAAACCGTTTGAAAACATGTAAAAAGGGGATCTAGAAACTCACCTTAGCAGTCTCTCGGGTGTTGACTTCTTCAAAACCCCGTTTGCTACAAATTCAACACCTATAAAATCCCATAAACACACCCGAACACATATACACATAAGAACATGTAACCGAGGCTATGTCTAGCAAAGAACAACTTAAAATCACTAGTCCTTACCTTGGATTCGAATTCCTGCTTGAAGTTTCTTCTTAATTTCGAGTTTCTCTCCTTTCTCTCTCTAAAAAAATCGAAGAAAAGATGTTGAGCAGGTTGAAATGGGCGGCCATGCCACCTTTTCACCAGCTTTTTACCAACTTGCCCCTTTTTTCACTTTTGAACCCTCAACTTTGGGTTGACATTCATTTTCCCACTTTTCCCTTTTCTTTTATTCTTTTTATTCCTTTTTAATAAAAATTACGGGTGTTACAGAAGAAGAACCCGAGGAAGAACCTGAGGAAGAACCAGTGGAGATGGAAGAAGATAGTGACGGTTCAGACATAGTTGATTGATTCTATTTCATTTCCTTTAAACAACTTGGACTATGTAGCGTTTCCTTCTTTTGGAACCTATGTGGGAAGGGTTGTTTCCCAACTTGAACTAGAAACTTAAATTTTGACATTGGTGAATACACTGTGACTTATTTACAATTTATTTATCTTGGTTATCATTTTTGTTATGAATGTTGTGGATGTGATGATTCATTATTTCTTATTGTTTACTATACTTCAATGAGTAACATCAAACAACGGTTTTTGTTTGATTGATTCATTACTCATTATTGTTTGTGAATGTAAAGTGAATAATGGACGCCCGAGGACGTGGACGTGGACGTGGTCGAGGACGCGATCGAGGACGCGGGCGCGGGCGCGGACGAGGTGCCGGTGACCAAGGTGCCGGTGACCAAGGTGCCGGTGGCCAAGGCGCCGGTACAATTAATATGACTCTTGCGGAATTGGCTGCTTTAATAAATGCACAAGTCCAGGCGGCAGTAGCTGCTGTCCAAGTAGGACAGGCCGCAGGTAAACGATAATGGAAAAGTTTGTCAAATACTCTAGTTAATCAAATAAGATGTCTAATCAATATTTATTGTGATAAAGCAGGACCTCTAGCGTGTACCTACAAGTCCTTCATGGACTGCAAGCCTCACACCTACAGTGGAACCGAGGATGCTGTAGGATTAGTAAGGTGGTTTGAGAAGACGGTGTCTGTTTTCTCAAAGTGCAACTGTCCACCTGCTGACCAGGTGAAATACGCTACGGGAACGTTGGATGGTGCTGCATTGTCCTGGTGGAACGCCCAAGTGCAGATGCTAGGGCAAGACATGGCAAATGAACTCCCGTGGAATGAGTTTAAAGATATGATGACCGAGGAATACTGTCCTCGAAGCGAAGTCCAAAAGCTGGAGATAGAATTTTGGCAGTTGAAAATGTAAGGTTCAGAGATCGAGGCTTATACCACAAGAACCCATGAGCTGGCCACCCTATGTCCAGGAATGGTGAACGAGATGCACAAACGAGTAGAACACTACATTCAGGGTTTGGCGCCCGAGATTAGGAGTATGGTGACTTCCTCAAACCCGGCCACTATCCAGCAAGCTATCCGCCTAGCCCACAAATTGACTGATGAAGCTGTGGAACAAGGACGGTTGCCAAACGGGCGCTGCGGCGGGCGTGCCCGACAACAAGAGGAAGTGGGATGCCTCTAACAACACCAACACCAACACCAACAATAGAGCATCATTATCCGGTGGTCAACATCAATCTCAGTAACAACCACCGCAGCAACAACAAAGGAGGTTCGACAATAATCGTAATTTCAACCAGTCAGCCTCAAACAGTCAAGGACCAAGCGGTTACGGTGGTAAACAGCCAAGGTGTGCGCGGTGTAACTATCATCATGTAGGAAGATGTGACGATTACAAGTGTCAGCGGTGTGGTAAAATGGGACACTTGGCTAAGGATTGCCGTGGTGAGATGGTTAGGAAACCACAGCAACCTCAGGAGACTCCAAAGGGTTGTTTCGAGTGCGGAAAGGAGGGGCACTACAAGCGAAACTGCCCGCAGTTGAGGAAGAACGGTAATGGCAATGGCCAAAACAACAACCAAGGTAACAACAACAACAAATATGGGAACGGAAATGGTAACGGTGGTAATAATAATGAAGCCAAGGGGAGAGCCTTCGTCATTGGCTCAGGTGAGGCTCTAAATGACCCTACTACTGTTACTGGTAGGTTTATAGTTAATGGATGTTTCGCTACAGTACTGTTTGATACTGGAGCTGATAGGAGTTTCATATCCTTAAAGTTCTATAGTCTCCTAAGTGATACCCCTTCTGCCTTAGAATCCAAATATACCATAGAATTGGCTGACAGTAAACAGATCCATGTGACACACATCCTTAGAGATTGTAAGATAGAACTCGCTGGTCTTACTTTCGCTATAGATCTTATGCCTGTTATACTAGAAAGTTTTGACGTTGTGGTAGGCATGGATTGGCTCTTAAATAAGCAAGCGGAAGTCATATGTCACGAGAAGATCATACGGATTCCTGTTGGTGATGAAATTCTCACAGTCCGAGGCGATAGGAGTGGTGCAGTGATGGGCATTATCTCTTACATGAAAGCACAAAAGTTATTACGAAAAGGTCGTTTGGCTATTCTGGCACTTGTCACCGATAAGCAACCAGAGGAAAGAAAAATAGAGGACATCCCTGTGGTACGAGACTTTCCCGAGGTGTTTCTAGAGGATCTTCCTGGACTACCACCTCATCGTCAAGTGGAATTTCAAATTGAACTAACTCCCGGTGCAGCCCCGATTGCTAGAGCACCTTATCGATTAGCACCGAACGAACTACAGGAGTTGTCATCACAACTTCAGGAGCTTTTAGATAAGGGCTTTATTCGACCTAGCACATCACCTTGGGGAGCCCCTGTTCTCTTTGTAAAGAAAAAGGATGGCACGTTTCGAATGTGCATCGATTATAGAGAGTTAAACAAAGGCACAGTCAAGAACCGATACCCTTTACCTCGCATTGACGACTTATTTGATCAGCTTCAGGGATCCAGCTATTATTCGAAGATCGACTTGAGGTCTGGTTATCATCAACTCAGAGTCCGTGAGGAGGACATCTCCAAGACTGCATTCCGTACTCGTTATGGTCATTATGAGTTCTTGGTCATGCCTTTTGGGTTGACTAATGCACCCGCGGTGTTCATGGATCTCATGAATCGCGTGTGCAAACCCTATCTTGATCAGTTTGTTATTGTGTTTATCGATGACATACTGATATACTCTAAGACCAAGGAGGACCATGAAGAGCATCTACGATTAATCTTGGAATTATTGAAAAATGAGCAACTGTACGCCAAATTCTCTAAGTGTGACTTTTGGATACGCGAAGTGCAATTCCTAGGTCATATTGTTAATGAGAAGGGTATACATGTTGATCCTGCCAAGATTATGGCAATAAAGAATTGGGCTATACCTAAAACACCGAGTGAGATACGACAATTTCTGGGATTAGCGGGGTATTACCGACGATTCATAGAGGGATTTTCTAAGATTGCACAACCTCTCACCGCTTTGACCCACAAAGGAACGACATACAAATGGGGAGAAAGTCAAGAGGCGGCTTTTCAGCTATTGAAACAGAAACTCTGTAGTGCACCGATATTGGCACTGCCAGAGGGGACAGATGATTTCGTGGTGTATTGTGACGCATCCATTCAAGGATTGGGTTGTGTTCTGATGCAACGCGATAAGGTGATAGCCTACGCCTCTAGACAACTAAAGGTTCACGAGAAGAATTATACTACCCATGATCTGGAGTTGGGTGAAGTAGTTTTTGCCTTAAAGATTTGGAGACATTACTTGTACGGTACCAAATGCACTATCTACACCAATCATAAGAGTCTTCAGCACATCTTTGAGCAAAAAGAGTTGAATATGAGGCAACGGCGTTGGGTAGAACTTCTGAACGATTATGATTGCGCTATCAAGTACCATCCTGGAAAGGCGAACGTAGTTGCCGATGCCTTAAGCCGAAAAGAAACAGTTAAACCAAGGCGGGTGCGAGCCTTGCAACTCACGATCAGTACCCATTTGCCTGAACAAGTTAAGGAAGCACAAATAGAAGCCTTAAAAGAGGAAAACATTGTTTCTGAGTCATTACGGGGAATGGATAAACAATTGGTAGAGAAAGAAGATGGAATTCGGTACTTCATGGATAGACTTTGGGTGCCTGTTTATGGAAATTTTAGGGATTTGGTTATGAGTGAGGCACATAAGTCTAAATACTCTATACATCCTGGATCTGACAAGATGTATCATGATCTAAAGGCGCACTATTGGTGGCCTAACATGAAGGCAGATGTAGCTACGTATGTGAGCAAGTGTTTGACCTGCTCAAAAGTCAAAGTGGAATACCAAAAACCATCCGGACTGTTACAACAACCCGAGATACCAATGTGGAAATGGGAACAAATCTCTATGGATTTTATCACTAAATTACCCCGGACTAATACTGGTTGTGACACAATCTGGGTCATTGTGGATCGGTTGACCAAGTCCGCTCACTTCCATGCAATTAAGGAAACGGATAAGATGGAGAAGCTAACCCGATTGTATCTTAAGGAGATCGTTTCGAGACACGGCGTACCAATCTCAATTATCTCTGATCGCGATGCTCGCTTCACGTCACACTTCTGGCAGTCACTGCAGAAATCCCTGGGTACACGATTGGATATGAGTACTGCTTATCATCCATAAACTGACGGACAGAGTGAGCGTACCATACAGACTTTGGAGGATATGCTACGTGCTTGTGTGACTGACTTCGGGAACAACTGGGAAGTTCACCTACCTTTGGTGGAATTTTCCTATAATAACAGTTATCACACTAGCATACAGGCAACACCTTTCGAGGCTTTGTATGGGAGAAAGTGTCGATCACCGGTTTGCTGGGCTGAAATTGGTGATGGTCAACTAACGGGTCCCGAACTCATTCATGAAACAACTGAGAAGATTGTGCAGATACGGAACCGTATGGCTGCAGCAAGAGATAGACAGAAAAGTTATGCTGACAAGAGACGGAAACCTCTCGAATTTCAAATTGGCGACAAGGTCCTATTGAAAGTCTCACCGTGGAAAGGCGTAGTTCGGTTTGGCAAGCGAGGAAAGCTAAGTCCGAGGTATGTTGGACCATTTGAAATATTGGAAAGGATAGGTCCAGTGGCCTATCGACTAGCTTTACCCGATTCATTGAGTGGAGTCCACAATGTATTTCACGTTTCAAACCTGAAGAAGTGTCTGTCTGACGAAACACTAATTGTACCACTAGAAGATGTTCAAGTGGATGAACAATTACGTTTTATCGAAGAACCAGTCGAGGTGATGGATCGTGAGGTGAAAACACTTAAGCAGAGCAAAATACCTATAGTCAAAGTTCGTTGGAACTCGCGGCGTGGACCGGAATTCACGTGGAAACGTGAGGATCAAATGAAGCTTAAGTACCCTCAACTGTTCGTGACGATGCCTACAGACAAAGGTATTGATTTAAATTTTAGGACGAAATTTCTTTCAACATAGGGATGATGTGACAACTCATCCAAAACTCACTCGATTTCGATTTCTGTGTGCCAATGCAGTAGACCAGTGATGGAACACTCTCACCATGTGATGAAACACTCTCACCATGTAACACAATTTTCGGGACGAAAATTCTTTCAACATGGGGATAATGTGACATCCGGTAATTTTCCGTTACCAAACTCCGTTAGTTCCGTTAAGTTTTGCATACACTTGTGTCGTAAGCACACACTAGTTGTCGTTTGACGTTGGTGACTTAAAAATAATTAATAATGTTAATTTAATAATAATCTAGTTGATAAGATGATTATTATTTTATGTTTATGTTTTTACGCGATTTAAAGACTATTCGGGAATTTTATCGCGTAACGCGGAAACGCGTGTGCTAATTCGTATGTTGCGTGTTTTATAAATATAAAATATATAATTGTTATTACTAGTTTATATATTTGCTAGATGGTTAAAAACACTTTTAAAAAGAAGTTAAAAGCTGAATTTTTATAAAATACAAGTTAAAAGGGTTAAAGGTGTAAATGTGACTAATTAAATTAAAAAAAATAACCCTAGCAGCCCCCACTCCCCAAAATCACGACTGCAGCCCTCCAGCCCTCTTCCCCTGCGAAATTCAGCCTTCAACCAAGCAATTGTGCCTTGGTTTGGTCGATCTCAAGCTAGAAAACAAGTTAGGATCATCAATTTCAAGTTAACACACGTGAAAAGGTTAGATTTTTACAAGTTTCGTGGGTTTTTCATGGTGGCCGAACCTAAATTCATGAATGGGTCTTCATGGGGTCGAATTTGATGTTGTTTGATGATGTTGGTATGTTAGTTGGATTGATTACATGTTGTTTAACGTTGGTTATGCATGAATTGTATGTTTTTAGTGGATTGATCATGAACTTTGATTATAGGCAAACCCTAGTTCGAAATTAGTGTGATTATGGATGAAATTGATGATTGTTAGATGATTATATGATGTTAATTAGATGATATGGATGCTAGAACACATGAATCTTACAAGAAATTGATGGGTTGAGGGATTTGTTCATAGGTTACTAATAATAGTAACTTTATTTTGCATGTAATGTTGAATTGTTAATGTGTTGATGTTATAGATGTGTTTATGATGATAATTGGATGTTGGATTGTTGCTATGAACATTGGTAATTCAAGATTACATGCTAGAATCCATACATTACTAAAGATAGTAACTTTTGAGTATGAAACTTATGAACCATGTTAGTTAGGAGTTGTAGATCATGTCTAGGTATGATATGAACTTGATATGGTATATTATTGATGAATGCATGTATACATTGGGTGTATAATGGATTTTGGGATGTACTTTCCCAAAAGGGAAACTTTATTTTTGATGAACATTGGATATTGGTAATTGGACATGTTCATGACATTAGGATCATGCTAGAATGATTGTTATGGATGTCTAAAGTGGTAGAATCTGTTAATTGGGTTGTATGGAATGTTTATTTGGTTATTGGGTGATTTATGCACTTTGATGGTCATGTATGGTTTGGTATGTTGATTAATAACTAGGACATCATGTTTGGGACTGGAATTGATCATATTAATGTATGTTGCATGTATTGGGCATCTTGTATGTGTTGTGGATAGTATGGATGACTTTTTGGTAAATTATCTGTTTTGACCCATATATGCTAAATCATGGCTATAGGTCATGTAAGTAGGTTATGCATGATCTAACCTGTTATATAATACACTAGTTGTGTTATGAACGCACTGAGTATGCTAGATGCTATGAATTACATAACTTGTATGATATGTGCATAGTATGATGATTTAAGCAATGCATTGGGAATGTAGCATCAAATGTGATTCATTGGAATGTTAACCATGTATGTTATATGCTTATGTATGTTTAAATGGTTTACAACGCATAATATCACCAACGGGTCAAACGAGTCAACTAGGTCACATGTATGTTGTCTTTATAGAACTTTGAGTTCTTTGTTTGTAGAACACTTAGGGTTTCCCTTGGGATTGTTGTGTGTACATGTACTTATGTACTTGTGTGTTCTAGGTAACCTTTGAAGGTTGTCTTTCCACTCGTTCTTGTCAAGTTAAGCCTTAGATATCTATCACGCGCATCAGGTGAGTTCATGCCCCACTGTTTTACTTAATCTCTTTTGGGGGAGATAGCATACTGGTAACTTTACAAACGCTTTATATATTTAAGATGTGTATGATATTAATATAGTGCTGTTATCATGATAAAGTCCTCACACTTTCGAATTGTTAATATTGAATAACGGGGAAACTTGGGTAGTACTACTGGGTCTGACGAGCCCCACCTGTGTGACTCGAGGTCAACCGGGTGCAATTTGTCGTATGAATATTTGTCACGATATGGTGAAGTCGTGACAGGAGGCAAACATAACACAGTCAGCTTCAATTGCGAAATCACTATGTATTAATATCAATTTGTTAATGGATTAGCTATCCAATACAATGCACATGCTTATTTATACACTATTGATAAACTGTTATGTTTATACGCAAACTCTTGAACTCACTAACCATGTGTTGACTTTTTAGTATGCTATTCTCAGGTCGATAATCCGGATTGCCAGTAGGAGCACTGCACGAGTCAAGCATGCATCCTAACACTTAAACGATGATACATTTGTTTATCTTTACATTTTGGGTTTTAAACAGTTGGTTGGCGCATGTTTTGCCATTTTATACATTTTTATATTTTGGGTTTGTTTTATTACCATACGCTTCCGCATGATTTAAAGTTTGAGCTCTGGTTTGGTTTATGTTAAACGTAGCATATAGAGTCGTTCCTAGTAACTATTGACTGTGATCCTGGTTTGTTCGCGGTAAAACTCCGCACATGGATTTTGAGGGTGTGACATGCTTCGAGTCCAAAACTTATTTGAGAATGTAACCAATATAAACTGATAGTGTATTCAATAAAGCACCGTAGCAGTGTGTTGTTTGACTTGATTATATGTTAAATCTCGTGTGTATCTTGACTATATTATTTTAAAAAACCGTATGTGTTATGGTATATTTTCATTAATATATATATATATATGTATGTATGTATGTATATATATGTATGTATGTATGTATGTATGTATGTATGTATGTATGTATGTATGTATGTATGTATGTATGTATGTATGTATGTATGCATGCATGTATGTATGTGTGTGTGTGTGTTTGTGTGTTTGTGTGTATGTGTGTGTATGTGTGTGTGTTTATGTGTGTGTATGTGTGTGTGTTTATGTGCGTGTGTGTATGTGTGTGTGTTTATGTGTGTGTGTGTGTTTGTGTGTTTGTGTGTATGTGTGTGTATGTGTGTGTGTTTATGTGCGTGTGTGTATGTGCGTGTGTGTATGTGCGTGTGTGTGTATGTGCGTGTTTGTATGTGCGTGTTTGTATGTGCGTGTGTATATGTGTGTGTGTCTTTATGTCTGTATGTCTGTGTGTCTGTGTGTCTGTATGTCTGTGTGTCTGTGTGTCTGTATGTGTGTGTCGCGCGTGCGTACGTGTGTGTGTCACGCGTGCGTAGGGTTGTGTGTCACGCGTGCGTACGTGTGTGTGTCGCGCGTGCGTACGTGTGTGTGTCGCGCGTGCGTACGTACACGCGTAGGTAGGTACGCGCGTACGTACGCACGCGCGTAGATAGGTAGGTACGCGCGCAGATAGGTAGATACGTACGTAAGTAGGTACGTATGTATGTATGTATGTACGTATGGACGAGGGTAGATAGGTACACGCGTAGGTAGGTGCGCGCGTAGCTAGGTGCGCGCGTAGGTGGGTGCGCGCGTAGGTGGGTGCGCGCGTAGGTGGGTGCGCGCGTAGGTGGGTGCGCGCGTAGGTGGGTGCGCGCGTAGGTGGGTGCGCGCGTAGGTGGGTGCGCTCGTAGGTGGTGCGCGCGTAGGTGGGTGCGCGCGTAGGTGGGTGCGCGCGTAGGTGGGTGCGCGCGTAGGTGGGTGCGCGCGTAGGTGGGTGCGCGCGTAGGGGGTGCGCGCGTAGGTGGGTGCGCGCGTAGGTGGGTGCGCGCGTAGGTGGGTGCGCGCGTAGGTGGGTGCGCGCGTAGGTGGTGTGCGCGCGTAGTTGGGTGCGCGCGTAGTTGGGTGCGCGCGTAGGTGGGTGCGCGCGTAGGTGGGTGCGCGCGTAGGTGGGTGCGCGCGTAGGTGGGTGCGCGCGTAGGTCGGTGCGCGCGTAGGTCGGTGCGCGCGTAGGTCGGTGCGCGCGTAGGTCGGTGCGCGCGTAGGTAGGTGCCCGCGTAGGTAGGTACGCGCGTAGGTAGGTACATCCGTAGGTAGGTAGGTAGGTACGTACGTATGCAGGTAGGTACGTACGTATGCAGGTACGTACGTACGTAGGTAGGTACCTTCGTACGTATGAAGGTAGGTACGTATGTAGGTAGGTACGTATGTAGGTAGGTACGTACGTACGTACGGATATATGTATGTATGTACGTATGTATGTACGTAGGTATGAATGTATGTACGTAGGTATGAATGTATGTACGTAGGTATGTATGTATGTACGTACGTATGTATGTATGTATGTATGTATGTATGTATGTACATGGTATGTATGTATGTATGTACATGGTATGTATGTATGTATGTACGTAGGTATGTATGTATGTACGTAGGTATGTATGTATGTATGTATGTGCGTAGGTATGTATGTATGTGCGTAGGTATGTATGTATGTACGTACGTACGTACTATGTAGGTATGTATGTATGTATGTATGTATGTATGTATGTATGTATGTATGTATGTATGTATGTATGTATGTATGTATGTATGTATGTATGTATGTATGTATGTATGTACGTATGTATGTATGTATGTATGTATGTATGTATGTACGTACGTACGTATGTGTGTGTATTCATGACATTTAACTAGAAATAATAAATAGGGTGTTGGAATATGTATGATTGATACTCAAATATACACCTTTATGTATATGTTTAGAAAAGCCGTTACATTTTTTGTGAATTTCTTATATCATGGTGTTTATTTATGTTCATTCATTTTTGTTTATTTATGTCTTTTAATACATTTTAATTATTAGTGCTTATTTACTACCTTAATATTTTTAATATATTATTTTTTAACTTTTCTATACATAAGGTGTTGCACCCTATGCATAAGGTGTTGCAGTTTATGTTTAGAGTGTTTAATTAGAAATAATGAATTTTTTCTTTGAACCTAAATTTTATCTTTTCTAATTTGACCTCACAATATTTTTTATTTTCAAATTTAATCCATTATACTTTTTATTTTTCGCAAATTTCTGTTTTACCTTTCATTCTAAGTTTTGCAAGTTAACACGATGCAATATGCATGTGTGGTTTAATACATTTACCTTTCGCTTTACGTTTTGTTCTAAATTTTGTGAGTTAACGCGGTGCAATGACGCAACGTGCATGTGTGGTTCAACGTTTTTACGTCTATTTTTTTCGTTTGACAGGTTCGTCGCAATGCGCGGGTTTTAGATTAACTTAGTTAAACTTTAGAGTAAATCTCGGTTTTGGTCCCTGTGTTTTTCAAATTGACTCCACTTGAGTACCGACTTTTATTTTGTCTCCCTTTGAGTACCAAAGATTGAAAAAGTTCTCTGTTTCAGTCCTTTTGACTAACGGTGTTAACATTTTCTGTTAGTTTTTTTTAAAAAGACCAAAATACCCCTAAGGGTTATAAAAATATCACCATCTCCACCACACACCACATACCACCACCACCACCACACACCACCGCCACCACACACCACCGCCACCACACACCACCGCCACCACACACCACCGCCACCACACACCACCGGTACGACGTAAAGTTCACCGACAACTCCCCAACAATGTTATTATACCCCAAATCAACAGCGACGAGGTTGCTGTTGATCGGTTTCAAGATCTCGACGCCGGTGAACCCATTTCCGGCGAGATTGAGCTGTTGAATCGCCAGTAGGAGGAAGACCCAATAGGGGATCATTCCAGTGAGCGAGTTTTCACTGAGTTCGACCACCTCCAGCTGATTCAACTCGTTGAATGAAGATTTTGGTAGATACCCAGATAGACGATTCGATTTGATTGCGAGTTCGAGTAGGTTTTTGGGGAGATTGGGGATTTTTCCGGTGAAATTGTTGAAACTGAGGTCGAGATCTTGAAACCGGATAAGAAATTGTGGGTGAGGTGAGTGAGGTCGACGAGTTGGGTACTGACCCGGATAAGAAATTGTGGGAAATGTCTAGGGTTTGGATGGATTTGAGGGTGGAGATGGTGGGTGGGAGGGTGCCGGAGAATGAGTTTGATCGGAGGTTGAGGATTTGGAGGTTGGGGAGGGAGAAGAGGGCGGTGGGGATGTCGCCGGAGAGGTGGTTGTCGGAGAGGTCGAGGGTGGTGAGTTGGGTGAGTCGGGCGACGAGTGGGGAGAGGGTTCCGGCGTACCCGGCTCGGTCGAAGGTGAGTTGGGTGACTCGGTCGCCGGAGCAGGAGAGACCGCAGAGGAAGTGGGTGGTCCGGTGGGCGGAGCAGGGGTCGGAGGTGAAGTTCCAGGTGGCTAAACAGGAGTATGAGGGGATGGTGGTGGGGTTGTGGTGTGTGGTGGAGATGGTGATATTTTTATAGCCCTTAGGGGTATTTTGGTCTTTTTACAAAAATCTAACAGAAAAAGTTAACACCGTTAGTCAATTGGACTGAAACAGAGAACTTTTTCAATCTTTGGTACTCAAAGGGAGACAAAATAAAAGTTGGTACTCAAGTGGAGTCAATTTGAAAAACATAGGGACCAAAACCGAGATTTACTCTAAACTTATATGTTTTACGTTTTGATCTAATTTATCTATATTAACACACCACAACTTCAATATTGGTGGCCGCTGACAATGGTGTGACATTTTGTTGATATTTGGTACGGTTTTACGCCCCTGCCGTAACGCATGGGCTTAATTCTAGTTTAAACTATAAACCGTAGTAACATGAAACTTGTATCAGGTTAAATTTAGTCATTTAAAACTTAAATGTTTCAAATGAGATAATTTTATTACATCTTTATGATTACTACTTTACTGGTGTTTAACTTTATATTTATTTAAGTTGACGGTGTCTAATGTTTCTATCTAAGAATATTGAGATTATTATATTTAGTTAGATGATTATCTCTAAAGTAAGTCGGTCCAGATTGATTATAGGCTCTGAAACTATTTCTCCCTCACATAGCAGCTAGTGAGCTACTCGAAATTTCTCATTTAAAGCTTGAATCGTGTCGAAGTTAAACAAGCTCCATCCCAAACTCGAGCCTAAAAATAAAGCTTGCTTAATATATGAGCCTGATCTCTAGCTTCACATCGATCCCAATATTTATATACTTGTTATTTGAAATATTAAGCATATCTATAAAATATAATAAAAAATAATATCTATAAAATTATAAATAAATATAACTAAAGTATATATAATATGTATAAATAAAAATCAACTTGTAAATACATATAAGAATAATTATAGAGGTATAAAACTTGAAAATAATTAAAAATGATTTGAGGTGAGCCAAACCTAGCTCCAACTTGCAAACCTACTCATGAGTAGGGATGACAATTAAACCCGAACCCAATAGAAATAACTAAAATACGAGATATTTGGGACGAGTATGAGATTGGATAAACGGATATAGAACAAGGTATGATTATGTGTTGAATACAAACTAATAAGTTTCATATCACTTATATTATATGGTATCTAAAAAAATTATAATAAAGTTGATATTTATTTATAAACTAAAGAGTAATAGTAATGGAACATAACAAAAAAAAATTATGAATTAACAATAAATATCGTCTAGGACGCTACGTAAATGTAGCCTTATATGATTTTTTTTAAAAATTCAATGGATGCCACATGGGTAACCTTAACAGATAATTTTTACAACCTTAAAAGGTATGCCCGATGACTAGTGGGTATGCCCGATACCTGGCAGGTAAATACCCTATACATACCTGACTTGTTTTGGGTCAGTGTGAGACACAATTTTCTAATCATGTGTGGGGTTGTGATTACCCATACCCGTATTAAACCCGATCCATTACCATCCCTACGAGCCAAACTTGATGGGTGTGAAGGGTGAGGGACCGAATTGAGAACTGGTTGTAGTCATGATGCTTAATGTCGTTGATATTTATTATTGGGTGGGTGTTGAGTTACGTTTGGTGAATGCAGATCGGAAATCGGAGAACATGATATAAAGTTGAGGGACAATTTCCGACACTCCGTTGACCGGAGAAGAGTCAAATTAGAGAACATGGGCCTGAAAGTCCACGATATGTTTCGGGCTGGGCTCATGGGTACCCACATAACTTTTCTTGACAAGGAGCTGGATGATTGTTTTAATTTCAGGAATTAGTAACTAACATTAAACATTTAAACATTAGGGGTTCACTAACCAACTCTAGGTTAAACCGGATTGGTTTCATTTAACTTAAGTTAAAACTGGTTCTAGCCAAACGAGTTCGGTTTGATATCAACTTTTAAGAAAACAATCATACATTCCGACCTGATAGAACTTAACTTGGTTCAGATCAGATTGGAGTAGAATTGAACCGGATTCAACGTACTAGATGACTAGTTTTTCCCAAACCAGTTTCTCCCAAATGATTCAAACTAGATTCAAAGTATACAATCTCCAACCGGTATAAGACCGATGGATCGGGACGAGTTTTGCATCGGTTTGAGAAATAGTTTCAAATCCCGAACTGGCTTACTTTGGGCACCTCTAACTAACTTTAGACGAATATAATATTAACAAAAGAATTCATAATATTTGTCCAATTTCTTGTCGTATATACGATTCAATTTATTATATAATACAAAATTATATTTCTATTGTGATGAAATACGCGAACAATTTCTTTTAGAAGTAACATCTGGCTCATTTTCACTTCTCTAATTAATTTTTCAGGTACACATTTTTTTGTCAACTGCATCAAATAAGTGTTAAGTACATCAAATTTTTCTTAACTACTCAATTTTTTTTGTACGAATCTGAATCTTTTTAGAAGTCCAATAAAGTCATAACATTTCAAGATATTTATGATAAATCACAATTACATAAAAATATTCATGTATTTCATGACAATGGATGTAAATTCTTGCCCTCATAAACATTGCCGTATAAATAAACCTAAAACAAACCATGTTTGTGATATTTTGTAAATACAATCATTAAAGTTTAAATTTTCATCTCATGATTATATTTTTTGTCATATTTGCACGAATTCATATAAATACTTATTAAAATTGTGTTTTATATCCACTAATTCTTATGATTATTGCATAAGACAACATTTGAAGTAAACTTGGTCACATGGATTAGTTCCCATGCATAATGGCAATCATTAAGCCAACCAAGCAAATTCAACTAGGTCTAATAATGAGTCACATAGGAAGACAAAGATCCAATCCATATCTTAAGTGCATATGGCTGGTTACTAACCATAACTTAATTGTGCCACCAACTTAATATCTAATATATCCAATGTGGGACTAGCGTATTTGATAGAGGATTTTGTCTTTTAGATTTAAAGTTCTAGGTTCAAACACTGACATGGTTTATATTAGTGTAGTTTAAAAGTGTAGTAGATTTATCTTTCAGAAAAAAATTTAATATAAATTTGAGCTAATTTCAATTTTACTCCCTAAGGTTTGACTAAAGTAACTATTTTCCATCAAAAGATTAAAATCATCAATTCACCTCCAAAAGTTTAATATGTTGTTTAAATTTCACTCCAAAAGTTTATTATTTTGGATAAGTTTGAAACAACTAATAAAACTTTTGAACTAGAAATCGAAACAACTTATAAAATTTTTGAAAGTAAATTGTTGATGGTTTTAATCTTTTGGAGAAAAATAGTTATTTTTTACAAACCTCAAGGAGCAAAATTGAACTTAACTCTATAAATTTTGTTATAAATGATGCAATACTCAACCAAAAGGTTATGTATTTAGATCCTACAATTTGTGTGTACTAATCTAACGGGTAAAGTAGTATAGAGTAAAGAAAATGTTCGTAAATAAAAGTAAATATACATATTATGGTATTTTTGTTTGACTTTTTGATTATGACAATTATTTTTCTCTTACATAGAATAACAATACGTACTTTTAATTATTTTCCTTTAAGCATCCGATTTCGTAAGTAGTAACCTTTTTTTTATAAGAAATAACAAACACATCTACCAAATGAAGGGGTGAAAATCGTGTTTGGAACTTGGGATAACATATTAATTCCAATCGATCTATATGCTATTCATGTCAAAAATATTTTAAATATTATTAAAAAATGTTCATGCCAAAAATATTAGTTTAAATTATATAAATCCAACATAACTCATATTGGTGGGTTTTAATATAGGTTTAAAAGGGTAACTTCATATTATAATAACAAAAAGTATTAAATGTTTTATTAAAAGTCAAAAAAAAAATTATATCTTTAAAGTCATTTAACTTTTACTATGTGTTTCAAATCCTATGTAAAATTTTATAAATGCTTAATTTTTTAAAATTAAACTATACAAACAAAACATATATAATTTTGGCCACTATTTAGTGACCTTTTTCCCAATTTGACTTAATTTTAACAATTAAGAAACTTGGTTATTATTTAACATAACTTTTTTCCTCATTATAACTTTATACTTCAAGCTAAATGGAAAATTTTCACTTATTAGTAACAAAAATTAATATATGTTTAATTTGTCTAACTTAGTTTTATAAAATTAACCAATTATAAAGATATTACATAGGATTGAAACATGTCGTGACAATTGAGTAAGTTTAGAAGAAAAAAAAAATTAAGTGATTTTAGTGGAATAATTATAAAACTTGGTTACTATCATATAAAATTTTTCTAGTTTTAAAAAGCGCACCTAGATACAAGGCATAACGAGGCGCAATGGTGTGGAATTTTAGGATTATTCAAGGTGCAAAATGTACAAAAAGCACATTTAGGGTGCAGGAAAAATGCTCTTGAGGTGTAGGTACGAGGCACATCTCATATACATGGGACGTAATTTTGTGTATTTTGATTTTGTACATATAGTTTTTTAGTATAATTAAGTTATTTATATGTTGAATATTTATATATTAAATCATATATAAAACTCATGCATAACTAAATTATAAGTAACAAACACACATGAGATATATAAAAAGATTATAAAATATAAGTAACAGACACTAGAAACACACGAGATATATGAAAAGATTATAAAAATACATCGTGTCTCGTAGACGAAGAGTGATGTGCCTCGTGCTCGGCTCGAGACTCTAGGACCTCGATGCATCTCACTTTTCAAAACCAACTTATAATCAAGTTATAAATATGTTGAATGAGTTGTAAATAGATTTATTGGTTGTAAATGAGTTGATGATTTAAACTTATAAATTATATATATATTTTGGTTTTATTTATAATTTAAACACACCAGCATGATAAATTTTGATACACCCAGATATGACTTATCTATGTAACATGTTACGTGGCTCAACTTAATTAATTTTTATTAAACTTTGACAAAAATGTTATAACTAATATAACTTATATAACTAGGAAATAACATGATATATAACTAATATTGCAAGACCGTTGAAGCGAGTCAGTATTCTTGAAAGGAGTCAGTGCAACACCTTCACAGTGTTAGAAGAGTTATAACACTTAGCATATCAAATAGGGAATCAGATTATGATAAAACAAAGAATACAAGAACAAGAACAAGAACAATAATAAGAACACACTAATATGGTTTTAAAAATGATGTATATTACTCCCAAGGTCTTACAATAGTTACAAAGCTTACATAGAAATTACAAGTACTTAAGATACTTTATACTAAATTCTACAACCGACCATACTTTGAATGTCATCTGCAAATAATAATCTAAACAACCAGATCAATGTTAAGTCAAAAGGCAGATTGTCTTTGACTAGTGAATATGATATGACATAGCTCACATCCTTATCTAATACAAAAAAAATAAAAGTACAAAAGTAGAAAGTTACAGACATAAGACCTTAATATACATTTTGACAAAAGTATGAATTTTTCATCAACTAATCTAAGTTGGTGAGTATTCAGAGATGACAACGGAAAGTAATCAGCTTTTGGCAAAAGGTGATTCAGAAAAAGTATGTATTCTCTGTCTTTGAAAGAAATCAGTGTTTGGATTCGGAATACTTTGTCTTTGAAGATTTGAAAATTTTTTAACTTTTGAAGATTTAGTCTTTTGACTTCACAATATTGATACTTAGCATAATTCATTGAGTTATATCAAATCTTAGGAAGCAACTTTCTTATACTTCTATGTGCATGCTGAAAGCTCTTTGGTTGAATCAGTCTATAAGTGTAATCCTTACAAATATATCTTATAAATATATAAAATCAAAATTCCATATTATAACTTTCATCAAAAAATTAAAGTGTTGTCATTGTCTTTTGATAGTCTTGAGCAAAATTTTATAAAACAACATACTCTTTCCTAGAATTACTTTAATAATTCCATATCTTAACATTTTATAATAAGAAACAATTTAACTTTAACTTGTTTCATTTCCAAACCTATTTCTCAGAAAACCAATACAAGACCGATGAAATAGAAGACAAACCTATATTATTTATCTTACAATATAAAAAAAACTGTTAGAATAAAAGTATATCACTATTATACTTGTTTTTTCCACATTTAAATGGTATAAGTAGCGACAAAGAAGTTGAAATTAACTTATTGAATAGTCGATGTCGATAAAATGGGTTGCCCATGCAAAGGCCAACATCCATTTTCTAAGACAATTTGTCTTGGAGGCTTGCATATAGCATTATGGTCTTATGTCTCCCCCTGCCCTCCTTCCATCACATCAAGTATTTGGCTCAAATATAGGCCCCTTCACATGCCATTCAAGTGAGTTAAGGATTATCATTTTTTTATTTTTATTATAAACGAGTACCATGTCGTTTAATACATGTGAGATATAAACAGCCTGATGTTATATTTGGGTTATTTGAATCAAGTCATGCAGTCTGATTAACAATGATGACATGACCACCACAAACAATACCATAACACAAGAAGGGTGTAGGGTCATGGAAACTAGTAGTACATATAATCATATGTAACCTTGTGAATTGATCTTAATTCAAGATTTATCATTAAAGAGCATTAAGATTTTCAATAATGCAAGAAGGGTGTATGGTCATGGAAGCTATTAATTAGTACATATAATCATATGTAACCTTGTGAATGGATCTTAATTCAAGATCTATCATCAAAGAGTATTAAGATTTAAATTAGTGATCGATTGTTATTCAAAATTTTATCGTGAAAAAACAGAAAGGGCTTTGCAATCAAAAGCAAGAACTTCATGATAATTTCAATTAGTGATTGTTATTCAAAATTTTATCGTGAAAAAAAACAGAAAGGGCTTTGCAATCAAAAGCAAGAACTTCATGATAAGGCTTTTGATAACTTTAAACGAAAGCATGTTCATGAAATATACATTTTCGTCTTACATATGTATAAATTGAACATGCAACGTTAAATAATCATACATTTAGTTTTTATTACTGATTTTGGGTTGTGTTTGATAAATTCGCCCTACGGAAAAAAAGCAATTCACCAATATTTGATGACTTGCATATAAACACATGGTCTTATATCTTCTCAACCCAACCTTTTGAATCTAGTCATATAAAATATTTTCACTCAAATATAGGTCCTTCACATGTCATTTAAGTGTCATATTTCATTTTTCTTGTCGTGTTTAATGAAAATAATAATAGATTGTAGTACTAGACGTAAAAGTATGATATCATATTTCAAACTTTATTTTGACGGGATCAACCTACCCGATAAGAAATAATAACAATGCCATGGCAAACAAAACGATAATGAACGTACAGGTTTTCTAATTCGGGGTCATTACTTAGTTGGATATTTTATAAAGTTACCAATTTTATAAATAATTTTAAGATCGCTTTCATATTAATATATATCACTAGGACTCATGCATTTTCAATCGAATAATTCAAAGAGATTTGACAGGAACGAATATGCATAACCTGTTATGAGAATAACGTACCCGAAAATAGATTAGCTAGAGACTTTCTAATTTATATAGGGGATGTACCATTATAACGTTTCAAATAGCACCTGGCAGTTGGTTGCTGTAATTCTCGGCCGTTGGACAATCACATAAGTGAAAACCACTTAAGTAGGAACTCCATTAATGGTAACTTAGATAACGTTGATCTCCCAAGTGGTTATTGATGCATACTTGCTACTAACAATGACTAGTTTTGTTGATGACTTTCTATGATCAAACATTGGTAGTCACAGTTATCACTCATGATTAGTAAGTACAATTTACTTCTGATAATCAGTGTATACTAAAGACCAACTTCATATAACTTTTTCATTAATATGAAAAATTCAAAGCAACTTTTTTTGGATTTCAAATTATGTATCAAAAAAACTTTTCCATCATGGCCTTTGCCTTTTGGACCTTGTTTGGGCATTGCCCTCGACCCCTCAAGATGGGCGTAATCTCCTTGAATTTTCATCTTAGTATATTATCAATTTTGAATATTCAAATATAAGGGTGTGTACCGTGTGTTTAGTTTGTATATTTTCTATCCATAAAAATTGCATGAAGATGAAATATCACAAATTCAACGTGTTCATATATTCTTCCTTGACAATATTATTTACAAGTCTTGTGTCCATATTATTTATTGAACATATGGAAGTCAAGTCCAAGCTTCTTGAGTACTGCTAAGCTTCAAACTCGATCATGTTGATAATTCTTTGTGTTGTAAATGAAAATGTAACTTCTCAAAAGAACTGTTAAGAATTTAAACTTCAACCTAACACACATGAAGACCCGAACAGATATCTTGGGATAATATCTCACGTGTTCTATTCTCAACATGTAGGATCCTACATTGAATCAACTTCTAACATTGTATTAGAAGGGAATTAAGCATCTTATCCTAAGAGATCTACAAACACACTTTAATCTAATTCCTGCGATCAAATTATGCACTAAATCCCTCGCAAATACTTTGGTAAGATGTTTAACTAAATTAAGTTGTGTACGTACGAACTACTAACAAATAATGATACTGTCACACATTATAGATATTGGTGATCATATCAGTTAGCCTTAGGCAATGTAACAATAGTATCACACATAATAGATATTGATGATATCAGTTAGCCTTAGTCAATGTAAGGGCACTATCACACATGATAGATATTGGTGATATTAGTATTGTCCATATATGAATCTCATGTACCAAGTTCCTTACTGAACCCCCTACTATACATGTTGCTGCCAATCAACAAACTCGTATCCTGTTATGGCGTTTGTTATGCGAGTATGCTTATTTGAAGCATGTGAAATTGTTGCTCCTCCAAGTAATTATTTACTAGTTGAGGAATATACGAACTTTCATGTCGATTATCCAAGTAAGAATACTTATCTACTAGTCAAGGTACGAACTTTCATGTAGTAATTCTAGGTACTATTTCATTTAAATAACCTTTTATAACCGAAGAAAATCCAGTTTAGTCCATGGTTTTCGCATGTACTTGAACATTCACATCAAGGTTGCCAGTGATGAGTACTTGTATTGCCGGTGAGCTTACTTAATTTTTCCAAGTAAGAATAGTTATCTACTAGTCGAGGAATATATGAACTTCATGTTTGTTATCCAACTTATATTTAAGTAACCTTTTATAACAGAAGGAAATCCAGTCTAGTCATGGTTTTGCATGTAATTGAACATTCGCATTAAGGTTGCAAGTGATGTGTACTTGTATAGCTAGTGAGCTTACTTAGTTTTCAAACAACATTATGTTATAACATGCCTTATTCTAGCTAATCATGACATATATTAAGCGGTCAATAGCAATACCCCTAGGGAGTTCGTTGTCCTCGAACCCCTACTAAGCGAGTACTCCCCCTTTAATAGGCGTGATCGAGCATACGATCCATACCTCATAACTCGTATAAATGTTTATTCTTATTTTCATTTAATATTAAGTAATTATGTTCAATTAGATATTAAAATGATCTTGATGAATTTAATTTCGTCCGGTTGAAAACGGCACATCCACCTCTTGTAATTCCATAAATAATAAATTGCTAAGTGTTTTTTGTAAAGGATTTAATATCTAATTACTTGTTAATACGATAATATAACAATGTATGGATCACAATAGTTTTAATAAAAGTTTTTAATAGTTACTAAAAAGCAAATAAGTAATTCACAGATTAATCTTATGAGATATTGTTTTCTAAGACGATAGTGGACTGCATAAAAGTACGTACATGGTCTTATATCTTCTCTACCCATGTCTTTTTTTCCTCTTTAGTCACGTCAAGAATTTTCAGTCAAGTACAGGCCCCCTTCACATGTTATTTAAGTGGGTTACATCTTATTTCATTTTGTGTTGTAATTATTTAAAAATTTTAGTTCATGATATGTCATATTTTAGTGACAACTAAACCAAGTAAATCAACCACAATTTGCAATCAAGATCAAAAACCTTGGTCATAAGGATTGATAACTTGAACGAAGTAAATTCTGAAAATGTTTTTTGCCCATATTTTTTTCTTAAAATTTCTTTTTGATCAAGCAATCCTAAAAAATATCATCACCCAACAGAGTCGTCTCCGATCATAGAATTTGATCGTCCGAATCCAATATGAGCGGCGCAGATGAAGACAGGTGTTTAAACAAGGTCGTCCTGATCATGTTTGTATTTGTTGGGAATCGAGTCGGACCTGTTTATGTTCGACTGAACCTGCTTAAGTTCGTTCGAACCTGTTTATGTCCGTCCGCGCCTGTTTATGTTAGTCCAAACTTTCGTAAGTACATCTAAACCTTTGTAACGACCCTATTTAAACATGTATCTTCATCTGAACCGCTTATATTAGGTTTTAACGACTCTGTTCTATTATCTAGCCGACTCCATTGGATGATGACATTTTTTAGGTTGAACTAATCAAAGGAATATTTTAAGAAAAAAATGTAATCAAAGGAACATTTTCAGAATTATCTCTTTTTAACACTTCAACCAGGAAGTCAAACTAAAAAAAACACATCACCAATTTCTAATAACAAAAAAATTGATCATACTAAACGTCAATGTATCTTCCAAACCCTCTTATTTTTGTCGATATACATATTATTATCATCGACTTTCTATGGAAATTAAATATTATTATATGACGAAATAAAAAGAAGTTATGGATCACAATCATCTTTATCAAGATTTTGTAGTAGTTACAAAAGATAAAACGACTAATTCACAAATTAATATTAACATATATTGCTTTGTATATGTTTTTCTTCTAAACAACTTAAATATATAATTAATAAATATAAAAACACTACTCGTATAGTCGTATATGTTTAGATAAAATATTGAAAACACACAAAAAAAAATTCATCCATACATAAATACAATACGAATAAAGAATTAACTTGCAATCAAATAATAATGCATTGATTAATCCCAAGCACATGATCCATCATTCGAATCTAATTAAATCTATATAATAATATTGTTCCCAAAAGGGGCAGCAAGGTAATTTCAACAAACACGTAGTTAAACTCTAGTGTCTATATAAACCCATTGGATCCTTATTCTCCATGCACACACAACTCTCAAAACATTACAACAAATTTAGGGTTTGAGTTTGAGAAGATGGTTTCAAAATTTGAGCAAACAAAGGGAAGTCAACAACAAAAAAGTCAAAATCACCGCCATAACAACCGCCACCGGACACCGGTCATCGTAAAAGAGATGGTAATGCAGTATAACAAAGTCAACACCACCAAGTTCAAGAGAAGCACCTCCAATCTTGAAGACGATGGTGTTTCTTCTGCCATTCTCTTGCTAGCATGCATCGCTTGTAGTCCATAAGTCTATAATTCTTTGTTTATATATATGTTTATTAGTTTTATTAGGTTATTAGTCCTCATATTATTTATTGATATTATTTTCTACAAGTAAACCAGTCAATAATTACGTATTGTATAAGTTTTATGTTGTTTAGAAAATGTACTTCAAATTAAATGGTAATTAGTTTGGGAATTCGCATAGTTAATTCTTACCAACAATTTTATTTCAAAACGTATTTTATAGGAGCTACTGGATACATCACGTATATGATTGCAGTCATTATTGTTAACTTTAAGTAAACTCGTTGATCGTTGACTTTCTCAATTCGGTAGATCACTTTGTATAAATTCTAAATCTATACTTGATTATTCATTTCTTTTTCTTGTATAGTGATGTAGCGTTATAAAAATTTGACATCAATATTCTTAATTTGTTACTTAAAATTTGTATAAACAGAAACATACACAATCACAAGGTATTATTAAAAGTCAAAAAACAATTGAGTATAGTCATCAAGTCATGAGTTGACTTGAGCTGAATACGTTTTAAGCTTCTAGTTTGGCTCGAATACGAGCTGATGTTGACTTAACTTAAAATTGTTCCTTGAACAACTCTGGTTGCAATAATAAATCTATAACATATAATAAAAATTTTTTTTTAAGACACGTGTCATAATTCTAACATATCAAATAACATGTGTAATTATTCTAACATATCAAAAAAATCATTTTAGCATATCAAAAAAATTATTTTTCCGCCTTTTTCTCATAATAAATACGAAAATTATAAGAAATAATCAATTTGACTTTCCTTTTTTACTAAAATATGTTAAAACAAATCTACCTACTCTAATAAAAAGGTATTTTGGGATGACACGTGGCAACACCACAATCATTCTCACCAAAATTTTCCCGTCTCTCTCTCCTATTAAATAATTACCTTAATTAGTAATAATATTTCTTTAACACCTTTTTAGATTTAATAAATTAAGAAAGAAATCTATTTATTAATTTTATTTCTAAATAAATTTTTTTATAAAACAATAAATTTTTCTAAAGCATAAAACTTTTATAAAAATATAAAATATTTTAAAATTCATATTTTTAAAAATTCATTTTTGAAAACAAAATATGTCACACCCTCAAATTCCGGGTCTGGAATCTATCACGGAGGGGTGAGCAAACAGGATCGAACACAGTAGTTACACATGAGATGCAGTTATCTATATGATAAGTTTTAGATAACCATTCCATTATTAATCAGAGCATTAGATATTATACGCAGCGGAAATAAATATATAGATTGTTTCTTAACAATACGTCTAATCATGTCTTATCAATAACCGATGTGTATCTGGAGCTCTTATATGATCCTACGTGCATGTCCATAAGCTCCTAATAGATACCTGAGAATACATGTAAATCAAGTGTCAACACAGGGTTGGTGAGTTCATAGGTAAGTAAAACATAGTGATAAATCATCAATTATCATCAAATAGGATTTACTGAAAAAGTGTGAGTTTAATCTTACTCACCGGTATATGAATAGCCTGTCGGAACCCTTTTTAATAAGGTGAACCCGCTATCCCACATACCTACTAAGTACAAGCCCAACAAATCCTTCACATTGAATTTGTCCATGTCACTTAGTTTATTATCCTTTTATGTGTATATTATATTTTCATAATAATTTCAAATCAGAGGGAGCAAATCCTCCTTTACATTTATCCTCATATGGGTTGTAAATGGAACTATAATGCAAACTATATAAAGTGCACATCTGCCTTCTCACTACAGAAACAGTCATCCCAAATGACATCAAGATCTTTGTGCATCTGATATGGATCACATGTCCATACCTTTGTGGGGGTAAGTCACTCCCCGATAGTACTATCCAAAAGATCCCTGCTTATTTATAGTCCAGTTTACAGAGAAGGATTTTCATAATAACCATATGTAATCATAAATGTGATCAAATTATTATTTAACATAATACACAAAAATAATTTGTAATTTCAATTACAACATGTATTCCAGCCCCAAAATATTTAAATGATTAAAAAGGGGAATAGTTATGAACTCACCTCAGTTCCTGTGTGGTGTTGACAACCTAGTAAATTCCTGTTACGGAATTATAATTTCACGTAAGCAAACAGATACAAATCCAAAAACCTAAATAAGTTAGATCTTGAACATGGTGTTCAATTGATCTAGGTTTTGGTTTCTAGGATTTGTTATAAACATTAAATCATTTAATTATTTTTGTTAATAATTAATGATTTATATAAAACTTAATTAGTTTAATAATGATTTTGACATATCATTATGTTCTAATTAAATTATAGGCGTTATTTAAACATGTAAGTTTATATTTAATTTTTGTAAGATTTTATAAATATTTAAATTTATAAAAATCTACTTTGTATTTATATCATCAGGATAAATCCATAAATAATATAACATCCATAAATAATTTTGATGATTTGATTATCATTAAAAATCCACTTTTATAAGGATCATAATTTATAACATAGGTAATAATTATTTACATAAATAATTAGGGTTTTTAAATAATTAAATTTCTACAATTATTATGATTTAAAAATAATATGGTGTCCAATCAATGGATTAATACTTTAAATCATCATTTAAATTTTATTTTATAAAAATGGTTATTTATAATATTTTTAAATATTATTTTATAAATTTATTTTAAGGTGTTTTTAAATAAAAAAATTACAGAAAATCATCTAAAGGTATTTAAAATAAAAGAAGTTCTTAAAAATTATTTTTATAATTTTTGGTAATTTTTATATATTTTTAAAATGCTTAAAAGGCATTAAAAAAATAATGGGAGGGGGCCGGGTTCGAACCCGTGACCTACTCCCCATACTCCCATACCCGAACCGGTGAGCCAAAGGCTCAAATCGCAACAGAAGCCGGTTCCAATTAATTTTAACTACTCTTCTCAATTAACCCCCAATTTGCGAAGAACCCTAATTCACAAATCGATCAAATTGAAGCTCGATTCGGTTATAATAATGCATAGATTCATGGGGCTTTTGTTCCCTATGATAAATCGAACAGAAGGGTGTTTTTAATTTACCAGACAGATGGTTGATCGATGATGAACACCTCGATGAACAGCCGCGGTTCTTGTGGTGTTGATTTGGAAATCAAATGGTGATGTTAACCAAATTCACTTCACAGGTAGCTTCAAACGAGGTCAAAGATCAATTGCCCTCTGTCAATTGTGACTTATAATAGGTCTAAGTAAGAGTTTGAGTGTGTTGCAGGTCGCGGGGGAAAGATGAATCGAATTCGAAGTATGCTGTTGTTTTAGATGCAATTCGTAGTGTCATTCGATTGGTATTACTTATAGGATGATTTAGGTGAGATCAATTCGATTAATTATTCAGCCTCAGTGCGATTCGAAGACTGTAAAGGAGCCGACATGTTCACGTGGTGGTTAGATCGCACCAGCTGATCCTTTATTCGAATTGTTGGGTGGGTTGAATTCGAATCGTTCACATGAGAGTGTCGGTAGCTTTAATTCGATTAAAAACCGTGCATTTTTGGCGTTTTGGGTTGGCCGGATCGTTGCCGGGAATGGCGCCGGAACAGTGGTCGCCGGCGAGGGGAAATGGTTTTGAAATAATTACAGAATGGTCCCTGGGTTTGTAAACTTTTCATTTTATGTTTTAAGTTTCAAAACATGTTTCAAAATTTACAAATAACCCCCTGGACTTAATTTAAATCAATTAAATAAATTTTGTAAATAATTATTATTATTATTATTATTATCACTATTTGTAATAATAATATCATTATTATTATTATTATTATTATTATCATTATTTGTAATAATAATATCATTATTATTATTATTACTATTATTATCATTATTTTTATTATTATTAATTTTATTATTAAATAATAATAAAAATATAAAAACAAATCATAAATTCACATAAAAATCTTATATTAATTCACGGAAAATTTCGGGTTGTCACATCATCCCCCTGTTAGAGGAATTTTCGTCCCGAAAATTAAGATGTACTAGCAACATTTTTGAACAGGTTAGGATACCTGCGTATCATTTCGTCCTCTCGTTCCTAAGTGAACTCAGGACAACGTCGGGAGTTCCACCGAACTCTGACAATCAGAATTTTGTTATACTTTAATTGTTTAACTTCCTTATCTATGATTTCAACTGGTGCCTCAACAAGTCTGAGTTTCTCACATACTTGCAGTTCCTTTAATGGCACAACCAGTGATTCATCGGATAAATACTTCCTTAGATTTGATACGTGAAAAAGAAAAAAAAAACATTGTGCACACCACCAATTTCAGCAGGTAGATTTAATTCATAGGCTACTGGGCCAATCCTTCTGACAATTTCAAAAGGTCCCACGTAGCGAGGGTTCAATTTCCCTCGTTTCCCAAAGCGTATAAATCCCTTCCAGGGAGATACCTTTAGCGAAACTTTATCTTCTTCCTGAAATTCAGGTGGCTTACGATGTTTATTAGTGTAGCTTTTCTAGCGATCCCTGGCAGCAGCCATGGGTTTACTTATCTGGACAATTTTCTCATGAGTTTCAAAGATCAATTCTTACTTTCTAGCCATTTCCTAATTCTGATTATTTCTAACTTGTCTTGGGGTCTTAATCATCCTAGGGCACACTTATGATAATGGTCGGAACTCCAACCTTCTTAATGTCCCCGTTTAACACATGTTAGCTTAATCGTATCAACCAACATAGCTAGGCTCACAACATTGGCATTAAAGAAAATCATCTAAACCATCAGAGAGGCTTATTCTACTACTCACTAGATTTTTTTTTTCCAGTGTCCTTCTTAATTCTATTTGGTCTAATGTCATAAGGTATGACATCAGTTTTATCAATTCATGGAGTTTGTCAATATAAAGAGTATGACTTAACCCTACCATTGCATGATTTTAGAATTACAATTCTAACTTTTGTATTTCATTCCTTAAATAATAGTAACCCTATTTATAAGCATCAGCGGTATACTTAAAATGTGCTTAAACCGGTTACACAACATCCTAATTTATTATCATCCCAAAGAATAACTTAATGTAGGTATCATCACCCTTCTATATCTCCTGTAGTCCACTTTCATTCTAAGCATTAATCAGTCCCTCAATTACTGAAATGCTAAGTGGAGGAATGCCTCTTAAAGGATAAAATTAATATTATGATTGGAAATACCATGAAGGCTCTAAGTAGGACAGGACTTAAGTAACAGCAGGTAAACTACAAGCACATAAGTACAATATGTCTAATGATAGCTGCCTATCCTTCATACCTTCAGGATTTCAGGTATAACCATGTCAGGGCAAGTACTAGGGAAACAAGTCTCACTTTAGGTTAGGACAAGTGTAACCTAGATTACCAAATGGAACACGTCAAGGTAATTTGATTCATATGTCTTAAAGGCTTGTATATTGACCACAGTAACTTCACGTGCTACAATAGCAGCAATCTTACGACTAGAGTTTCTAGACCGTGAACGGATTTGACGAGAAGCCATTCTGAGAGATCATTAAGAATTTTCATGGAAATATGTTCTATGAGAACCGAGGCTTTCTTGCTCAACGTGTAGGAATGATGACTTATACGGACTACAATGTTACCACCCGACCAGATTCACCGGACTTAGCATGCACGACAAATTACAATTACGTGTGCACCCGTAATGGTAAGTTGTTTTGCATGATCACCCTGGTTCCTCCTATTGGGTTAACATATCTTGTCAAGTATAGTGGTCATTAATGATAGAAATACCAAATATGTATGTATTATATCGGGAAAACGAAATCAAGGACAAGAATTATTCAACATGACAATGAGATGTTCCGAGTGTATTCGTTTGATTCGTGAATCAAAGCGAGTACGTTGACTAATCAAAGTATTGAGTCAATCACAACTTTGTTTGAAGACATGCGTACCTATAAGCAGATACTCATCCCAAGGGTTCCCAGGTAAGGTAAACAGGTCCATCGGTTGATTTGGATATATGCGAATACCTTGCCTAGACAGAACACCCCGAGATACAGGCATCACGCTCTTCCAGCATTACATGTTTCAAGTTGTAAGACACAGACTTTGATGATTTTGAAAACCATGAATAACAATCGAGTTTTGGAGTTTGAAATCACTTGAATTAGGCACACAATGCCTTAGAATATGTTTTAAGATTCGTGTGTGTATTGATAGGAATCAAGGTATAATAGAAATCACATAAGGCATATAACTTCTTAATCTTAGTCAATCTCTAACTAAGGCAATTTACTTTGTGCAACTATTGTGTGTGGCTATAGGCTAGATGCAATTCCTAACTCACTATAACCAATGGCTTTGATACCAACTGTAACAACCCAGGCAAACCGCAACGTGATATTGTCCGCTTTGGCCGCAGCCTCACGGGTTTAAACGCGTCACATTGGGGAAGGTATCCAGCCCCTTATAAGGAAACCTTTGTTCTCCTTCCCAACCGATGTGGGATGGGTTACCCATCCACCCCCTCTCAGGAGAGCACAGCGTCCTCGCTGTCACACTCGGCCCGGCCCTGGCTCTGATACCAATCTGTCACACCCTCAAATTCCGGGTCTGGAATCTATCACGGAGGGGTGAGCAAACAGGATCGAACACAGTAGTTACACATGAGATGCAGTTATCTATATGATAAGTTTTAGATAACCATTCCATTATTAATCAGAGCATTAGATATTATACGCAGCGGAAATAAATATATAGATTGTTTCTTAACAATACGTCTAATCATGTCTTATCAATAACCGATGTGTATCTGGAGCTCTTATATGATCCTACGTGCATGTCCATAAGCTCCTAATAGATACCTGAGAATACATGTAAATCAAGTGTCAACACAGGGTTGGTGAGTTCATAGGTAAGTAAAACATAGTGATAAATCATCAATTATCATCAAATAGGATTTACTGAAAAAGTGTGAGTTTAATCTTACTCACCGGTATATGAATAGCCTGTCGGAACCCTTTTTAATAAGGTGAACCCGCTATCCCACATACCTACTAAGTACAAGCCCAACAAATCCTTCACATTGAATTTGTCCATGTCACTTAGTTTATTATCCTTTTATGTGTATATTATATTTTCATAATAATTTCAAATCAGAGGGAGCAAATCCTCCTTTACATTTATCCTCATATGGGTTGTAAATGGAACTATAATGCAAACTATATAAAGTGCACATCTGCCTTCTCACTACAGAAACAGTCATCCCAAATGACATCAAGATCTTTGTGCATCTGATATGGATCACATGTCCATACCTTTGTGGGGGTAAGTCACTCCCCGATAGTACTATCCAAAGATCCCTGCTTATTTATAGTCCAGTTTACAGAGAAGGATTTTCATAATAACCATATGTAATCATAAATGTGATCAAATTATTATTTAACATAATACACAAAAATAATTTGTAATTTCAATTACAACATGTATTCCAGCCCCAAAATATTTAAATGATTAAAAAGGGGAATAGTTATGAACTCACCTCAGTTCCTGTGTGGTGTTGACAACCTAGTAAATTCCTGTTACGGAATTATAATTTCACGTAAGCAAACAGATACAAATCCAAAAACCTAAATAAGTTAGATCTTGAACATGGTGTTCAATTGATCTAGGTTTTGGTTTTCTAGGATTTGTTATAAACATTAAATCATTTAATTATTTTTGTTAATAATTAATGATTTATATAAAACTTAATTAGTTTAATAATGATTTTGACATATCATTATGTTCTAATTAAATTATAGGCGTTATTTAAACATGTAAGTTTATATTTAATTTTTGTAAGATTTTATAAATATTTAAATTTATAAAAATCTACTTTGTATTTATATCATCAGGATAAATCCATAAATAATATAACATCCATAAATAATTTTGATGATTTGATTATCATTAAAAATCCACTTTTATAAGGATCATAATTTATAACATAGGTAATAATTATTTACATAAATAATTAGGGTTTTTAAATAATTAAATTTCTACAATTATTATGATTTAAAAATAATATGGTGTCCAATCAATGGATTAATACTTTAAATCATCATTTAAATTTTATTTTATAAAAATGGTTATTTATAATATTTTAAAATATTATTTTATAAATTTATTTTAAGGTGTTTTTAAATAAAGAAATTACAGAAAATCATCTAAAGGTATTTAAAATAAAAGAAGTTCTTAAAAATTATTTTTATAATTTTGGTAATTTTTATATATTTTTAAAATGCTTAAAAGGCATTAAAAAATAATGGGAGGGGGCCGGGTTCGAACCCGTGACCTACTCCCCATACTCCCACACCCGAACCGGTGAGCCAAAGGCTCAAATCGCAACAGAAGCCGGTTCCAATTAATTTTAACTACTCTTCTCAATTAACCCCCAATTTGCGAAGAACCCTAATTCACAAATCGATCAAATTGAAGCTCGATTCGGTTATAATAATGCATAGATTCATGGGGCTTTTGTTCCCTATGATAAATCGAACAGAAGGGTGTTTTTAATTTACCAGACAGATGGTTGATCGATGATGAACACCTCGATGAACAGCCGCGGTTCTTGTGGTGTTGATTTGGAAATCAAATGGTGATGTTAACCAAATTCACTTCACAGGTAGCTTCAAACGAGGTCAAAGATCAATTGCCCTCTGTCAATTGTGACTTATAATAGGTCTAAGTAAGAGTTTGAGTGTGTTGCAGGTCGCGGGGGAAAGATGAATCGAATTCGAAGTATGCTGTTGTTTTAGATGCAATTCGTAGTGTCATTCGATTGGTATTACTTATAGGATGATTTAGGTGAGATCAATTCGATTAATTATTCAGCCTCAGTGCGATTCGAAGACTGTAAAGGAGCCGACATGTTCACGTGGTGGTTAGATCGCACCAGCTGATCCTTTATTCGAATTGTTGGGTGGGTCGAATTCGAATCGTTCACATGAGAGTGTCGGTAGCTTTAATTCGATTAAAAACCGTGCATTTTTGGCGTTTTGGGTTGGCCGGATCGTTGCCGGGAATGGCGCCGGAACAGTGGTCGCCGGCGAGGGGAAATGGTTTTGAAATAATTACAGAATGGTCCCTGGGGTTTGTAAACTTTTCATTTTATGTTTTAAGTTTCAAAACATGTTTCAAAATTTACAAATAACCCCCTGGACTTAATTTAAATCAATTAAATAAATTTTATAAATAATTATTATTATTATTATTATCACTATTTGTAATAATAATATCATTATTATTATTATTATTATTATCATTATTTGTAATAATAATATCATTATTATTATTATTACTATTATTATCATTATTTTTATTATTATTAATTTTATTATTAAATAATAATAAAAATATAAAAAACAAATCATAAATTCACATAAAAATCTTATATTAATTCACGGAAAATTTCGGGTTGTCACAAAATATAATCCAAATTGAGAGTTATAATAGGAAAGTTTTAGAAATGACATTTTTATACGATTTTTTTAGAACAAATATTTATTTTTTAAAAAAGTTTATAAATAAAATTTTAAAAGTTGATATTACTGTTTTATTATTAGAGTATCATTTTATAATTATTAAATTTTATTATATTAATATTTTATTTACTCAACCCGTGTAATACACGGGTTTACTAAAGCTAGTATATTTATATTTGTGTTTATTGTCTCTCTCATATTAAATGATAATTATTTTAAATAAGTAAACTAAACTATTAAACATCTAAAATATAAATATTATTATTTTAATACTTTATTAATACATATTAAATTATATGATTTTAGACATATTTTATCTTTAAATATAGAGTAGTAATTTCTAATTTTATTATTTGTTATAACTTTAAGTATTCTATTGATTTTTATTTCACTAATGACTAATAACATCTAGAAAATTAAATATTCATGAAACTAATGATTTTGATATTTTTATTTATTCCACCCATGTAATATATGAGCTCTAACCTAGTTTAACAATATTTGAAAAATCTTATTTCTTTTCTGTTTGTTATTTCCCAAAATAAAAACTTTAAAAGATTTTAGTAAATGACAAATGGCTGCAGTAATAAATTAAAAATTAGCTACACACGTAACACACCAACTCAAACAAAATATTTATAAATAATTGATTTTTATTTTATTAAAATTCAGGTATAAGCTTTCAAAACGCATATCCAAACAAGTTTGTAGACTGTAGTATATAAAAACACTTCAACAAAGAGTACTTTGACCAAGAGTTACAAATTTGTTGATGACCAAATACAAATACTTCACTTAGCGTCTTATCAAAGAATAACTGTTGACAAACTTAATGATAATTATAAACTAGTATTGTGTTTTACTTTGTGCAAGCAAAACTTTTTAGATGAAATGCATACTTGAAGTTAGACGTATTCCGTTTAAGTTGGTTTTTGAATTCTCAAGTTTAGATCTTCTTGAAGTTAGACATGTATTCCGTTTAAGTTGGTTTTCGAATTCTCAAGTTTAGATCTTCTTGCGAACACAAAAAGAACCCTACTACTAAAAGGAACCAAAACGAAAGCCTCAGAAATCAATATTCGACAATCAAGCTAGCAGAACGTAAGAACATGCGAAATGCTAAGACGTTGTAGATTAAGAATCATAAAGTTTGTTCTAATTCATATCATTTTAGGACTCATACTTTCGTTTATTATTTCTGTCATGTCAATAATTAATGTATATAAAGGTATACAAAACAATTTTTTTTAGTGTACATGTACCCAAAACATTGATTTTAAAAATATGAATAATAAACCTCAAAATTACCTCTACTTTCTGAAAATAACTAGAACAGCCCATATGCAATGAATAAATTCGAAAATAAAGTCATATGAAGCCAAGAACATGGGGCACGTGATGAATGCAGTAACTCACGTGCCACTGTTAGTGGAGGAACAAAAACAAAACCGTTATGGGTACATACATGCATTCATACGACCGTTGTCATATCAAAGGACAAATAACTCTATAAATATATAAATATAACTAGTTGTATTCCCCCGCGCGCGTTGCGCGCATGATGACTCTTTTTAAATGTGTAATTGCATTATAGGCGTTTTAAGATAGACTAACATCGTTTACACATATCAACAAACGAAATAAATAACTCACTGTTGTGTTGGAAGAATCTCCATCAGATTGAAGAACAGCACCATATGAATCATTTCTTCCGGTCAATAGAACAGCTAAAACACTGTAGGTGTAGAGAATAATGTAGCAATCTCCACTGTAAAATTTACCAATGTCCTCCTTTGGTACTGGTGTTTTAGCACTGCCATTAATCCACCACACCTAAAACACACCCGAAAAGAATAAATAAAAACCTGCTTACCAAAAAAGGGGCAACATAAATTGTCCATGATCAAACCTCGGTTTTTCCATTTTCTTCAAGCAAAGGTGGGATTTCCTCAGTAGCAGTATACTTAACCGATAGGTGATGATAAGAAAACGGTATGCCAAATGCATCATTAGGATTGTCATGTATCTAGATATGTCAGAAGATCAAATCTATTAGAATAGATGGCCATAGTGATATATGAGAAGCTGAATACATGTGTATGATCATGATAATGCAGTTAGGCACCTTTTCAAATTCAAAAGTGGAATTTCATCTGGATATTTGTCTGTATGTGAGAAAATTAATCCCAATTGACCTGCAACCAAAGTTAGCAAACAACTATTGTATTTAAAAGGTGAACATCATTAGCAGTAAACCTGCAAGAAGATGCGTAGTATGAAACCTGGATCAGTCGACTCAGTTTCATCATCGGGAGTATGGCGCCGGAGAGGAGAAGGATTCGGCTAGTGACGGGAGGGTTGTGTGGATCGACTATTCATTCCAATTTTAGGCTCAGATATCATGATTCAATGTGGCTGCAAAACATGTTGCCACGCCAAACACCGAACATAAATTTATATCATCACAGCCTATGAAGTATGTGGTAATGCGCGTAGTGCTCCTGATCACAATCTTAGGCAACAAAACAGCCTGCCGTTTAGGGTCAACACCATCCAAATTCATCAACCTCTTAAGCCATGCCCTTTATCATAGAGTGACACAATCATAACCAACATATAAACCATCTACCAAAGTATCATTTTCTTACGGTTTATAATGCTCACGAACAGGGCAAAACAAACTCAAAGGAAACTTTCATTGCAAGCATCAAATCATTAAGAACAATACAATTGCTTACCGTTCATTCAACTACATTTTAAACATATAGAGGTACAAATTGATACCAATGGTAAACATGACAACCATGGATATGAATTTGCCATCCTGTATATCAGAAACATCAAAAGTTTTTGCAGTCACAGCTAAAACATTTGCTCTTCTTCTTGTTTACAGTACGTGTAAGAGATGAATTACTCTTCAAATGCACATCAGAACATAATTTAAAAGAATAAAAATGTATAATCCACAACTTAGCGTAATGAGTTGTAATAAAGAAATTCTAAACTCATAAATACTAATAGCTATAGTTGTAATAAGAGCATCTGATAATTCAGTGACATACATCTTTCATAAACACACCATATATTGCACACTAACTATGTAACCAGACAAAGAATCAAACACATACTGAAGTTCAACAAAATTATAATTGCTATATAGTTGCCTTGACAATATGTTTTGGCTTTGAAGATATTACTGCAAAAAGGGGTTTTAGATCATGAATAATAGGCACAAATAGCAAAGCTTTTTAAACAACTAAAATCATAATAAACATCCTAAAATGGTATAATTTGACTTCTATAGTCATTACTCATCAATACTATTATGCAAATTCAAAATTGAAAAAGAACAAATGTCAAGATGAATTGAAGTAATCCATCTATTGTTACTTGGCTATTGTTAGTTCAAAGTGTCAAGATGGTTTTTTATGCAATCTTATATTTGAAAAAGAACAACAAAGTAAGCTTGCAATTAGCAACACACAATGTGCTTTTTCTTAACTTCAAAACTGCAACTTGAAGAACAAAAATGGATAAACTCTCTTATAATTTATCGTCAAAAGACAAAATCAATGACACTTTGAGGACAAATTTGTGTTGTGGAACTAATGCAAAGCAAACTATCATAATTCATCACCAAAAACATGATAATATCTCATTTAGGCATTTCATCATACACTTTATGTGCATTCTTTAATCAAACAAAACATATACTTAATCATCTCATTCTTGCCAAAAATCACAAAAACATACACTTAATCATCTCATTCTTGCCAACAAAATCAATGACACTTTGAGGACAAATTTGTGTTGTGGAACTAATGCAAAGCAAACTATCATAATTCATCACCAAAAACATGATAATATCTCATTTAGGCATTTCATCATACACTTTATGTGCATCCTTTAATCAAACAAAAACATATACTTAATCATCTCGTTCTTGCCAAAAATCACAAAAACATACACTTAATCATCTCATTCTTGCCAAAAATCACACTCGTAGCCATAATTTAACACAAAACCCTTGATAAAATAACCTTGATTTGTTGAAAAAATGATAAACTATTTGTAGATTTACCTTCATATATTCAATTTAATGGTTATCTGATCATGCATAGCCACATAATTGACTTTTCAAGAGGAATCAAACAACAACAAAGACAGAGCAAAAGAGGGAACACCACGAACCTGCAAATCGGAGAGGAAAGCAAGCAGAGATTCGAGCGGTGGCTGCAACCCACACCGCCACCGCGAAACCGCCACCGCCACACAGCCACCGCCATACCAACACCAACACCAACACGTCCACCACCACACCGCTGCCACGCACCACACCAGCGTCGCCGCACCACCCTCGACCATGCCATCACACAATCGGAGCGCGAGTTCGATTGATGGGGTCGATTTGGAAGAGGGATGCGAGTTCGGAGACTTTGAGGTCGGTGCGGAGGGATGCCATCACACAATCGGAGCGTAGGAGGGCGGTGCGGAGTCGGTGGTGGAGGTCGATGGTGGATTTGGGCGGTGCGGAGTCGGTGGTGGAGGTCGACGGTGGATTTGGATGTTCACTATTCATACTGTTCATTTCACTTGGTTTTTAAATATATAGGGAAATATATGCTATCGTATCGTACTAGATTAATATGTTTTTTTTCAACCTCACCATTAAGAGTGTCTATAAAACTACCCTCAATTAATTTAGGGTCGGGGACACCGCTGGGTTTTTTTGGGGTAGGCCGGACCAAAAGGTCACGGTTAGGGCTAAAGGTCACGTTTTGGTATCTAACCGTGACCGCAAGGTCTTGCGGTCACGGTTTCTGTGTCTGTCTTCCGACACCTCGTGACAACAAAACGACAAATGACCTGATAAAGTTGAAAACCGGTCACCAAACCGTCACGGTTTGACCTAACCGTGACCTCTAGGGTACGAGGTTCAGTTTTAAGGTACGAGGTAGACTGTGATGTTGACAAAAGGGCCGGGATTCGTGCTTCGAACCGTCACGTGGAGGCCAAACCGTGACCTCTTGTGCACCAGATTATCATCATAAATACCTTTGAGCTTTCACCCTTCGTCCAACGGTAACACTCGAGATTTTTCATCATAAATAACTTTGAGCTTTCATTCATCCAACACTCGAGATTTTTCAGCCTTCGTCATTCCAAAAACACGTTAATTCGAAAACAATGTCGGGTTCGAGAGATCATTATCAAAAGCCGAAGCTTCCAGATTTGAATGAGGTGCCACATATCGAAGATTCGAACCAGGTTGAAGTAGTATATGTTTTATTATAACTTATTATTTGAAATATCTAACCATTATCTTTTTTAGAAATATTACGTATACGGGAGTCACCCTCCGTGGGGGGAGGAGGAAATCAACCCGTCGAACACATTTGCTCAAGAGGCGTACAACTCTTTATTTGGACCGACATGGGACGGTGAAGGGTACAGATATCCCCCTTGCAATTCTTACGAGCATGCCCCGAACACGTACCACTCATAAACAGAGCTGGATTACGGACATCCCCCGTACCAGTCAGAACTAGAAATTCCACATGTGTCGGATACTTTTAATGGGAATGACACAGATGAGAGTGACGGATCGGTTCACCTCAAAGAAAACCATGGGGACACCGCGGAGAATGATGAGGATGAGGATCGGATAAGAAAGGCTGCGGTTTCTTATAAAACCGATAAAGTACGAAGAGTTTTTATTCTTTTGTTTATTTATTTTTTATTTGTTTTATATATTATTTTTTATGTCTAGCTTTATAATTTTTTCAGTATTTTGATTCTCGTGAGGACTTGGAGAAGTGGGCTAAAATGAGAGAACGCGAGCATGGGTGCGTCATTGTGGTGGATCGGTCACGAAAAAAGGATATTGAACTATTATGCAATCGTAGTGGTAAACCTAAATTCACTGGCACAAGTAGGCGTACTGGGAGCATAAAGAAAGGATGTCTCTTTAAACTCGTAGGGAAGTACGTAGGAAAGAGTAACAGTTGGATGTTAGATGTGAGAAACGAGGCGCACAACCACGATCCTGTTGTGTACGAGGAGGGCCACGCGCATCTTAGGAAGATGACCGCCGAAGAAATTGATCTTGTCGAGAAGTTACACAGGCAGCACGTGCGGCCACGACATATCCATTCAGCCGTAAGGGAGCACTTTCCCCACAGCGTCTGTGTTGTTCAAGACATATACAATCTGACGTCGAAGTTTAGGGCTGAGGGGAGAAAAGGCATGACACCAATGCAGGAACTTGAAAACCTGCTACAATCTAAAGAGTTCGTGTATGAAACACGAACGAATGCAACTACTAAAGCCGTGGAAGATGTTTTCTTTTGTCATCCTACTTCGTATAAAATGTGGCGCGTATTCCCGCACGTGATGTTGATAGACACGGCGTACAAGACCAACATGTACAACATTCCGTTTGTTCAGGTTATTAGCGTTACGTCGACGTCGAATTCGTTTTGTATTGCACATGAATTTATATCGAGGGAACGGCATGACAATTTCACATGGGTATTGGAGCGGATCAGAGATATGCTCGATGGGTGTGTGGAGCCCCGCGTTATTGTCACAGAAGGGACCTGACCCTGATGAGCGCGTGTGACACAGTGTTCCCGAGTGCTACTAAAAACCTATGCAGGTGGCACGTTAGGGAGAATATCAAAAGACGGTGGAATATCCTTTTCAAAACCGACATGTGGAATGATTTTTCATACTGGTGGAAGACCTTGTGTTCTTCTCCCACAGAGGCATTGTACGATTACAATTGCAGAAAGATGGAAGAAAAGTTAAATGAAGATGGTAAACGTGGTAAGAATTTCATAGTTATTGTTACTCTAATAATTTATTTGTTCATTTTATAAAATTTGTTATTTCTTTCAGAGGTATGGGAATATATTTGGAATAATTGGTTGGTGCCATACAAATAGAAAATTGTTACTTGTTGGATGTACGACCGCCTTAACTTTGGTGAATTTACAACTAATAGGGTTGAAGGCCAACATGCCAACTTCAAGAGTTACCTCACAGGGACCAATAATACATTGCACACACTTGTCGGATATGTTTGTGACCTCGTGCGTGGCCAGGAGATTGAAATTTGTAAAACATTCAAGGTGTCTCATGTGAAAATTAAAAAAGACCATCGACTGCCATTGTTTTCAAAATTGCATTATAAAGTGTCCATTTTTTGTCTTAGCCTCCTTGAATCAGAGTTGACGAAAATGGAAATGATTCAGAAGTCTGGGGTTCATGTGGACACCAATTGTCCACGTCCATGGGCTTGCCATGTGTTTGTCGTTTGGAGAAATACACCCGAGAAGGTAATATTTATCTTAATATATTTTTATTATTGTCACACGATTGTATATTTTTCACTAGTAATTTAACCTTTAAATCCAGTCACAAGTATTCCACTCAATGCGGTAGATCCACACTGGAGGAAGCTTGATTTCGAGCCAGCGTACATCGCGCCGCCTGAACCCGACTACGATGTGAAATTTGATGACTTGAAACAAAAGGTTATGCGTCTCCCAACCCTCAAGTAAAGAAAAAATTGTTTAATAAAGTATTTGACTATTTGTTTAAGAGCAAGTCAAAAGTTAAAGAACCTGAGGTGCGTCATGACCGACGTGGTCGTTCAAATATTAAAGAGCAACAAAGAAGAGCGGACTCCAATACATTATAGTATGAGGCTGCTAGACACAACTCCTATACTTCCTCACAACAAACTATGCCTGACCCGGCGAGGCATAGCTCATATACCCCTCAGTTTAAAATGCCAAACGACCGTTCTAATCGGACAAAGGTTGCTTCAAATGTACCGATTACGGAGCTGCCTTAGGGTTTCCTTTAATATTGAAACCAAAGGACGTGATAAAGGTTATGAAGTTTAAGGATCAGCTGCCCCAATGGATTCACCGGTACGTTTCGACTATAAAAGATGTGCGGCCTGATGGTAACTGTGGTTTTCAGGCGATCGCGGTGGCTTTAGGGAAAAAGCAAAAAGAATGGGAATGGGTTAGGCGTCAAATGTTGTCGGAGATGGACAGAAACATATGGTATTGGCGGAGCAATTTGAACCGCGAGATGCCTGGGTATTATGATTCTGTTCGTAATAGCTTAAATTAGTTTGGCATGACTCAACCCGCACCCGATACCCATTGGCTAACTTTTCCGGCCCATGGACTCGTAATTGCGAAAACATTCACTTGTATTGTGCATCCTATTTCTTCATTTGATAGCCAGACATGGTTCCCGCTGAGAACAGTCCCAGAGCCATTATTCACCTATCCAGTTATCGCACTTGCTAATATTAACCAATATCACTTTATTTGCATACAATTGGAAGGAGATTACCCAATGCCCAGTGTGGGCTATCATTGGCCGAGATTTGCATATCAACAAGCACTAGAATGGCAAAATATGTATCAGGATCATATAAACAATTACGTTAGAATAATGGATCGTCAAAGAGGCACTAATGCCCCCTGTAAGTTATCATTCTCCGATACTTTATCATATTAATGAAGATCCCTTTATTTGATGATGATGATGATGATGATGACGACGACGACGACGATGACGGTTAGGTTTTCCCAATTTTAAACCATAGAGGTGAACATAGATTTGATAGGTTTTCCTAAATAGATTTGATAGGTTTCCCCTTATAGATTTGACAGATTTTGCCGTATGTGTAGCGTAGTATGTCGACGGTTTATTATTATTATTAGAAATAATAATAAATATAATAATAATAACAATAATAATAAGAACAATAATAATAATAATAGTAGTAGTAATAATAATAATATAATAATAATAAGTAATAGTAATAATAGAAATAATAATAATAGAAGTAATAATAATAGAAGTAGTAATAATAATAATAATAATAATAATAATAATAATAGTAATAATAATAATAATAATAATAAGAACAATAATAATAATAAGAACAATAATAATAATAATAGTAATAATAGTAATAATAGAAATAATAAACATAATAGTAATAGTAATAATAATAATAATAATAAGTAATAGTAATAATAATAATAATAGTAATAATACTAATAGTAATAATATAATAATAATAGTAATAAAATAATAGTAATAGTAATAATAATAATAGTAATAGTAATAATAATACCAATAATAATAATAGTATACATAATAATAATAATAGTAATAGTAATAATAGAAATAATAATAATAAAATAGTAGTAGTAGTAATAATATTATTAATAATAATAAAAAATAATAATAGTAATAGTAATAATAATATTAACAATAATAATAATAGTAGTAGTAATAATAATAGTAATAATAATAATAGTAATAATACTACTAGAAATAATAATAATAATATAATAATAATAATAATAATAATAATAATAGTAATAATAATAATAGTAATAATAATAATAGTAATAGTAATAATAATACCAATAATAATAATAGTATACATAATAATAATAATAATAGTAATGGTAATAATAGAAATAATAATAATAATAATAATAGTAATAATAATAATAATAATAATAATAGTAATAGAAATATTAATAATAATACCAATAATATGATAATAATAATTAACCGTCAACCATTAATTTTATAAACATTGTAAATAATGATAAATACGTATTTTTTCGCAGAGATGGATGCCGACGATGCTTTTATCCCCGGGATTGATGACTACCCGACGCTGCAGTTCGAGCAGGGGACTACACTGTACGAGCGTTCAGGACCCTGAGAGGACGAGCGCCAGCAACGGGGACCGTCTTGTCAGAGGAGTTCTTACAGCTCGTTGGAGAGCGCGATCGATTTTTTGAGATCATCAGCGAGGACGGCCCGTGGGAACAGCTGTTCAGGATGGGCGACCCTGCCCATCGAGAGCTCACCGTGGAGTTCTACTTCACCTTCACATTCCGTCCCCGTGAGCAGGGACTTGCGGAGCTGGACGAGGACGACATAGCGGATGGTCGTGCGCCCGCGGAGGTTACTTTCCGGTTGTTCGGGTCCCTCCACCGCATGTCACTTAGACGGTTCGCTGTCGTCAGCGGCCTCTATACGGAGATGGAGGTCCGACAGCCGATGTACACCACGGCCTTGATTCGCGGGGCCGACGACTCAGATCAGGTCTGGTGGCCTGCAATCGGCGACGGACCGTACGATGGTGATACGAGGTCCTCTCATATACGTGACCCTCTGTATAGATACATTCACCGACTGATCGCCACGTTCGTCGCTGGTCGTGGGGCGGGGACCGACAGGGTCAACGCCGCCGACCTTTTTTTTCTTCGGTGTGTACTCACACACCGACACTGCCACCTCGCGCATGCCCTTGCTGATTATTTTGCTAGTTATTATCACACGCAGTCGCGAGGGGCGTTGGTGGGCGGGAACATCATTCCCCGGATAGCTCGGGGCCTGGGGTACGCGCATGCCTTGTCCCAGCTCCCGCTACCTCCGACTCCTGTGCGCATGGTCGGCCGGACCACCACCACTGGGATGAGGATCGTTCGGAGGTTCCCCGACGGCACGTGGCACCTGCTCAGTAGATACCATGAGCTAGTGGCATGGGTGCCCGAGCCGTTGGTGGACCCACCTGAGTTGGCGGGGGCTGAGGTCCACGTTCAGGCTGCCCACGAGCCGCTTGGTGGCGGGGAGGATCAGCCCATTCCTCCGTCGCACGACCAGGACTCGCCCCAGCATCCTCAGCGCGTGTATCATGCCGTGCGACTGCCTGCTCACGTTATAGATATGCTTCAGGACACGCGAGTCAGGGTCACGAGGCTGGAGGATATGCTGGACTGGGTCATCCAGCACATGGTCGCCGACTATGCCGCCTCAGGTACACCGATGTTGTCACAGCCACCGAGGCGGTTATGCCATGACGGTGCTGGCCCATCTGGCGCGGGCGGGTCTGGTCAGGGCGGTGATCCAGAGATGACGGATTAGATAGGTATTTTGTTTGTATTTTATTTCTTTTGTATGTAAAAACTCGTTGTATATATAATATATATATATATATATATATATATATATATATATATATATATATATATATATGGTTGTGTTTGTTTGGTTGTTTCTTTGTTTGTTTGTTTTATATTTGTAATGTTGATAATGCTAATTGTATATGTTTGATAAAACTGATTTTTACGATTAGGTTAACCATGTGATAAAACAACAACCAACTTGTTTAATAAAAATTAAACACAAAAATTACTTGTAATATGATAAATTAATAATAAAAACAAAACACAAACTGTATGTTACGATTAGTTAACCGTGTGATAAAATAAAAAAAAAACAAACTAGTATGATGACTCAATTTAGAAAATATATACAATATGTCTGTATAATGACAACCGATTTTTACAAACTCGTAAAAAAATTAACACACAAACCGTCACATTAATAATAAATAAATAGTTGTAATATGATAAATTATTAATAAACACAAAACACAAACTTGTGAATTACGATTAGGTTAAACGTGTGATAAAATTAAAATAAAAACAAACTGTTATGATTAAAAAATATAGAAAATATATGCAATATGTCACGATTTGACCAAACCGTGACATATAGCCCCAAAACCCTAATCAATTCCCCATTAATTACATACCCAATTATTGCAACGGATCCCCAGATTAGCCTGGGCTCTAACTGTCACGGTGAGGCCTAACCGTGACAGTTAGGTCTCACACCCGACTGAACGGTCACGGGAGCCCTAACCGTGACCGTTTGAATCGGTTTAGCCCAGAAAAAACAGTGTGTGCAGAATTCCCCTTAATTTAAAACTCATCCGATCATAATCTGTCATCATATTTTTTTTTACTCTGGACACTTAAGTTCGTGAACACGGCATCTAACCCGATAGTTTCATGTTCTTATTGTTTTTCAATAAAAAGATAATTACATACGCTAGAAATATATAAATAAAAAAGGTCAATGTTTTTCATAAATTGTAAAATTGTAAAAAATATATTCTTAATATTTTAACTTTAACTGATTTAGATAACACATATCTACAACTCTGAAAGGGCTCCTTCATCTAAATCATTGCCTTGTTGATCCAATGGCTAATAAATAAGACTTTAGCACTCCCCACTCTCCATCATGAGATGTCCTATCAGGTAACATATCTTTTATGGAAAATTTAACATACTCCTACTCGTAAGTTACACACCACATATATACACTTGTTAATGATTGAACCTTAAATCTCATAAAATACATCTAAAGGCAAAACCTCTACCACCAACCCTAGTGGTCCTATCGCATAACAGTTATCTCTCATTCTTTCTATTTCTTTCATATACACTTACATATTGAAATACATTTTAAAGGCTTTTAAGTTTGTTCACAGATTGTAATTGGATGAGTCTTAATCTTGTTCATAGATTGTATTGGATGAGTTTTAATATCGTTCACAGATTATAATTGGATGAGTTTTAATCTTGTTCACAGTATTTTTTTCACATCCATGTTCACAGAAATCACAAATTTGAAAATTATTTAATAAGTATTGAAAACTCGCTACTTTTAATCTTGTCATGTGTCAGATGTAGCCTTTTTTTTATTTCTTCGTTTTGGGCACTTATCATTTAACTGAAATAAACTTTTAATGGAGATTATATCAGGATAACCCTAATGTTTTAATGGAATAAAAGTGTCTGAAACAGTAAAAAGAAGCGGCAATGACCGTTACAGGTTTAGTCCAGCCTGTAATCTGCACCCAGCCTGCCAAACTTAAAGATCAATGACACGAGAAAGCTTTTGAATGCGGTTCAACAAGAAGTCCCCTTGCTTGATAGTTGCTTGATAGATAGCGTTTTTAGTATCAGGACGATTGGTTTCTAGAACACCTGCCACTTTATCAATCTTGCAATGAAGTTTACCAGCTGCAATGAATCGTGACAGCTCCCTGATCACAACAAAAGATACGTGATTTTAACATTATCAATTACCAACAAAAAGTCATGTGCTTTGAGAAAATTCAGGGTTCTGCAATGATATCACATATGTGAAGGCCACATAAGTACTTAAAAGTATTTCATTAAATGCCCTTTTACCAAAACGGTCATCTGGGCATGTTGGTTTCATTTTTGTCCATTTTGATAACAAGGAGATGACATAAATGATCTTCAACTTTATAAAAATACAATAATTGTAAACTATAACATCTTGGCAACTCATATAAAAAGTATTTTTGTATTTTCAAAAAACTTAAGGGGCATTTTGTAACATGGCATGTTTTTTTAGCTTGCTTTGACATAAACAAAACTCGATACATACTTGCTTTGACATGACTTTACTTTAGTAAAAAAATTATATAGGTTTAAGCGTTTACGGATACTGTGATTTTTAAGTGGTTTTGTGTTTGGGTAAATGATCAAATCATTAAAATTCTACTAGTTGTCTAGTTAGATATTAAAAGACAGCCAAATGCACCCAACTTTAAGTAAACTGTAAAATCTGTCATTCCCGACTCACCGCAGGATAATTTATTAAAAAATGAAAATTTTAAAATTAAATGTGTATGCCATAAATAAAGATGCCGTATCATGAACAGGCATGATATGATCAGAACGGGTCAAAATCTCCTAATCCATGTATATTATTTAAGAGAACCAAGTGTCGCTGTGTCATCAACAACAATGACATGTTTTTCTATAAAAGAAGTCTAGATTTCCTACTTTTCAGTTTTAAGGGTGTTCGGGTTTACTTTGAAAAAGATTATCTGAGATTTCGTTATCGCGTTACAAATCCCATAGTCTGTTTTCTAAATGCAGTCCCAAACAGCCCCCCCTAAAAGATTCAAAGAGTCAGATACAAAATGAAGAATAGACTTACAGGTCAATGAAATCAATAGTCACTCCAAACGCCTTTGCCATTGCTTCTGTGGTGACACTCTTGTAAGATTCCAAGAACTGAGAATAGACAACTGTCCTTATCTCCCTCATGTAATACCGAAAGTGTGGATACAAATAACGATCCAGTTTAATATGCTCAGTAATCCCAGCTGTATAGCATATATAGAAAAGTTAAAATTGGAATCTTGATCACAGATTTGTGATCTTACAAGCCAAAAAGTTCCCAACTCAGATTATTTACATAAAGGTGGGCTATAGCTAGTAAGCGTATGAATGATACAATGTCCATTTAAGATCATAAATACAAGTATGATGCATAGCGGATATATTTACCAAAAGCTGAAAAAAATGAGCTGTATCGACACTCATACAAAGAGTTGATGAACTCGGATAAGTAGGGAATTTTTCCTATTACAGTCAGGATCTCAGGTGCATCGACAACCTGCATAGTAATAAGAGTTTTAAAGTGTCAGTGCTAGCGACCTGTGTGCTTATGTATGAGTCCAATTGGTTGTGCTTTATTTCAAACAGATCGAATTAAAAACTGTAGCTAAAATGGAACAGGTCGGGCGGGATGAAACTTTCCGAAGGTTGCTTTTAAGGAATACAACCTCGTAAATCGTTTTGTTTGAACTTATAGATCATTACTGCAATAATATTGTTTGATCATACTTAACATATTAGTCGATTATTTAAATGTAAACTGAACAATAGGTGTTTGAGGTTCAATCCACACCGACCCAGTCCATAATATAAAATGGCCTGCTTCAACCCAGTCAGCACATCTTGCCACCTCAACTAATAGGTATGAAACGTAGGTGCAACTAGTGTCGAGTTTAGGTTTGCAGGTTTGAGTTGGCGGGTTTGTATAACCCAACCCAAACACGAGTACACGATGTTGAAACGTTAAACCCTAACACGGACATCTGTAACCAGCGTAACCCGATTATCTAAATAGGCCCAGTGCATGCTGGGTTGCGAACTAAATGGCCTGTACAGGTTGGTCAGGTCAATGGACTAAACAATTGTAGACGAGTTTGCAGATTGAACTTATAAGTTATAACTTGCAAGTATGAATTCTAGATTTTATTGGGTTGATGGGTTGGTCAGGTGAACCTTAAAACAACCCCTTAACGGGTTAGCCATGTTGATCAGTTTACAATTTTAGCTCCAACCCTAACTTTCTACTTTGTGTTGGGTTTGTGCCAAGAGTTTGCCACCCCTAGTGAGAAGCCCATGCACACAGAAACCGAGGCTAAAAAGATGTAAAAGGAGGCATGCTAAGCCAAACCAAATAGAGAGCAAAGCATACCTTTTGCTTAAGAGAAACTCGATCCAATGATATAATGCTTGCAAGGACAGTGTAGAAAATGAAGGTGTCATAGGGGAAAAGTTCATAAGTAGTGAAAGTTGATATGGAATCCAGGAATAAATCAGTAGCTTTATTGAAGTTACGAGTAGACATGCAATACAAGCCTTCATACACTTTCAAACGGTTCTTCCTCTCCCAGTCACCTCCTTCCTCAAACAAGCTGCATGGAATATATACCTATTAAGTTAACAACTTAAATAAAAAAAATCGGCACAAAAAACACCGATCCCAGCCAGGCCCAGTCCAGTTATGGACTGCCGTGCTTGGAACAGGCTGGGTTTTTTTTAAGAAAAGGACCATGCTGGACCAGCCTGAGATTTTCAGGGTCCAGTCCCAAATAAGCCCACCTAGGACCAAGCCAAAAGAGAGCGAACAAGGCCATGTTTAAAGAGAGCGAACTAGGCCATGTTTTCCCTTTAGGAACGGGTATTATTTTAGAAAAAAACTTAAAATTGAACAAAAGGTGGTTGTGGTTCCTGACAACACTAAATTAACCATTCCAATCCAAACATATTATCCAACCGGCCAATCTGGCTAACTCTTACAAAAACTGCACTAAGAAATTTAAGCAGGTGAATAAGAATTTGAACTTACTTCTTTGCTTTATCAATGCTTCTAGAAATGAGATCAAATCCATATGGAAAAAACCCATTTGCAGAGCGTAAAACACCAAGTCCATCCTTTGGCCTACAGCAACTGTTTTGCCTTCTGTCACTTGAGTTGTTCTAGTGCCTTCTCCTGAATGCATCGAAAAAGAAGCTTGCACACTTAACATATTAACACTACACACACATGTGTGTGTGTAAATTACAGTAGATAGTTATTATCTTGCTGTCTACCTTATCACCGATTTTAATGTAGAACAAGGATTTTGCTAAATGGGCTTCCCGGACTTCACTTTCCCCTAGGTTTTCTTCAGCATCGGAAATCCTAATGAAAATAAGCAAAAAGCAATTAAGTATTATTACCAAAATAAGTCTAGAATTTTAATCAATAATACATAAAAGTAGTTCAAAATACGTGCACTTGCTTTATGTAGATATGCTAGATTGGTAACTAGTTGTCTTGTTTAATTAAACTTTCAGACAATGCTGTTTAGATTACTACACAAACAATGGTCCTATACATATATAGTGACACGAATAAATTAATTTTGACAAGTTCTACATGTTAGCATTATCTAAACCATTTTGTGGTTAAATATCACACTAATCAAGTAATTTAGGTCTATGGGAAAGATAAACTGCCAATGGTCCATGCCAATCCTTAATTTCCAGTTAACTTGAAGAGGTTGAGCATCATTTGCAGGCTAAAAACTAACTAGAACTGTAAAATGGGGCCGATTCAAGTCTAAACATTTGAGTCAAATGATCCACACAAAGGCAAGATAGAAGGATATGCTGGCACTTGACAAGAATCAAATTAAGCAAACAATTAGCGTATGTTGACTGGTTAGCTTATTAAGCAAACAATTAGCGTATGTTGACTGGTTAGCTTCTACTACCAGCTGAAACTATAAATGCCTCGAAAAATACACAATGCAAAAAAAAAAAAAAAAAAAACAAACAAACAAAGTTTTAGTGTAGCCTGCGTGGAATATAATAGCATGACATTATGTAATGATTATTACAACTTCAAATGGCAGAAACACATCAAAATCATATATTGTACATGTTGTTCTAACAGCTGACTATCCAATTCTAACCATACCGTATCACATAATCACATTCGAAACACAACGTGAAACACCCACTTAATAAGCATGATCCCAATACCCAACTCACGACATGTTCAACCAAACAAGTATCTACGCTTTCAAACAGGAATGCCAAACAAGACTTCATGCTTCTGTCAAAAGGCATTCCACTGAAGTGGATCCATTTTATAGCATGGTAATTCAATTTTGTTGTTAGTGGATCATTAATTGCACCTAGTATGCAGTTCATGATGTTAATCGTGCATTCGTGCATAAGTTTCCCATCATTTTCCTTGTCTTTAGAGTATGGCATGGTTGAAAAAGAAAGTGTTTGCTCATATTTAAAGGCTGACTAAAGTTTGTCAATATCCAAGTTCCAATCTGTTAAGTATCACAATCAGAGTAGGTTCCAGCGGAAGCAAACAAACACACACAATCACACAAAAGAAAGAGTAGACACGAGAGAATTATAGTGGTTCGGTCTAGGTGACCTACGTCCACTTTGCAACTAGGGTTTATATATTATTGTGCTCAAAGAATACAATTACATCAATGGGTCTATTTATAATGCTAGATTAGGGTTAGTAATTAAGGCAATAACTTAGGCTCCAAGAATTAACTAAATAAACCTAATTGCCTTAGGGCCGGCTGCCCTTGTTTCTGTTTGCAGCGAAAACAGGCCCGAACCAAGCCCGGTTCGGCCCAAAGCCTTCACAACCCAACAATCTCCCACTTGAAGGCTTTGCAAAAGTCTACAAACGCCGTCCAAGAAACCCAGATCCAGTAACTCCAGTATTCTTCATATCCAAAGTCTTCCAGCTTCATACCCATCAGCTAAGACTTCATCATAACCCCTAGTTGCACCCCCTCTCATCAAGTACATGAGGGGACAGTTGAAGCTCCCCCAAGCTCCAACCCATTCTCTATCTCAACTGGTATGCATGATCCACCAGCTCCAGAGATAACCCGAGAATCATCAACACTCTCCTCATTTAGCAAGACATCTACAGGAGAGAATTTAACAATCGGAGTAGTGGTCTTCAAAACCCAACGTTGTTTTATGACTGTATCCGAAACACGCCCCGTGCTCCCACTGTCACCAAACCTCTGACCTGGTTTAGACCTCCAATCCCGCTCAGCTTGAATCATCTTGGCACCAGGTTTCAGTCTTGCAAATTGAACCCTCTTTTGCCCTTTGACTCAACGAACCCAACTTTGTATTGAGGAACGCTCATATTTTCCTCAGCAGGTACTTCCACCATGTATAATCAGTGTTGTAAAAATCGGCCTAGGCGGCCGATTAATCGGGGATTAATCGGTAGTCGGCCCCTAGGCTTGTCGATTTCAGCTAATCGGCGGCATTAATCGCTAGGCGGTCCTAGGCGGAAGAAATCGGGATTAATCGGTGGTAATCGGCATTAATCGGTGTAACCGGAGGTTTTTTTCTAGGCGGTCAAAGTCGGTCAACGGGATATTTTGCTTTGCGCCGGCGATCTGCTCCGGCAACCCCTTATGCCGGCGACCTGCTCTGCTCCGACGACCTGCCTATGCACCAGCGACCTGCTCTCCAACAGTCCTTCCAAGTTCTAACCATCGGTTTTGGGTTAGTGATAATCTCTTAGACTCTTGGTGCTTGATAATTGGTAAATGGTTTACTAATTTTGCAACAAAACCTGAAACTTACTCAACAAGTGCAAGTTATTGTATATTATCAATTGTATATTGTCAATTATATATTGTCATATTGTGTATATTGTCAAAATGGTTTAATTATTTATGTTTGAAGTATACTAATCTTAACTATATATATATAATTTATAAAAATACATATAAAATCTTCAAACCGATTAATCCCGATTAATCCCGATTAATCCCGATTAATCCCTAGTCCCTACCTCGCCGACCTACTAGTGCCTAGCGATTTTTACAACATTGTGTATAATGATCCTCGTTTGTTTCCACGAGCAATAACCAAATTTCCTTTTGTTACTTTCCATTTACCTTTACCAAACTTTACTTTTTGTCCCTGTTCATCCAGTTGACTAACAGAGATAAAATTTCTCTTCAAAGCTGGAATGACCCTAACATTCTTTAAGTTCCAGTAGGTTCCCAATGGAGTTAACAGATTAACATCACCTATGCCCGTAACATTAAGAATATTACCATTTGCCATTCGTACCTTCCCAAAGTTGCCAACTTTTAGATTCACCAACGCCTCCCCGTTGTGCATCGCGTGAAACGAAGATCCAGAATCCATAACCCAAGAGTCCACACTATTTTCAGCCTCAAGTAGTAACGTGTCATCGTCACATTCATCCTCAACAGCAGTGTTTACTTCACCAGATTTTCCTTGCTTACGCTTTGGACATTGACTCTTAACATGGCCAATCTCATCGCAACTCCAGCACTTCACAGTTTGCGAGCTCTAGATGAACTCCTCCCTCGACTCCCACTGCTTTTGCTATTTTCCCTTCCCCTGCCAACATATAACAAACCAGAAGATGATCCACCACTAGTGCTTTTCCGGCGAGTTTCCTCACCTAGCACAATGTTCGAACCCCGTCAAATGTTAACCCATTGGTCCCCACAGAACTAGTAATAGCCGTTACAGTTCCAGACCAACTTTCTGGCAAAGAAGATAGTAATACTACAGCTTGAGTCTCATCATCAAACTTTATCCCCACAGAAGCTAACCTGGAGGTAATCGATTTGAGATTATTAATATGCTCCAAAACTGAAGTTCCCTCATTCATTCGAGTCATGAATAACTCCCTCATCAAGAACACCTTATTAGCAGCAGACGGCTTTTCATACATATTTGACAGAGCCGTCATTATACCACGAGCCGTGGTTTCGTGCATAACGTTAAATGCAACGCTCCTCGTCAAAGCCAATGTAATAGCCCCTCTAGCCTTCTTGTCCTTTGAGTTCCAAACTGCTTCTTCAGCTTTGCTCATTGTAGCCGGCTTTTCTTCCAGTACTACTTCCAAATCTTTTTCACCAAGCAATGCTTCTATTTGCATCTTCCACCAAGCAAAGTCTGTCCCATTAAACTTTTCAATTCGAACTCTCCCGTCTTCAGCCATTGCAAACGAGAAACGAATACAATCACGAAACAGAAACTGTAGTTGATGACCGCCGCGAAGAAAGATTAACCTTTGTAGAAAAAAAAAACCAAAGAACCAAAGCTAACCGAAGCCAAGCACACCTTCAGTAAAACCCCAAAACCCGAAGTACCTGAACCGGCAACTTCACCTGCAAAAAATCGGGTGTAGCCAGCGATTTCAAGGGGTTCGAAACAGAAACCCCTAATCGCAGCAGCTATCAACAGCCAAACAGCCCTTACGATCTCTCCTGGAAGGCGGCGACCCTAGGGTTTAATCAAACCCTAATTCGCAAACTCCACAGATAATCAGCAGCCCTGTTTGCGGTAGCACCACGGCCCTCTCGAACAGCCTCCTGCGATTTCAGTATGTAAAACCCGGTGTGTTTCCGAACCTCAGCTCTGATACCACTTGTTAGGTATCACAATCAGAGTAGGTTCCAGCGGAAGCAAACAAACACACAATCACACAAAAGAAAGAGTAGACACGAGAGAATTATAGTGGTTCGGTCTAGGTGACCTACGTCCACTTTGCAACTAGGGTTTATATTATTATTGTGCTCAAAGAATACAATTACATCAATGGGTCTATTTATAATGCTAGATTAGGGTTAGTAATTAAGGCAATAACTTAGGCTCCAAGAATTAACTAAATAACCCTAATTGCCTTAGGGCGGCTGCCCTTGTTTCTGTTTGCAGCGAAAGCAGGCCCGAACCAAGCCCGGTTCGGCCCAAAGCCTTCACAACCCAACACAATCTATAATTAAATGTTCCTCCATTCAACTTATATACCTCTCTAGTTATACAAAACACTATCCTCAATTAAACTAACATAAACTAAACTACTAAGGTCCCAATTCAGTGACTTAGGAGCAAAAATATACTATCAAGAGAGGGAAAAGGCTTAAGGATCAGATACTGCATGAGGAACAACCACCGACCACGTTTCATCAACTAAAGCGTCACATATGTACAATAGATATTCACAGTAATATAGTATAAGAAATTTTCAATATATCAACAGCACACAAACTTAAGGCATGTCTATTGGTCCATTCACAGACTTACTAGATTAGATCCTTCTACATGCCCTTAAGGTATAACCCCAGAATATGCACTCAACAATAGGCTGTCAACTGCAAGAAGACCTCATCCTACTCTTAGGCACTTAGCTACAAAATTTTTAATTCCTTCATACCACATTACTACCAAAATGCAATGTAAACCAAACTCCAATAGACAGGATTATAAATTTAATATCTTATATATTTGGAATTTCAATTCAACCTGCTCAGGTATGTCTGTACGTATATTGCACAAGTTCAACATAAAAGTAAAGTTTTAGCATTACATATACTTTCTCCTACGAGCATTGAAGCTACAATTACAGAATCACATGATGATCATACGATGCAACTACACTAATTTGAAAGATGATCTTACTTCTCATCAATTTTCTTAAGCTCCTCGTCATTCTTAGCACGCATCGAATCTAGAACCTTCTGGTCCAGCTCCAACACCGAGCCCGCAGTTAGGGCTTCGTACAAAGGCGCCATATCTGCAAAAAATGAAAACAATAAATTTCAAATTCTGATATACAATTCAAATAACACGCAAACAAAATCATCTGAGATATAACGACGTCAGTGATTCCGATCAAGTAGTTCCGGTTGTGGTTACCGTCGGCGACGACGGTGGACGTGACGTCATCACGGATTCTAACTTTTTCAATGTCGTCGACATCGGAGTGTGTGAGAAGAAATAGCTTGTTAGCTAGCACTAAGTGAGGTTGTTGTTTGCCTTCAGCATCGGCTTCCATGGTGATCTCTGGTTCTTCTTCTCCTCTCCGGTGAGGGGCTTTACAGTTTTTGAGCTTAACTTGGGGAAGGAGAAAAGTATTTATATATTTATATATAGAGTAAATATCGTTTTGGTGCGGTGGTTTTATCATTTTAACCGTTTCAGTTCAAAAAAGAATCTTTTGTCATATTATACTCTGTGGTTTCATTTTGGTAACGATTTTAGTCCTGACACTAACTCTGTTAGTTTTGTCTGTTAAGTCTAGGGATGTTTTGGCCATTTTACATCAAATTATATAAAAAATAATTATTAGCTATTTAATGGTGAGACACGTCACTTTGTCTTCAACATTATCTCTTCCACCGTCTCGAATAACCAGTCAGCCGCCACAATCTTCGGCAACCAGCCAACCACCACCATTGCTTCCAGCGACCTTGTTTTTCCAACCATCGATTCACTCTAATTGCAACACCACCACAACACCTTGACGACAACCACTCATCACCTCACCATTTGCCAAAAACCATCCAACAAAACAACTAAATCTATTTATCTTAAAATCTACAACCATATGCCCATATATCTGCCCCTATCATCAGCATTGTCTCCAACCTTTAGATCCCCAACTTTCTAATCATCAACCAACATCACCGCCACAAACCCTTACTGTCATCGTTTCTTGACCCAACAGTGCTACTTTGAACCACCACACCACTGTCAATTCAATAATCTTTGTATATGCAGATCTGACCCCAATTCGCATCAAGGATATGCTGTGGGGAAAGATGAAACTACCACACCACTGTCGCCAGACTCAACACCGTAATTAAACCATCACACCACTACGTTTCTTCTGCGTGTGTGTGTATGTAGATCTAACCACCATATTCGAATTGTCTGCGCGTGTGTGTATGTAGATCTGACCACCATATTCGAATTGTCTGGGCATGTGTGTATGTAGATCTGACCACCATTCGAATCGAACATGATCTGACCACCATATTCGAATCGAACATGGTCTGACCACCATTTTTGCTTCTACTATGTGTCTGTGTGTGGTGTAGATCCTATATGGGATTAGAGCAGAGGTCGGAGAAAGGGGAAGAAAAGGGTGAGGTGGGTGGTAGGTGATTTAGGTTTCAGATCTGATTAAAAGAAAGAGAGATACCATGGGTTATATGTAAAAGGACCAAAATACCCCTAGATTTAACAGAAAAAATTAACGGAGTTAGTGATAGGGACCGAAATAGTTACAAAAATAAAACCACAGGGCATGATATGACAAAAGATTCCTTTTTGGACTGAAATGATTAAATTGTTCAAACCACAGGGACTAAAAACGAAATTTACTCTTTTTATATATATATATATATATATATATATATATATATATATTCACTGTCTTTGAATGGTTTTCATTTGACTTAATTACACGGGTGGTCCATATGGTTAGGTCTGATTTCACTTTTGGTCCCTAACTTTCTGAAATTACAAGGTTGGTCCAATACTTTACACAAACGTAACAACGATGGTCCCTGAAACGGATGGACGTTAGTTATTGCTGTTAAGTGCGTATGAAATGACAAAAATACCCCCTTTCTCTTTTCTTCTTCTCATCTACACTACTCCTACCACCATTGAAGCCTCCACCTTCAACCACCACCCCCACCACCTTCAACCACTGTCACCACCACCACCATCTTCAACCACCACCACCACCACCCTTAACCTTCAACACCACCACCCTCAACCTTCAACACCACCACCACATTCAACCTTCAACCACCACCACCACATTCAACCTTTAACCACCACCACCTGCAACCTTCAACCACCAACACCACCTTCACTACCATCATCGGCACCACGTTCACCATCGTCACCACCAGCACCTGTAACACCCGGACCTCCATAGAGTCCGTTTAAGTTAAATAAACATGCGGAATTGGTCCCAGAAAATTTCGTTAACATTTAACTTCCAAAATATGTGTTTTGTGTCAACCGACACTCAAAAACGAAGTTTAACAATCCATTTACATACACACGTGATAGGAAGTTTCAAAATAATATTAACACGTTAGTTTCTACAAAAGAAACGTGTATGCAAGTCCCGTTCGATCCTTGTATGCCCCATCGATCACTTTAGCCTTCCGGTCCCGTAACACCTGAAAACACACGTTTAGACATCCATTAGTTCATAAGAACTAAGTAAGTACATTCTAACATTCATTTCGGGTCTTTACGGGGGTTTAAACGGACTCGGAACGCGTTAAAACGACAACCGACAAAAATCTGGAAATGGGGCCTACCGTAACTTACGGTAGCCACCGTAAGTTACGGTAGCCTCCATTTTTGCTACGGTGGTAACCTACTGGCTTACGGTAGCTCATTTCGCCCAGGAACCCACCGTAACTTACGGTACCACCGTAAGCTACGGTAGACCCTGCAGCAAAGTCATTATTTTTGACCCGTTAAGGGTCGTTTTGCGTTCCCGAATCACCCCTTTCGATCCCGATTGTTCCAAACACCTGGAAATAACATATTTCATCATATATGTGATTCCCACGGAGTTTCAACGAGTCTAACCCGACTCTTGGCAACATACCAAATTTTTCTATTTATTTGGTATTTAATTCCTTAATTAACCCGTTTATGGTTCGTTTGTTCTTTAGAGTTCCCGACCGTCCCGACAACCATGGAACCGATCTATTATAACATATTACATATGTTTGGTGAGTTCTTAGACCCAACCCATCCCATTTGCTTATCATAACGCAAATTTCTTTTTTATACCGAATTTGACCCTTATAGGGTCAAATCCCATTTTAATGAGCGGTTTGCCATTCTTTCGCGAACGACCGCTTTCCTTGGCATTACCCAACGTTCACACACATTGCAAATCGTAGGGATAACCCTTTACCCTAGTGTTCACACACGATGTGAATCACTTTAATCCGGGTTTGTCCTTTCTTCCCATTTCCATGGGACGGTCACGCACGTCATGACTCGTTCTGTTCCACAACCATGTGGTATAACACTAAAGTGTTATTTTCCTTTATGTTCACGCACGTCGTGAATCATTTGTCATAGAAGCTCACATACGGTGCAAGTCAACTATTTATCCTTTTTAAACGTTGTTTTCATTTTGTTTGAGCTTATGAGCACATGGTCACGCACATTGTGACTCATGCCTCTACTTTGTTATGCTCAATTTAAAGAATGTCTTACCTTGAGTCCGGAAGGTTTAAGTGGTCAATTAAACGTGTTCCTTGCCGGTTCCCTTGGATCCGCTTGCCACACCACTTCCTATTACCATTTTAAGGACCCATTTAACACATAACATTCATTTAATCACACATATGGTCTATTTGACCATTTATCACATTTAACCTACAATCTAGGCTTTCACATTGCACATTCTTGCAATTAAGTAGTTCATTCATGTTTTTCATCTCATTTAGGCATTTCATCAAACACCTTATGTGCATAACTTAACATATTGGTTATTTACTAGCTTTTAAACATCATCAAGCTAGTTTTACACCCAAATCACATAACACACATGTGATTCATCAATTTCAACCAAAGGTTATGCACCTAATCACATTTCTTACAAGAATGAACATGGATTCTACAACTAGCAACTAGTTTACATGAAGAATCCTTAGTTTAACCTTCTAGTAACTAAACCCATTTCCATGGTTCATGTAAATCTTCAATTAAGGAGCAATTACACATCTAGTTACCATAATACACACATACACATGATCATCTAGCACTATAACACTAGGATTTCATGTTTAAACCACCAATTTCTACACCCATCATGTGGGTGACGATTTTACCACCTCAAGAACATCAAATAACACTTACTTGTAGCTCTTGATGAGATGAAGAATGATTTCTAGGGCTCAATTTCGGATCTTGCACTTGAATCACCAACAATTTGAGAAATGAGGTGACAAAAACCCTCTTTCTCCTCTTCTCTTGAAAGAAACGTGAATGAGCATATCATGCTCACCAAATGTATGGCAAGTCATACATATCCATGTTTAAGTTTCCTCAATTGGCAAGATCCACCCCTCTAGTATCATTTTTCATGTTTCCACCACTATTAACTAACTAGTAAATCTTCTAGTTAAGTCTTAAATATTTACAATATTCAACACATGATACATTAATTGTATTTTAATTACATAATACCAAATTCGGGTCGTTACAAGTCTCCCCCTCTAAAGAGAGTTTCGTCCCCGAAACTTTACATACTAATCAAATAGATGAGGATAAGACTTCCTCATTTCATCTTCCGATTCCCAAGTGGCATCGGATCCCTTACGATTCTTCCATTGTACCTTCACCTGATTGAGTGTCTTGTTTCTCAGTTGCTTGACCTTTCTATCCAAGATAGCCACCGGCTTCTCGATATAGTTCAATCTGTCATCAACTTCCAAATCCTCGTACGGAACATAGGCCGACTCGTCAGCCAAACACTTCCTCAAGTAAGATACATGGAACGTGTTGTGAATTCCTTGAAGCTCTTCCAGCAATTCCAACCGGTACGCAACTTTACCCACACGTGCGATGATTTTAAATGGCCCGATAAACCTCGGACTCAACTTTCCCCGTTCCGGAATCGTATAATACCCTTCCATGGGGAAACCTTTAACAAAACCAAATCGCCCACCTCAAACTCGATGGGTCGTCTACGCTTATCCGCGTAAGCTTTCTGACGGTCTTGCGCCGCCTTCATGCGAGCACGGATTTGCTTAATCTTTTCATCCGTATTCATTATCGTATCGTGGCCAGCGAGTTCCTGCGGACCCATTTCTCCCCAACAATGGGAGTTCGGCATTTTCTTCCATATAAAGCTTCATACGGAGGCATCTCGATGGTGGAGTGGTAGCTATTATTGTAAGAAAATTCCGCCAGAGGCAAATACTCATCCCAACTACCCCCAAAGTCAAGAACACACGCTCGTAGCATATCTTCTAATGTTTGAATGGTTCTTTCACTTTGTCCGTCGGTTTGGGGATGGTATGACGTGCTTAGCAATAGCTTTGTTCCCATCTCCGCTTGAAATTTCCTCCAAAACTTGGAAGTAAACCGTGTGTCTCTATCGGACACAATCGACACGGGCACCCCGTGTCGTGACACTATTTCGTTCACGTAAACCTCCGCCATTTTCTCCGAATTGTAAGTCTCACGAATAGGAAGGAAATGAGCGCTCTTGGTCAATCGATCGACAACAACCCATATCGCATCGTACCCTTTCTTTGTTCTTGGAAGTTTAGTAATCAAATCCATTGTCAACTTTTCCCATTTCCATTCCGGAATATCCAACGGTTGCAATTCACCATGAGGTTTTTGATGTTCCGCCTTCACTTGCAAACAAGTTAAGCATTTCTCCACGTATTTGACAATATCGCGTTTCATGCCCGGCCACCAATAGTTAACCCGAAGGTCTCTATACATCTTAGTCGCTCCCGGGTGAATTGAATACTTGGATTATGGGCTTCATCCAATAGATCATTCTTCAAGGTACAAGTAGGTGGTATCCAAACCCGACCCCATCTTGTTTTCAATCCTTGACTATCATCTTCCAAGTTTTGAGTTTGACCTTTGATTCGATTTTTCTTCAAATTTTCTTCCTTTAGCGCTTCAGTTTGTGCTTCCTTAATTCGTTCAACCACTTCGGATATAACGGTTATCTTCATTGCGGTTATTTTGATAGGAGTATGATCCTCCTTTCGACTCAAGGCGTCAGCCACGACATTGGCCTTTCCCGGATGATATAGGATTTCACAATCATAATCCTTTAGCAATTCCATCCACCGCCTTTGTCTCATGTTTAACTCCTTTTGCGTAAAGAAGTACTTTAAACTCTTATGGTCCGTGTAAATCGTACACTTTACACCATATAGGTAATGCCTCCAAATCTTTAACGCGAACACCACCGCGGCTAGTTCAAGATCATGGGTTGGGTAGTTCTTTTCATGCACTTTCAGTTGTCTCGAGGCATAAGCGATCACCTTGCCCCTTTGCATTAGAACACACCCAAACCGGAGTAGGAAGCATCCGAGTATACCACAAATCGTCGGTTCCCTCGGGTAAGACAAAACCGGAGCTTGAGTCAATTTCGACTTTAACTCTTGAAAGGCTTTCTCTTGCTCTTCACCCCATAGGAACTTCACCTCTTTCTTGGTAAGCTTGGTTAAAGGAGAAGCAATCTTAGCAAAGTCTTGAATGAATCTCCGATAATATCCGGCTAACCCAAGAAAGCTTCTAATCTCTGTGGGAGTCTTGGGTGGACTCCATTTGGTCACCGCGTGAATCTTTGTGGGGTCTACGTGTATACCTTCCGAGTTTACACATGACCCAAGAATTGTACCTCTCGCAACCAAAGGCACACTTGGAGAACTTTGCGAACAATTTCTCCCGACGAAGCGTTTCGAGAACTTCACGCAAGTGACAAGCATGATCACCTCCATTTTTAGAATAAATAAGGATATCATCTATGAATACAATGACAGATCGGTCTAACATGGGTCGGCACACCCTATTCATCAAATCCATGAATGCTGCCGGGGCGTTTGTCAGCCCGAAAGACATCACAAGGAACTCATAATGCCCGTATCTAGTACGAAATGCCGTCTTGGGGATGTCTTCTTCCCTTACCTTCAACTGATGATAACCCGACCGTAAGTCGATTTTCGAAAACCACGATGCACCTTGCAACTGATCGAATAGGTCATCAATCCTAGGCAATGGGTAACGGTTCTTAACCGTCACCTTGTTCAACTCTCTATAGTCGATACACATCCGAAGACTTCCATCCTTCTTTTTCACGAAAAGAACCGGTGCTCCCCATGGCGAAGTACTCGGACGTATGAACCCCTTGTCTAAAAGATCTTGCAATTGTGTCATTAACTCTTGGAGCTCCGATGGCGCCAAGCGATAGGGAGCCTTTGCAATGGGTTTAGCTCCCGGGGTTAGGTCGATTCGAAACTCGACCTCCCGTTCCGGTGGGACTCCCGGCAAATCCTCCGGAAAGACATCTGGAAAATCCCGAACAACCGGAATATCTTCCAACACTTGAACTTTCGTTTCCGTGTCTATTACATAGGCTAAGAACGATTGTCCTCCATGGCTCATGTATTTCATTGCTTTAACCAAAGAACATAAAGCTACGCCACCGCGTTTTGCACCTTGGATTATTACCTCATAACCACTCGGAGATAGCAATTGGATGCACTTGCGATTGCAAACTATATTGGCGTGGTACATGGAAAGCCAATCCATACCAATTACTACATCAAACTCCCCGAGTGTCATGGGTATTAAGTCGACCGAATAATCCTCACTTTCGATGGTAAGTATGCATTTCGATAAACATTGAACGCTAAGAACGTTTTTGAATCCGCTACCTCAATCTCTAAAGGACTAGGTAAGTTGTCTAACACCATGGAAAAATGACTCGCAAATTTAACCGAAACAAACGATCTATTAGCACCCGAGTCAAATAGCACATAAGCAGGTAGTGAGTTGATGAGAAAGGTACCCGTCACAACGTCGGCTATAGATTTGGCTTCTCCGCCGTAATCAAAAAGGTTCTCGCCTTAGCTTTTCCTCCATCACCCTTTTTCCCCGAACCTTGAGCATCCGAGGATTGACTTGTACCATCCTTCTTGAGTTCCGGACATTCGCTCTTTTTGTGGCCCGGTTTGTAGCAGTTGTAGCACACACTTAGCGGGCTTGTGCATTGAGATGTCGAATGACCCGACTTTCCACACTTGAAGCAATTTTTAGATTCGTATCTACAAACTCCCCCATGCTTCTTTTTACAAATCTTGCAATGTTTGGAGTCTTTGTCGTTCCCAAACTTGTTTGATGAGGATGAAATCTTGGCTTTCTTAGACGAACCCGTCTCCGTTTCAGCCGCACGCTTCTCCCCACGATCAACTTGCCTTTTCAATTCCGCTTCCCGATCCCTAGCACAATCGATAAGCTCTGCTAGAGTCTCACATTTGGACGGTGTAAGAAACTCTCGATACTTGGCACTCAACATGCCATAGTAGTGGTTAATCCACATCCTTTCATCCTGGAGCAACTGTGGGCAGAACTTGGCTTTGTCATAGAAGATGGCCGTGATGGTATCAAACTTTCATCTTTTTGTCGTAACTGTAGGAATTCTTCCGCTATTCTGTTGATAGCGGCTTGTGGGCAAAACCGCTTTGTGAACAACTTCTTAAATTCTTCCCAAGTCATACTTTTGATACCTTCCCGCCCCTTCTCATCCCGTTGCAATTCCCACCAGTCTTTAGCTCGTTCCCGGAGTTGGCTTGCAGCAAACCTCACTTCATCAGATTCTTCACAGTGTGAGGTTTCAAAGGCACTTTCCATATCTTTGATCCACCTTTGACTAAGTAGTGGATCTACCTCACCCTTGAACGTTGTAGGGTGCATGCAACGAACTCCTTATAGGTCACTTTCTTTGTTGGCCTTTCGGTTTCTTTGTCAGCCTTCAGAGCCACAAACTCTTGTTGAATGAGATCCCGTAGATCTTTGCGTACATCCTCGATGTAGCCCGGCAATAAAGCCTCAAAAGCCTTGCCAACTTCCTCCTTGATCATTTCCCGTGTTGCATCATCGGGATGGGTCTCGTGATTCTCTATATTGATCACGTGATCGTCACCAGCCATGACCTAAGACTGTGACAATTAACCTTTACGTTAGTACCATGTACGTAATCTATAGCATATACACTGATGCTTATGATTCTACTATCACTAGGGCCTAACCCTATTCACACCATACCCATTTCCATCCTTAAGTTTAAAACAACATCCCTAAGAGTCCATTCGCGTGCTTTGATTGTTGTTAGACTGGCCAGGCCTAACAACAAGCTCACCACACGGATGTCTTCTTAGTTCCTTTATTCCAAACTCAAGTCAAGAAGCTAGTTCAATCAATTCATATGGTACATATCATACATATATCATACATGTGTCAAGCTTGTTACGTTATAAACGGCACACTAACCTTGTACCTTTAGGCTCAGTGATCGGCTTCTGGATCGAACATTTGCATTTCTCATATCTAGAGCTCAAAAGTTTGAGTCCAAGTGTTCGCGACGCACTTGAATCTCTCAAACCGTTGGCTCTGATACCAACTTGTAACACCCGGACCTCCATAGAGTCCGTTTAAGTTAAATAAACATGCGGAATTTGGTCCCAGAAAATTTCGTTAACATTTAACTTCCAAAATATGTGTTTTGTGTCAACCGACACTCAAAAACGAAGTTTAACAATCCATTTACATACACACGTGATAGGAAGTTTCAAAATAATATTAACACGTTAGTTTCTACAAAAGAAACGTGTATGCAAGTCCCGTTCGATCCTTGTATGCCCCATCGATCACTTTAGCCTTCCGGTCCCGTAACACCTGAAAACACACGTTTAGACATCCATTAGTTCATAAGAACTAAGTAAGTACATTCTAACATTCATTTCGGGTCTTTACGGGGTTTAAACGGACTCGGAACGCGTTAAAACGACAACCGACAAAAATCTGGAAATGGGCCTACCGTAACTTACGGTAGCCACCGTAAGTTACGGTAGCCTCCATTTTTGCTACGGTGGTAACCTACTGGCTTACGGTAGCTCATTTCGCCCAGGAACCCACCGTAACTTACGTACCACCGTAAGCTACGGTAGACCCTGCAGCAAAGTCATTATTTTTGACCCGTTAAGGGTCGTTTTGCGTTCCCGAATCACCCCTTTCGATCCCGATTGTTCCAACACCTGGAAATAACATATTTCATCATATATGTGATTCCCACGGAGTTTCAACGAGTCTAACCCGACTCTTGGCAACATACCAAAATTTTTCTATTTATTTGGTATTTAATTCCTTAATTACCCGTTTATGTTCGTTTGTTCTTTAGAGTTCCCGACCGTCCCGACAACCATGGAACCGATCTATTATAACATATTACATATGTTTGGTGAGTTCTTAGACCCAACCCATCCCATTTGCTTATCATAACGCAAATTCTTTTTTATACCGAATTTGACCCTTATAGGGTCAAATCCCATTTTAATGAGCGGTTTGCCATTCTTTCGCGAACGACCGCTTTCCTTGGCATTACCCAACGTTCACACACATTGCAAATCGTAGGGATAACCCTTTACCCTAGTGTTCACACACGATGTGAATCACTTTAATCCGGGTTTGTCCTTTCTTCCCATTTCCATGGGACGGTCACGCACGTCATGACTCGTTCTGTTCCACAACCATGTGGTATAACACTAAAGTGTTATTTTCCTTTATGTTCACGCACGTCGTGAATCATTTGTCATAGAAGCTCACATACGGTGCAAGTCAACTATTTATCCTTTTTAAACGTTGTTTTCATTTTGTTTGAGCTTATGAGCACATGGTCACGCACATTGTGACTCATGCCTCTACTTTGTTATGCTCAATTTAAAGAATGTCTTACCTTGAGTCCGGAAGGTTTAAGTGGTCAATTAACGTGTTCCTTGCCGGTTCCCTTGGATCCGCTTGCCACACCACTTCCTATTACCATTTTAAGGACCCATTTAACACATAACATTCATTTAATCACACATATGGTCTATTTGACCATTTATCACATTAACCTACAATCTAGGCTTTCACATTGCACATTCTTGCAATTAAGTAGTTCATTCATGTTTTTCATCTCATTTAGGCATTTCATCAAACACCTTATGTGCATAACTTAACATATTGGTTATTTACTAGCTTTTAAACATCATCAAGCTAGTTTTACACCCAATCACATAACACACATGTGATTCATCAATTTCAACCAAAGGTTATGCACCTAATCACATTTCTTACAAGAATGAACATGGATTCTACAACTAGCAACTAGTTTACATGAAGAATCCTTAGTTTAACCTTCTAGTAACTAAACCCATTTCCATGGTTCATGTAAATCTTCAATTAAGGAGCAATTACACATCTAGTTACCATAATACACACATACACATGATCATCTAGCACTATAACACTAGGATTTCATGTTTAAACCACCAATTTCTACACCCATCATGTGGGTGACGATTTTACCACCTCAAGAACATCAAATAACACTTACTTGTAGCTCTTGATGAGATGAAGAATGATTTCTAGGGCTCAATTTCGGATCTTGCACTTGAATCACCAACAATTTGAGAAATGAGGTGACAAAAACCCTCTTTCTCCTCTTCTCTTGAAAGAAACGTGAATGAGCATATCATGCTCACCAAATGTATGGCAAGTCATACATATCCATGTTTAAGTTTCCTCAATTGGCAAGATCCACCCCTCTAGTATCATTTTTCATGTTTCCACCACTATTAACTAACTAGTAAATCTTCTAGTTAAGTCTTAAATATTTACAATATTCAACACATGATACATTAATTGTATTTAATTACATAATACCAAATTCGGGTCGTTACAGCACCATACCACCCACGTAACACCAAGAGTAGGGTTTCACTCATCTTGATTTGGGGTTTTTTGTTTCTAGGGTTTCTAAATATTCCTTAGATTCAAACAATGGAGGCGGCGGTGATGGTGGTGGCGGGAAGCACCCGTGGTGGTGGAGGCGGGAAGCACCCGTGGTGGTGGAGGCGGCGGTGATGGTGGTGGATGAAGGTGGTAGCGGGTGGGCTGGAAAGATGATGATTCAGGTGGAGAAGGGTATTTTAGTCATTTAAAAAAATTAACAGTCAAAGTTAACGTCCATCCGTTTCAGGGGCCATCGTTGTTACGTTTGTGCAAAGTTTTGGACCAAACTTGTAATTTCAGAAAGTTAGGGACCAAAGTGAAATCAGGCATAACCACAGGGACCACTTATGTAATTATGTCTTTTCATTTCAAGTGTTTACTTTTGTAGCAAGCCTCTTGGCACTTTAACACAAGTACACGAATGGTTCAATGTATGTGTTGTAACGGTGCCATTGACGTTATTAAGTACAATTACGTACAAAAAAACATATGAATTTGAAGATACTGTGGATTGATTTGAGTAGTGAAACTTAAAAAAAAAGTGCGCCATGACGATATATATGTTATTTAAGAAAAAAAACAAACTTGATTGCAACATGTTTTAAATAAATTTTATATTTAAATTGGCTCAGTTATGAGGTAACTTTATGTTGAAACATAAATTGGCTCAGGAGATAATTTTATGTTGAGATGTGATGGTCACATCGCAATTTTGTATTCAAAACTTAAGATTAAAATTATTGTTTTTAGGAAACCATATCTGTAAACAATTGTTTGTTTTGTTGATAGAAAAATTAATTTATAAGAGTTAGAAGTGGTTGGATTGGTAGGCTTGAGTTAGGGTTCAAAACTTATTAGATTCGTCTAAGTCAATACAAATCAATTTTCATCTGTTTTTCTTTATTAAAATTCCATGTATCATAATATGGTGATATGATTATTAAAAAAAAAATACTATCGCCACGAATGCGTATTATATATATCGATGTTTAAAAAAATTAGATTAGATTTTTAAGCTTCATTAGTTAAAAAAATACTATCGTCACGAATGCGTATTATATATACTCGTATTGTATTTCAATTTTCAATTTTGTAATGGTTGCGAATATAGGTAATGAATTAAAAATAAACGTTTCTTTCTACATTTGAAAACTGGAGTTTTAAGCTGTTTTGTTACTTTTGAAAAGTTTTCAAGACTTGACGGGCCATTAACATAAACAACCAGAACATACGGGGGCTAAATGTAATCATAAAATGTTCATTTTAGCCCTTTAACTTTGTAACATGTTTCCAATTTAGATTACATTTTCACCTCCATATTCATTTTCAACAAAATTTCATCTCCCTGTTGAATTTGCCAAAATCCAGCATAAAGGAAAGAAGATCGAAACTATTTTGAACCAAAGTGATGACTATGCGAAGCGTTAGTGCATGTAAACTCATATTCGTATTGATTTCTCTTCAATCAGTGATTCGGGTGTTCGCAATTACGCAGGTCTCTTTTCCCCTAAATTTCTTTATGTATCTGAATTAAATCGAATAACTGCGTAATCCTTTCATGCTGTTTCAAGTTCTAGGGTTAATTTCATATACAGATTTTGTTTAATCAAGTTTTTGGTTGTTTATTGATGCAAAGCACACGAGCTGTAATGAAGAAAAAATGAGATGTTGGTATAGCTGATTGACAGCGGTAGTTTGAAATAGAGTGTGATTTGTGGGAGTTTTAAGCTTACTGTTTCATAATTTTTGGTTTATGTGCTGAGACTCAAAATCCAATTTGATGTTCTTGATTGTGTTGTTTGAGGATCTTAATTAACAGATTTTTCAAAGATACGTATCAATCAGATCACTTTAGGGTTATGAGTATTTGAGTACATGGTAAAAAGATTGAAAGATGTGATAGTTTGTGCATCTTTTTTCTTTCTTTTTTTGTTAGTTTTTAGGATTCTATCTTTTGGAACACATTGTTCATCATAATCAACGCATTTGTCCTGGAAAAAATTCCACTTTGTAGATTTTAAATTTCAATGTGATGATTTGAAACTAACTTCTTGTTCCTTAGGTAATCTTTCTATTTATAAAAACTATGTGAAGTTGATAATTGTAGTTTGTATTTGATCAGACCCAACTTTGTTTAGCAATTACATGATATAGTCTCTCATTACATATGTATTAGACAGTTCTGTATATTGGAGTACTGGTGATAACTATGTGAAACATGTGCCTTTTAGCGTTTTCAGGATATATATGTTGAGTTTTGATATTCCTGTCACTATGGTAGAAACAAGAAAATTGAGTCAGTGAAGGTTTTCTGTAACCCTTTTCTTGTATGCATACATGAGGCACGGGCACATGACATTATCAATCATAACTTGGCCTTTCTGCGGCTTCTGCTTTTTAAATTTAATACAATTGTCTTTGCTTCAGAGTTCAGAAGAACATACTCGTGAAATTCACTGTTCCAGGGAAAGAAGTAGGGCTGCATACAAAATTATTGAGGAGGTATTTACCATTTCAACATCAGTAGCTAGTTACCTTTGGTTGGTATCTACTATTGACACTAACCTTGTTCAATCTTCACAACTAAGGTGCCAGTTTTAATAATTAAACACTAAAGGAGTAAACATGTATTTTGTTTCAAACTATGCAGTATTTGATTCCATTCGTTGAACAAGAAAATTACCAATTGTCACATAAGTGTAAGCTTCATCCTGGCAATGACATATTTAGGGAGCAAGAGGAACACAAGATTCACGTGGACGTGAATGAATGGCGTTGTGGATATTGTAAGAAAAGCTTTCGAGCAGAGAAATTTCTTGATCAACATTTTGACAACAGACACTCCAATCTTCTAAATGTTGTATGTGCAATCTGTTTTCGCATTTATATGATACATTATGATGCAATATTTGCCTTCTAATTTGATGTAGATTGGGTTATGACCCTCTCTTTGTTTTCATTAACTAGTGATAAAATCAACAACTACTAGCACTACAGTCTTCTAAATGTTGTGTGTGATCTGTTTTACCATTTTTAGTTTATATATTACTGGTTTAAGCTGAAGTTTTCTACAATCCAAAAAGCTATGTTTCTCTTTAAGTTCAGTAACATGCATCTTTTTCATAGTATGTTTGCACATCTAGTTAATTAGCACTAGCTTGTGTTCTACCCGCAGATCCTTAACTTCATCTTTTAATAAACTTCATGCGCATATATAGGTGAAATACCCTTTTATTTAGAGTAGAAACTGGGAATGGCAATACCCATTTATTTATGGGCAGGTCCTTTTACTATGTTTTGTCTATGATGGGTCAAATGGGTAAATAAATGTAGCTTAAAAGTAAAAGTTGAATGGGTCTAACCAGTTGACAGTTGCCCAAATTGTATTCATATGCATAAACCTGTGTTATTTATAAGAAGTTGGATTGTAAGTCGAATACAATCCAAATATTAAAAAAAAAAAATTACTCTAAATAGTTACAAAAAAGAAAGTTATTTGAGCATCGTAACTGAAAATCCCTTTAAAAAAGTTACAAATATTAAACAAAAAATGGGTGACCCAACCCGCACAAAAATTACTCATTTTGTCACCCACCAGCATCGTAACTGCTTTTAAGTCCGACAGAATATTCTTTACATTGCAACTATTTGAGCATATGTCGCTTAAAGCTTATTTTTCACTAGATTCATTGTATCTGAGATATATGTATATTTTTTCCTTTGAATTTCAGAGTCACAATAATTGCTTGGCAGATCTATGTGGAGCATTGCACTGTGACCACGTAACGAATTCTGCTGTTCCCAAAACAAAGTGTAACCCTGCAGCTGCAGCAAGAAACCGTCACTTATGTGAGGTTGTTCACTACTACCTTTGATCAGATTTTTATTACAAGAGTATATAGATTTAAATGACTGGTTTTAATGCAGAGCCTTGCAAACACCTGTTTTCCCATTCATCAAGGTCCATCAGCAAGTCGACTTCACGGTAACCATTTGATGTTTATATCAAGGGTGGGATTGAGTGCCCTTTTATTAGAGGTGGCATCGACCCATGTACTTATAATGTTTAATTGGGGTTATGCTTAATCTGTAACAAGAAGTCAAATGGGTCAGACATTGTCCGAAGTGTATTTTTGTCATTATGACCTAAACCATTTCACTCAAATTAGAGTTTTATGGAAATACTATAATTTACATCAATATAAAAAGTTCAGGATTTGGGCAAAAATTGTTTCAGAAAACCTAAGATGACCCAGTCTTAAAAGTGCCTTTATATTCCATTGCTGGATCTGCCCGTTTTGCCAAACTTCTAGTTTATATGGATCTGTATGCTGTTTTTACCATTTACATTGAAGGAGACCTTGTCATTTCGCAGAACTATTTTTGCGCCAGTTTTGTGATGCCCATACTTGTTCAGGCAGCATCAAGCCTTTTCTTAGAGGTGGCAGGGTAAGTAACTTAGCATTCACTCTTACAATATTTAATATGCTTTGTTTGATGAACAAGATCTACCAATAATTAGATGTTAGAACATAGAAGTCTAAATAAGTTATAGGATGGCCACATTGAGCATATGATCTATTAAGGTGAAAACTTACCCTTTTAATCATGTTGGGTTGATTTGGTTGGTTTCCATCAAAAACATGTTACCATTAGAAAGAAAACATGTAGCTAAAAGGGGAACATGTCAATTCATGTCATGCTGGCTGTATAACTGATTGCTCAAGAGTAAATTAAAATTAATTAATTGCCACTTCTTACCTAGTTTGACATGCTTTAAATTCTATTTCACAACCCACCTCTACGTTTTTCCATAGCAATCAAAGGCTCAAAGCACAAAGCACAAAGGGTGAGCTTGTTGCCTAGGCGCAAGGCTCTTAAAAAGTGCGTACCCAGGACAAGCAAAGTGCACGTGTGCTCCAGGCCATTTCTAGCTGTTTTAGACATTGTTTATGCTGGTTTAGGCTGTATTGAACTTGTTAAGACTGGTTCAGACAGGGTTTTTTATGCAGATTTTGTCCTGGTGTTTCCAGTTTTTTTTTGCTTTTGCTCTTTGCGGGCCTTGTGGCACGCAAAATGGTTTTGCTGTGCTGCGCTTAGGTTCAGACAGTTTTTTTGTAGAATATGGCGGTTTCAGACTACTATACTTGTTTCACAAAAATGTATTTTTGGTCATTTTGTCTATTAGTTTCTTAAATAGTTAGCACTTAAAATATATGCATATCTTTTATAGCAGAACTTATGGTTATAATAACTACATACAACATAAGCACATCCAGCAATACTCTCTATAACTCCTATCACTCAGCTGGTTATATGATTGGATTATTAAATATCACATATTCACTTTTAAAACACACATCCAAACACTTTTACTAAAAATCTACAAACATCTGCTCAAAGATGCATAGTCAAATGGCCAGCGGTAATCAAACCCAAAAAGCCCAGTTATAATAGGCCAAGTCATGCAACCAGCTAGGCCTAATGGACCTCTATCGCTTTGTCGTTTCATTGGGGAACTGATTGTAACCTGGTTTAGGAATTAGGAAGAACACCATGTTTCGGTCAAAGGCCTGGTCAAGACCCAAATAAAGGCTATTTGGTGATTTTGCAAGTATAAGTATAGAGAGTTATTTAGGTAGTGTTTGTTTTTTTTCAAAAAGCTCTTCCCCACCTCTTCATCTGCGCGCACGCAGACGCTGGAAGACGTTTTGAGAGGGCAGACTGTTTGATTTCCGGAAGATTTTTCATTAAAAAATGTCTTTCTGGGGTCTGCATGACGCGGACATAGACCATTGTCTTCACAAGTCTTCAAACCTCTTCTCCTACTCCTCCTTCACAATCTAACCTAAAAAGAAACATCTGAGCTCTAAAATCACAGCTTGTCATTCCTCCTTCATTACCAGCTGCAGCCACCATCATCCATGTTCGCAACCTCCACCGCCGGCGCTCCTTCAGCCGGCGGTGCTCCAGCGGGCGGTAACGTTCGGCATCATCAACAGGATAATAATCCTCTTCATCATCGTTTGCTTCATCACCATCGACGGCACCTGCAAACGTCGATCTCACTGAAACCCCACTTCAAATTCGAATAATTCCCACAAAAACAACACAAACCCTCATCGGAATCCGATTCAACAGCCCTAAAACGACGGTGGTTCATCACCAGATCTATAGTTCACTATTGTTTCTGTTCTTGACGATTGGGTGTAATCTTGGTGGGAGTTTAGGGCACCAGTAGTGTTGATTTGATTGTTATAATACTTGAAAATATTGTTTGTGTATGAAGATTGCTGATGATTGTTGGCACTTTCTGCAAGCTTCATGTCATTGTTATTCTTGATGTGTTTTTAGGGTGCATGTACCTGAACGACATTAAAGAAGAAGAGTTGTTTAAGTTAAAAATGATCAACCAACGTTCAGTGCTCTCTTTCTCTCTCGTTCAGTGCTCTCTCTCTCTCTTCCAACGTTCATATCACCGGCGACCTCCGCCGACACCAGTGTTGTCAATAGCGAATAGCAGTAAATAGCGACAAGCCACCTATATGCTATGTAGCGAATAGCGGTAAATAGCGACCGCTATTTCGTGTTTAGCGATTAAGTAAAATAATATGTAAGAATGTTTTACATTCAATAGATAAGCATGTTTAGCAATAAAGTAGTAGTAAATCTAAGCAAAGACCCCCAAAATAGCTAAAATACTTGATTACTAATCATCTAAATCTCATAATTACCAAAAAAAATTAAAAAAATTAAAAAAAAATAAAAAATTCCGCTACATACCGCTATATACCATATAGCGGCCGCCCACCTATACGCGACATAGCGCGCGATAGCGACCGCTATGGTCGCTATTGACAACTATGGCCGACACACAACTCGCCGGCCACCTCAGTCGACGAAACCCCACCGGCGACCTCAACGACCGGCGACCAAAACCCCGGCTACCGACTCGTCTCTCTCTCTCCCGCTCAGGTAAGTAACCCACCCCAAAGACCCACCGCCCTCACCGCCGACCTCCGCACCGCGCGTCACCACCACCGCCGACCTCCTCACCGGCGACCACCAACCCCACCGCCTACCCACTCACCACCGCCCACCCCGGAACCAACGCCCACCGTCACCACCGCCTGCCCTCCACCGGTCACCACATTACCTCTACCCACCACCACCCTCACACCCCCACACCCTCACACCCCCACACCCTCACTGCTCCCCTTGCCCCTGCCCCCTGCCTCACCACCGGCCATCACCACCACCCCCAACACCATCACAGAAACCTCATAGCCCGTACCAGCATCAAAATCGAGCAATTATAAAGTTGGGTGTACATTTGGTGAGATCGATCTATCTCGGGTTTACATATCTGTCTTTACTCCTCTTCCATTATATCTTTAACTATACCTTTAGTTTATATCTGTTAGTTTTGATTGTTTGGCTGGGTTAGGGGTACCAACATTCTGATTTTAAATAGCTACTTGTTCGTGTAATTTGGGTGAGATCGTTCCGTCTCGGGTTTTATCTCTGCTTCTAGTCTGCTCTATTTATATTTTTTCGTTTGGACTGATTGTTCTGATTGTTAGTTTATATCTCTGCTTCTAGTCTGATTGTTAGTTTATATCTCTGCTTCTAGTCTGATTGTTAGTTCATATCTCTGCTTCTGATTTTAAATAGCTACTTGTTCTGATTTTAAATAGCTTAGATTGGACTAATTGGCTGGGTTAGGGGTACCAGCACTCTGCTTTTAAATAGGGATTTGATTGTGCCAGTCACATTGTCTTGTGATTTGATATATTTCTGTTGCTGGTTGTAATTGTGTTCGTCTGTGTTTTGTTGACCATTGCGTGTGTGACTGCTTTTGTTTATGTTTTATTAGTGTGGCATCCTCTTTTTAAGGTGTTTCTTGTCACGCTGGGTGAGTGAGGTATAATAGATAACAGGAGACATTATGTTGTCCCGAGATCATGTACGGTGACGAGAGATGCAACTACAGGGAATAAGGGTTATAAATTACGAGTGGCATCGTGGAATGTACGAACACTTACTAGTAAGTTATTAGAGATTATAGATGTGTTAAGGAGCCGTAAGGTTCAGATAGCGTGCCTCCAGGAGACTAGATGGCGAGGTGGGAGGGCAAAGGAGTGTAATGGGTATAAACTATGGTATTCAGGGTCAGATGGAATAAAAAATGAGTAGGTTTTTTAGTTGCTAAAGAACTTCAGGATAATGTAGTGGAGGTTAGAAGAATCGATGATAGACTTATGTTGTTAAGGATAGTAATAGGAGACGAGGTAGTGGCTGTAGTTAGTGCTTATGCACCGCAAGTTGGATTAGGGGATACGGAAAGAAAGAAGTTCTGGAAGAGTTTAGATCACGTTATGGGAGACATACCCCGAGAAGAAAAATATTCATAGGAGGAGATTTTAATGGGCATATCGGTAAGGACAACGATCATTTCCCGTTGGTGCATGGAGGCTTTGGGTATGGTCTGAGGAATGACGTCGGTAGGGAGCTTCTTGACTTTGCAATAGCGCATGAACTAAGCATCATAAATTCGTTTTTCAAGAAAAGAGAATCGCATCTAATTACGTTTAGCAGCTGCGGGAGACACACACAGATAGATTATTTGCTGATGAGGAGAGAAGATCGTAGCTCGTGGAGGGACTGCAAGACAATACCGGGACAGACAGTAGTCACTCAACATCACATGTTGGTGGCAGACCTACGACTGAAGAGAGCAATTGTCCAACCAACTAAGAGAAGTAGACCTACGATCAGATGGGGACAACTCAAAGAAGAAAAGATTACCATCTTTAGAGATAAAATCATACCAATGAACCTGAGTGGGCCACAGGAAGACGCCAACCAAAAGTGGGAGGCTATGGCAACTAGAGTCATTCAAGCAGCTAAAGAAACGCTTGGGACTACAACAAATAGGACAATCGGTCATAAGGAATCCTGGTGGTGGAACGAAGATGTACAGGAGAAGATAAGAATTAAACAACAAAGTTTTAGAGAGCTTTTACGTTGTAATAATGAGGAAGAACGAGCAGAGCTAAAAGATAAATACAAAGAGGCAAAACGAGAGGCGAAAAAGTCTGTGTCAGAGGCAAAGAACACAGCATACGAGAGGATGTATAAGCGATTAGAGACGAAAGAGGGTGAACATGACATGTTTAAGATTGCCAAGGCAAGGGAACGTAGTAGACAAGACTTGAGATTGGTGAAGTTTATAAAGGCCGCGGATGGAAAGGTCTTTGTGAGGGAGAAAGACATCAAGGGGAGATGGAAAACTTACTTCGATAACCTTTTCAACATAACGAACCGTAATCAACAAACGGAGATCGATGAAACAACTCAAACGACGCAACAAAACAAGTGTTATTGTAGAAGCATCACAGTCGATGAAGTTAAGAGAGCTTTGAAGAAAATGGGAAGGGCTAAGGCGGTGGGGCCAGACAACATTCCGATTGAAGTGTGGAAGTGCCTGGGAGATGAGGGCCTATAATGGCTAACGGACTTATTCAACACTATCTTTAAGACAGGAAAGATGCCAGGGCAGTGGAGAAGCAGTGTCATAGTCCCCATATATAAGAAAAAAGGAGATGTCCAATGTTGCGCAAATTACAGGGGAATAAAGCTATTGAGTCACACGATGAAGCTATGGGAAAGAATTGTTGACACGAGAATTAGACGAGAAACTCAGATAGCGGTAAACCAATTTGGATTTATGCCAGGACGCTCTACAACAGAAGCTATACACGTCATAAGGAGGATAATGGAGAAATATAGAGAAAAGAAAAGAGACCTGCATATGGTATTCATTGACCTAGAAAAAGCCTATGACAGTGTGCCGCGGAAACTCATCTGGGAAAGTCTACGACTTAGAAAGGTACCAGAGAGGTATATCAAAATAATAAAGGATATGTATGACGGGGCAAAAACGTGTGTACGAGCACCTGTCGGAGACACAGACTACTTCCCGGTGGAAGGAGGACTCCACCAAGGATCGGCATTGAGCCCATTCCTCTTCACAGTAGTGTTGGACGAGATGACCAAGTCTATACAAGAGCCAGTCCCATGGTGTATGCTGTTTGCGGATGATATTGTCTTAATATCAGAATCTAAGACTGTGCTTAACGAGAGATTAGAACAGTGGAGAGCAGCACTAGAACGCAGGGGCTTAAGGATAAGTCGCTCTAAGACAGAATACATGCATTGTAACTTTAGTGGTGAGGCCGAAGAGGACACCCAAATCAGTATCCAGGGCATGGCGGTCCCCCGGACGTCTAGGTTCAAATACCTTGGCTCGTACGTACAGGAAGATGGAGAGATACACAGCGATGTAGCACACCGTGTACAATCAGGATGGTGCAAGTGGAGAGCAGCATCAGGGATTTTGTGTGATAAGAGGTTCCCAACAAAACTAAAGGGAAAACTATACAGAGTGGCAGTACGTCCAGCTATGTTATACGGCACAGACTGTTGGGCCATAAAGAAATTGCACGAGAGACAAATAGAGGTCGCAGAAATGCGAATGCTGAGGTGGATGTGTGGACACACAAGATTGGATTGGATAAGAAACGACGTCTTTCGCCAGAGGCTAGAGGTGGCTTGTATCACAGAAAAAATAAGAGAGGGAAGATTAAGATGGTTTGGGCACGTGAAGAGGAGAACGATGGCAGCACCTGTTCGAGCAATAGAGAACATCAGCTTAGAGGGTACGAGGAGTAGAGGTAGACCTAGGTTGACTTGGGACGAGGTTATTAGGAGGGATATGATAGAATTGCATCTTTCTGAGAACATGATCGAGGATAGAAGTGAGTGGAGGCGTAGAATTAAAATTAAGGACTTTTAGTGGGTTTTGTGGGTGGGAAGGGTATACGGTGACATATGGCCGTACCCCACACGTTAGGTGTAGTTTTCCCCATCTACCCTTTTTGGGTGTTACATGCCGTTTTTTTTATGAGCGCATTATCTAATTCTTGTATTATGATTGTTATTGTTATTGCCTTTGTTTAACGAGTCGGGGGTCTCTTCGGAAGCGGTCTCTCTATCTTTCTAGATAGAGGAAAGACTTGCCACCATATACCCCTCCCAGACCCTGCTCTTCAGCGGGATACACTGGGTATGTTTGTTTGTTTGTTTGTTTGTTTAGTTGTTTAAGTCAAAAAAATGTACAAATGAGAAATCATTATAAATAAGTTTGGCAGAAGTGTAATTATTATAAAAATAAGTTACTGACTCAGTGCTCGCACCAGAAGGACCAGAGTTGTTTAAGTAAGATGATTGTTTTTCTTGAAAAACAAACATTCTTCTTCTTGCAGACTGCAGACGTTTGGTCCACCTCTTCTCCTGCAGATGTCTGCAGATGTGGTCCGCAGACTGCAGACATTTTGCCAGCGGTAATCAAACCCAAAAAGCCCAGTTATAATAGGCCAAGTCATGCAACCAGCTAGGCCTAACAGACCTCTATCGCTTTGTCGTTTCATTAGGGAACTGATTGTAACCTGGTTTAGGAATTAGGAAGAACACCATGTTTCGGTCAAAGGCCTGGTCAAGACCCAAATAAAGGCTATTTGGTGATTTTGCAAGTATAAGTATAGAGAGTTATTTAGGTAGTGTTTGTTTTTTTCAAAAAGCTCTTCCCCACCTCTTCATCTGCGCGCACGCAGACGCGGGAAGACTTTTTGAGAGGGCAGACTGTTTGATTTCCGGAAGATTTATCATTAAAAATGTCTTCCTGGGGTCTGCATGACGCAGACATAGACCATTGTCTTCACAAGTCTTCAAACCTCTTCTCCTACTCCTCCTTCATAATCTAACATAAAAAGAAACATCTGAGCTCTAAAATCACAGCTTGTCATTCCTCCTTCATTACCAGCTGCAGCCACCATCATCCATGTTCGCAACCTCCATCGCCGGCGCTCCTTCAGCCGGCGGTCCTCCAGCGGGCGGTAACGTTCGGCATCATCAACAGGATAATAATCCTCTTCATCATCGTTTGCTTCATCACCATCGAAGGCACCCGCAAACGTCGATCTCACTGAAACCCCACTTCAAATTCGAATAATTCCCACAAAAACAACACAAACCCTCATCGGAATCCGATTCAACAGCCCTAAAACGACGGTGGTTTATCACCAGATCTGTAGTTCACTGTTGTTTCTGTTCTTGACGATTGGGTGTAATCTTGGTGGGAGTTTAGGGCACCAGTAATGTTGATTTGATTGTTATAATACTTGAAAATATTGTTTGTGTATGAAGATTGCTGAAGATTGCTGATGATTGTTGGCACTTTCTGCAAGCTTCATGTGATTATTATTCTTGATGTGTTTTTAGGGTGCATGTACCTGAACGACATTAAAGAAGAAGAGTTGTTTAAGTAAAAAAAAATGTGCAAATGAGAAATCATTATAAATAAGTTTGGCAGAAGTGTAATTATTATAAAAATAAGTTACTTACTCGGTGCTCGCACCAGAAGTACCAGAGTTGTTTAAGTAAGATGATTGTTTTTCTTGAAAAACAAACATTCTTCTTCTTGCAGACTGCAGACGTTTGGTCCACCTCTTCTTCTGCAGATGTCTGCAGATGTGGTCCGCAGACTGCAGACATTTTGCCAGCGGTAATCAAACCAAGCCCAGTTATAATAGGCCAAGTCATGCAACCAGCTAGGCCTAACAGACCTCTATCGCTTTGTCGTTTCATTGGGGAACTGATTGTAACCTGGTTTAGGAATTAGGAAGAACACCATGTTTCGGTCAAAGGCCTGGTCAAGACCCAAATAAAGGCTATTTGGTGATTTTGCAAGTATAAGTATAGAGAGTTATTTAGTATACCTTTTCTCTTCTCTTCTCTATAGATTATAATACAACAAATTAAAATATATTTAAGTTAATAGTTAAGAACTAAAAATTGAAAACCCAAAAACATGATTAACCTTTGTAATATACTTAAAAAAAAGAACTGGGCCTAAAGAACTGATTTTTACCACCCGGTTTGTCCTAGGCTGGCCTAAAACTTTGTTCATCTTTCCCTGAATTTTTGTATAACTGATGACTTATATTAATTGTATGCAGAAGCATACCAACATTTTCTATTTGGCTATATCAATATTAATATTGATGCTGCTCCCCATCTTCTATCTCCTAGTGTTTTTGTACCAAAGGTGCGACTTACATTACTTCAATCTACCTCTCATCTAACTTTTCTTTAAATTACAATACAACTGGTTATGCTGTTGCAGAGAAATGAGAAAGGGCACGCAGGTATTGAGGCGCATCTCAAAACAGAGTCTAAAGAAAAAGCCTTCTTAGCTTGGTAAGTTTTGACCTAAAAATTTCATTAAACATCCTTAATAATTAACAAAAATGAAATTACCAGACCAAGAATTGGCCTAGCATCTTGGGTGGGGGTTGGAGTAGTGTTAAGTGCCTGAATCCCTCTCAGGTTCGAATTCAGCTTCCAAGTGCTAGCTGCATTTTACCTGATCCCGGTGCCCAGCAAGGTATTATTGGGGTCCTGTGAGTTTTCTGGTTACTTTTTCCCAGTTACAAAAACCGAAATTTAGTGCTGTAATCGAACCTGTTTTCTTAACCAAACAATGCATTGTACTTCTTTTACGGGCCTGTTTTGACCTGACCCCACCCATTTTCCAATCCCTAACAGGCGAACATAAATCATTGTAGGTCAAGCTCATGTTTTATATGACACAATCCAGATTGGGAACTTTCTGATACATACATTTCGGTTAACTACACCTCGAGCTCTCATGACATGTACCATGCATTATTAGACAGCCGAATGAAGGTTAGTCTTGTGGGCCTCACTTTTGAAAGACACCCCTTTGATATCTTGTATAACTACTGATGGGTGCGAAAAATTGGTATATGATCATTACAAACAATGCCAACAGATTTGATCTCATTATTAGCATTGCAGAACATTTACTCCATCATTGCTTTCTTCCATAGTAGAATTGACCTTAACATTGTTTTTATGGATTTGGTCATTTGTGCTTTCGAGAAGGAAGGGAACAGTATACCATAGTAATCACTTCACACCAACACCGTCATTTTTCCTTGACGATTTTACCCTCAAAGACGAGACATAACAGAGACGAGTTGGATTAGACTAAGGGTAAAGTCATCAGAATAAGACGCTTGTGGTGTGTGAAGTAACTACTTTGGTGCGTAGTGTACAAACGAGCTTGCTCGTCAAGATATGTGTATCGTTATGAACTACTAATTCATAAAGGTACATTAGGCTCGGCCTGTAATTTTGAATTTGGGTCGGGCCAGAATCAAGATTTTGATAGAACTGTATGTGACTGAATCTGGAGTGGGGTTAATCATGATTTTAAAGTTGAGATTTTCCAGTAACAACTTAACAGTCAAAATTACATAAACAATAAACAATATCATTACCTTTTTACAAGTTTACCCATGAGGCCATGAGAATGAGATCATTCCTCAAAATCTTGAAGGCCCAATAACAAGCCCAAAGCCCAACATGGGATGCGAAAAATGGTTTCACTTATCACTTATCAGTCGAGTTATCAACATTAAAGTAAAAAAATTAAAAAAAAATAGTTGATTATTAGCACAATCATCATGTGTAGATGATGCATATATGCTTTTTATGTATATGTCATGTAGACTTTTGACTTTTTTTAGTAGTTGTGAAACGTTAACTAAAAAAATCGTCTACTTTTAGGTTAAAATATCATATATAATTAAAAAAGAGCGTCTTATAGGTGCACCCATTACATTTGCATTTTCTCTCTCTTTATACATATATATATATATAAATACATGAAGAGAGATAGAGACATGTGTGTGTTCTAATAACAAATTTAAATCCTCATATAACCCAAGCCTTAAAAGCTGTTATCTGTGCCAATAATTTTGCACGTTTAGATGTGACTTAATTAAATCTTGACGGTTTTCAAGGTTAACAAGTCATTTTTCATAGAAAAAAGTTACATAAAGATGTACAACATATGTTTCAAACAAATTAAGAGACTATAATATAAAATTAAGCTCGAGGAACAAATACATATATCTAAATGAACATTCATAAATAAAATACATATGATAAGTAATTCAGTCGTTCAATTCAAGATTCATGCTGCTTACCAACTCCTTCCCACTGTTTTTGATTTCTTGATTTAGAATAGAAGGAAGAAGAATAATTAACTTACAAACATCCAAACATTAAGAAATCAATCAAACTCATCATCAATCGTTATCAAAACCATTTGATATACAATCGTTGAGTTAGATCACCCACACCACTAATTTAATGCCCATGATCACACAACATCTGCCAAATTCAATTCAAGATCTTAAATATAACCGAAATCGGATAAAAAATGACGTCAGAGATCAGCTTGAGTCCTTTCGTGTTACTGATTTTACTTGCTGTCATTTATCTTGGAGCTCACGAGCTAATTGATCGCCATTATCGTTGGTTTACTTCTTCAAATCTCGTGCTGATATTCCTTCTGTTCGTCGTTAGTTCCCCTGATTCGTTCTTCTTTATCGCCTTCAATGGGTTACTGATTTGCGGTGTGATTTGTTTGTATTTCTTCCTCATCGTTGAGCTTGCATGATTGTTTTAATCAAGTCCAAAACCACCCGATTTACTTTGGGACACGTTATTTACCTTTCTCATGTCATGTTGCCTGAGACCAATCGGTGAAAAACACCTGGTGGTGGTGCACAATATTTTTTTTACTGTGTTTGATTTATGAATTAGTTCTTTATGATCTCACTTGTGGATTTTAGAATTGCAATTCAAGTTTTTTGTGATAAACTTAATGTTATGATCATACTAATGAATGTATATCATTAGGAAAGGTGTTCGTATCAAACATGATAAAATCTAGAGGGTGTTTGAATGAGTTTTGAAGGTGATTGTTTTGATCAAAATCAAATTTAGATAATTAGATAGTGAGATGATCACTATATATTTTAATTTTAGACATCGTGTTATCAAACTATTTTAATCAAATTTAGGAACTAGTTTCTTTTGTAGGGATAGATAGTGATCGAAAACGAGTCAAGTACGAAATGGGGTTTTGTATGATTTTAAGTATGTTATTTTCATCATATTCTATGCAAACAAGCTCGAATTAAGCTAATCTAAATATATACACCAACTTGGCCCGTAACATATACACTATATATGCGTACCCACAACGCTGACGAATGAATTCAAAATGAACTCAAGTAAAGTTTTGCATAATTATAAGTATGATTATTTTCACCCATACTTGTATTCAAAGCCAATGATTTTGTAGACTAATGTTATCGGTGACTGTTTTGCAAATATAATGTGAATCTAAATTCTTATGAGTATAGGATCAAATTATATTTAGTCTATTGTCACTAGTCTTGCGATATTTATCTATATTAAATTCGAGACCATATCTTCCTACTCTAATAAAAGGGTATATGGGATGACACGTGTCAACACCACAATCACTCTCACCAAAATTTTCCCGCCTCTCTCTCCTATTAAATAATTACCTTAATTACTAATAATACTATTTAACACTTTTTTTATTTAATAAATTAATAAAGAAATCTATTTATTAATGTTATTTCTAAATAAATAATTTTTTTATAAAATAATAAATTTATTTAAAGCATAAGACTTTTTTTAAAAATACGAAATATTTAAAATTGGTATTTTTAAAAAGTTATTTTTTTAAAACCAAAAATAATTAAATTTAAGAGTTATGATAAGAAAATTTTTAAAAATGACAATTTTATACGGTTTGTTTTAGAACAAAACGTTTATTTAAAAAAAAAATAAAGTTTTAAAAAGTTGATATCACTATTTTATAACTTACAGTCATTTCTAATACAAAATTTTAGTGATATTATATCTTAAAATATTATTTTATAATTAATAAATTTTATTATATTAATTTTTTATTTATTTAACCCGTATAACACACGGGTTACTATAGCTAGTATTATTATATAATAACATTTTGGCTCGTGAGCATACTAGTACTATTCAAATTAAAAACCCGAATCCAGCTTTTCCTAAAATGCACAAAATTAAAACTAATGATTAAAAAGCTATTATTCAAAGCATATTTTCAGATAAATTGCAAAATATTCAATAATTTCTCAAAAGATGAACCCTAATTGCGTACTTTGAGAAAATATTGTGGTATCTTACGCATGCATTAATAAAATAAGTTACTTACAAGAAAAAAAATTGCCATAAAAACATCATATGTTAAACAAATCATAGGATAAAAAAGCTCTTGACAATTAAGGAGCTAGAACTAAATAATAATTTAATGAACATGTCCTCTATCGATAAAGCCTAGCAAACAAGACCCTGCGAGCCTAATCACAGCCCATTTGCATGCGCATTACTCTTGCCCAGTATTTTTAATGTAAAAGATTTCATAATTAATAAAATTTTAAATCAATATATATACTTAAATTTTATATCGATTTAATTAAAGTTAAGTATCATCAAATCATTTTAAAAGCTTCTAGATTCAAGAAGTGTTTGGATTTTAATGGTTATAAAAAGTAGCATTTAAATTTTAAACTAATCATCAGTAGAAACGGGATCACTAGATCAATATTAACTATGATCAACATCAAATATGTTGGGCTATCAGGAGAAACATGGTCGAAGTAAGTAACTTACCAGACTAAGATTTCAAAAATACCATCAAAATAAGACGTGATTTAAAAAGATATTCAATAACATTCCAAACGATAAAATCTACATAGAATTGGAAAACCATACGGAACGGAAATTACCAATTACGATGTAAATTATATTTTTCAGGCTTGTGTGTAATAGTGGTACTTCAAACACTAGAAGACTAGAGGTAAAGTAATTTACGTACGTATATATATAACAAACATTACAATTTCAAAACTATTGCATAAACTTTGTGAAACTTATACTACAAAGTACAAGATGGGCATAAATAGTCTCATTGATTCTGAATGTCGTGCATTAGTTGTCGAAGATAAAAAATTATCGGGCATACCTTGTGGTTAGTTAGGTGTTGAATCAAACTAATTGTAGCAAAGGGAATATGTTTTGGTTTAAGGCTAATTTTATATGATGTATCACGCATCATATGATAAAATAAATCATGTGGTCGATCAACTTGTTCATTATTCAATGATAGTGATTCAACATGTATACAAGAAAAAAAAAGAAAAAAAAGAAGACATCTTGTTTAAATCTATAATTTCGTTTCTAGGTGTATGAAATAAGATGTAATTTTGACGTAAACTGAAGTTGGTTAAGAATGAGTGAAAATTTAATGCGACAATTATTGAGCATGATATAAAAAATGCGGACATATATATTGAAGAAGACTGATTCAAACTTCACTCTCGCGGGAATACTTGTAGTTGTTATTTTATGCATGTGACTTTTGCATACTTTGCATGCACGTGCTCTTTTAGTTTGAATAAGTCTCCAACGGATTAGTTGTTGAGAAGAGCTAGTCTAGGAGTTTGTTGAGTATTCTATGCTAAGTTCTGGTTATAAATAGTGGTCATTGTACGTAGTGTATTTCATGCACTCTTTTGATAATCAATAAAAGCCTACAAGTATTCTCTCATAACTTGTTTTGTGTGGTGATTCTTGAGCATCTTTATCAAACTCTTTTACCTTTATGGTATCAGAGCACAGCTCTTACCTCTTCTGATTTCATATCCCCACCCCATTACAAACTACCATCATGGCCGAACCAACTCCTTCCAATCCTATTGCTCCAATCATCCCTGTGTTCAAGGGAGATGGTTATGAGCACTGGAGCCTCCGGATGAAGACTAATCTCAGATCCCGTGAGTTATGGGATGTGGTGTATCTCGGGATCACAGCTGCAGGTGATGGATCTAACAACAATAGAGAAGTAAAAAAGAAAGATGCCCAAGCAATGACTATCATACAACAAGGAGTGCATGATAGTCTCTTCTCACGAATTGCTTCCGCTGAAACTGCAAAGGACACTTGGGAGATCCTTCGTGTTGAATTTCAAGGAGTCTCCCAAGTTCAGTCCGTTAAACTGCAGGGATTGAGAAGAGCTTTTGAAAACTTAAGTATGAAAGATGAGGAGGCAGTAGGAGATTATTTCTCCAGAGTAATGAATAACGTTGGACAGCAACGTTCATATGGAGAAGAACTACCTGATCAGAAGGTAGTAGAAAAAATCCTTAGGAGCTTGCCTCCTAAATTCGACTATGTAATACCATCTATTGAGGTGGTGTTTGATTTGTCTGATGTCACACCCGTGAAGCTCATGGGACTTTTGCAGTCTCAAGAAGAACGCATGAATAGCAGAAGCAGTCTAGACAAGACGGAAAAGACCCCAGAAAAGCAACCTGATCAAGCCTTGCAAGTATTTCAAGAACAAAACTCTCCCAGTAGGGGACGCGGACGTGGAAGGTTTCCCTTCAGGGGTCGAGGTGGTCGTGGTCGTGGCATGTTCGACAAATCAAAGGTTCCACAATGCAACTGTTGTAAAAAATTTGGACACCTAAAGAAAGACTGCTGGTACAATGAGGAGAATCAAGCAAATGTAGCTGCTGATGATGACAATGTTGAAGCCCATACTGAAGAAGATCAACACTTACTGATAGTCGTTTCTAACCCTGAAGAGTTCAGAACCAGTGATCAATATATGCTCATAAGTAAAGCCTCACATTCTGGTACAACTAATCATCTCTGGTTTTTAGATTCGGGTGCCTCTAATCACATGACAGGTATAAAGAGCAGTTTCACTACTCTAGATGAATCTTTCAAACTTAATGTTAGATTGGGGGATAAAAAGATATTGGGTGTAGAAGGTAAAGGAACAGTGAAAATTAAGGCTGGTGCTAGTGATTACAAACTATTAGAACATGTATATTATGCTCCTAATCTCGAATATAATTTGCTGAGTGTTGGGAAGCTTATGCGTAAAGGCTATACATTGCTGTTTGATGACATGAAGTGCATTGTCACTCATAAAGCAACTGGTAGAAGGATGTTGGAGATCCCAGTATGTCACACCCCAACCTTGACGGCGGAATCGTCGAGGTGTGAGGAATACGATTGTTCACAGCCACATAACGCTATGTTTAAATGTAAATATTCAAATTAATAGTTTCAACAGGAATTACAACATAAGTCTCAATCACGAAATACATTCAAGCAAATATCAAACATAACATAACATTTCATTTATTTAACTAGGTCCACATCCTAGTTTTATTGCAAGCTTCAAAAGACCACTCTAAACTCGGGGGTTACCTGAAACATGATAAAAATAAAAGGTCAACTAAAAATAGTTGGTGAGTTTCCAAGGTTTTCATACATAATACGAAAAGATTATAAGTAGCAATTCATGTCATAGGTTATAAGCTAGTAAGGTTATAGAACACATATCTTCACAATCAAACCTCGACTTGATTACAAGTATATAAGATTGGCTAAGTGTATTTGGTTCCCTAGTGCACAAGCATACGGCTCCTAGGAGTCGGCAATACATCGACTTTAGCACCAAATAGGCTTGTCAGGCCCAAAGATCTAAGACGTCGCCAGGCTAGCAATAGTTAATGATTGTAACAAACTATGTATCTCATATAATCACTTACAACATACAAATAACCATGACAAGATATAAAGATGAATTGCAAGTGCTTTACAAGTCTCAAATGTTTATAAGTGTGTAATGTATAAGTATCATGTTTCACCCCAAAATGGTGTGAAATAAAGTAAAAGGGGGCAAGGAAAACTCACATGTCAAATAAGTATATAATGACGACTAATAAGAATAATAGTAGGCGTCGTTCCAACGTGAATCGTTACAAGGCACCTAAATATGTAAATATATATTCACAAGGTTAAAGTCTTAATAATAAGCTTTAATGTCTTGAGGTGAACTAGGGTTTTAGGTGGAGTTGGGGATTTTTGTAAGTACGTTAAATATTTTAAGACAAAATTTATCACTTATGTGATTTAATAGAAAGTACATAAAATGTACTAAGTGTACATTTTCGTATATAGAAATACGAAGGAAAAATTATTTGTAATAAACTTTAGTTATAAGTTGGAATAATAATCATCGTTTATAAATATATATAGATATTATTAAATAATTATTGTAGTGATTTAAACCACTATTTAGTCCATTTTATAAGAAAATAACTAAATATATTATTTATCTAAACCATTTGATAAAAATATTAAAGTATTTTATTAAATAAGTTTTCAGAAAATAATATGGTGTCTTAACATTTTAATAAGTTTATAACTCACTTTTTATAAGTATATTTGGTCATAACATTGGTAATTAAATCTTTTAAAAATTTAAATGTCAAAAGGTCTTTATAAAAATAAATTTACAGAAAATATCTGGATACCTTGAAAATACCAAAGTTTATAAAAGTGATTTTTATAATTTTAAAAAGAATTATATATAAAAAAAACCACTTAAAACCAAAAATAAAAATGGTTTGAGGGTCCCTGGGTTCGAACCCGGGACCTCAAACTCATACTCCTGCGCCAGTACCAGTAAGCCAAGGCGTACAGCCGCATTAGGATTCTTGTTTCAATTCCTAAATACCAACTTAAACAAACCCCCAAATTTCACATGAACCCTAGAAACGATTTGGGTCAAATTGACCCTCGATTTGATGTTGTTAACGAATATAACCATAGGGCTTTTGTTCCCTATGGTTAAACGAACCAAATGAGTATAAGATAACCTACTGTTTCGATGGAATTTGATGGCTGCAGGTCGAATGTGGTCACGGCCGAGTTGGAGTCGATTTGAGATGCAAACGATGATAATAATCGAATTAACTTGGCAGGAAGCTTCGCATGCTGATCATGATTGATTGCCCTCTGTAAATTTTGAGTAATAATACTCCGAAGATGGTCATCGGCTATGTTGCAGGTTCGCGGCAGTGGAGTGGATCGAATGTGGTGTTCGGGTTCGTTTAAGATGTAAATGGAAGTTGTAATCGATTGGAGATGGATATATGTTTGTTTTTGTGAAGTTAATTTAATTATTATCGGGGTTTAGTGCGATTTCAGGCCTGTAAAAGTTGCCGACAATCACGTGGGTGTTAGATCGCACTTTCAGATCGAATATTTCAAATTGTTGTGGGGTTTGAGTTCGAATCTTGCATGTGAGGGTGTCGGGACGTTTGTTTCGGTTGAAAACCGAGTAGTTTGGCTGCTGTGTGCTCGCCGGAACCGGTGGCCGGCGGCGAGAGATCGACGGGGGGGGGGGGAAGAAAGCAGTTTGAAATAATTACAGAAATGGTCCTTGTGGTTTATGTTTTAATGTTTTGTGTTTAAAAGTTCTATATTAAGTTTCGAAAATTATCACATCACCCCCTGGACTTATAATTATTATTATTATTATTATTATTATTATTATTATTATTATTATTATTATTATTATTATGATCATTATTATTAAGATTATTATCACCATTAACATTATTATTATTATTATTATTATTATTATTATTATTATTATTATTATTATTTTTATTATTTTTATTATTATTATTATTATTATTATTATTATTCTTATTATTATAAAAATACACATCGTGAAATACGAGGTGTTACAGTCTCCCCTACTTTAAGAAATTTCGTCCCGAAATTTAATCATGAGAAATAAATTTTAAGATTATGAGGAGGCTTAGATGTCATTTCATGTTCACGAGTGCACTCTTAGAAATGTTTTAATTCAATAAGTTTGACTATGATTCTAAGTTTGTTAAGTTTCACCGTTCATGATCTTATATGTTCGTTGACAAAGTGTGCAAGTCATTCCTTTAAAATTTTTAATTGATAAATGTTTGTATTCCAAACGGTTCAGTATGGTTAAAAAAGTTTTGTCATGTGTGAAACACCATACATTAGATCGATACGGGACTCGGCTTAACGAACATGAGAAATAAGTTCCGAATGTTTTTGGATGGAATTCATAAGAGCTTTTCAAGCAAGTAACTTTAACGGTTTCTAGGCGATCGATTCTTTTTTTACTCTTGTCATTGAGGGTTCAAAATGCTATTAGTGTAACGTTGATAAAGTATCGTGTTTGTTAAGATTAAGGATTAACTTTGGCATGAAGAAAATCATTATAATGGGTTTTCAGAATAAGTGTGGTTTTGGGGAAAAACATTCAGAAGATTAATAGAGGTTTTTATGAGGAGTTCATAGATGGTCTAAGAAATGACAATAATAAGAATTGCATTGATCAACGAAGATAGCGTTCACGATTGGATTAAAATTTAATAATTCAGGATATTGCTGATTAAGGCAAACACAAGTAGCTTTCCACGTACGGCTTGCACATGCGGTTCATTAAATTCATAATCACAGCTGAGAAACATTCGTGTGGCTAGGAAGCCATGAACACAAATTTGTAATGTCTTTATTTGGCAGGAAGGTTGTTTAAGAAGCTATCATTACGCAATCAGGTTTTAATGATAACTCAAAATGAAAGTTGATAAGTAAGGAATAAATGGTTCGATGTAGCTAGACCGAGTCAAAACATGAAGGTAAGGGAAAGAAATCAATTTAAGAATTTACATGCTTCAAGCTTGGAATCAAAATCATCTTAAAACGATCGGGTCTCCTTTCAAGTTCAAAGATCATGCTTTGGCTTAATAGGTCAAAACACTATCATTGTTTCACCCGTCAAGTTACTACATGCTTTTCGTCACTTGATTATAACTATGGTAAATTGAAGATCAATAAATGAGGTTAGTCATCAAGGTGTGGTTTTCACTCCTAGCTTGATGATGTATTCCCAAGATATGACCATTAACTTACCAATCAAAAAGTTCGATCCCAACTCATTGTTAAGGATCCATAGAAATCAGACGAGGTAACTCACCATTAAGGTAAGGGAAATCACTCCTATCTTAACGATGAAGTTTTACAAAAGCAAAATATAACAGGATGAACTTCTTCATCAAAATCCAGAATTCACTCCTACTTTGATGAGATCGTTTCATTTGAGAGAATACAATCCATAAAAATGAAATTATCATCAAGGTATGGAATTCACGCCTATCTTGATGATTGAGCTTCATAATAACAAGGAAACAATCAAAGATTAACATTTGTCACCAAAGTATGGGTTTCAATCCTATTTTGGTGAGGTCATGTCATTTATGAAAAGCCATTCCAAAGAGAATACTTGGAGTCAATCCTCAAGATAAGGTAATCACCCTGATCCAGAGGATGAAATTTCATTAAACACACAATTGGAAACCATTTATCGAAACGAATAGAGATTCATCAAAGTAAGGGAATCACCCCTGTTTTGATGAGTTAGAATTTTTAGGAGATACGAGCGTTCTTAGTCATGAATTGACTTACAAACCTTCGCATTTCCCACGGTGCAAGCGGTACGAAGTTTGACTTAACGATGAAAGGAAGATAATATTAATTAGAAATTCAGGAAATTTCAAGTTACATCAATGAAACCAAAAGGAAAATCATGCTTATAAAATTTAAGGTCTAAGTTCGAGGTAACAGGATTTGTTATGATGGTGTTCAAATCTTGGATGGTTTAAGTCGGGAAGACAAAATCAAGGACAAAATGATTCGACATCACAATGAGATGTGAACATTCGATTCACAATCGAAAGGAACATATGGACTTCTCAAAATATGAGGTCAACCATAACCTTATTGAAGACACGCGTACTTATAAGTGGTAACAAAGCTATAATTAGTTTATTCGATCATTGAGGTGAGTGACCACTTTAAATTAACAAGGTTAATATTCAATTAGCAAAGTATCCTGAGATGTAGGAATTCCATCTACAGCTTTGCATGCTCTTAGTTGTGGGACACATCCTTAAGAAGACTTGAGAACCATAGGTAATGGTTTAAAGTTTTAAAGACAGACGGTTTAGATTCCCAATATCTTTGGGTATGTTAAAATCCATGTTCACGTTGGTCAAGGTATAGAAATAGTTACATGAAACGTTGAGTTCAATAACGTTACATGTTACACGTTGAGCGTTTAAACGTAAGAGTTGAAATGTAGGATAGGTTTAATATTAACAGGAATATTATTTAGGTTAAGAATGAGAAAGTATTTAAACTTTGATGATAAACTAGTTCAAGGATTCAAGGATTTTTAAGACACAAAAGGATGGTTCCATTTGGTAACGCATTACCATTTGGAATCGTTGACACGTCAAGGTAAATTGACTCATTTGCCTTAGAGATTTGTGTATTTTGACCATAGTTTATCACTCATCCCAGAAATCCCCAGGTAAGCGTAACGGTTCCCTCAATGAGATTTATACGATACGCTTGCCTTAGCCCGAGGGCTTTTTTTGCCAGGAAATCCAGAATACAGGTGTCTATGTGTCACACAATATTTCTTAGGTTTATGAAATCAAAACCTTGATGAGATTTTCACAGATTAGATATAGAGTCTAAGGAATTAAATCCACGATGATAAGTGTAGATTCCACATGTCGTTGAGAATAGGTTTAGGAAGTTCATTTGTCGGGGAGAGTCAAAAGTCAAAGTTAAGTTTAAGGAGTCAAGTAACTAAGTTTTAAGCATACATAAGGCAATCCTATGCTAAGGCATCAAGTTGCACAAAAGGCATAGCATTATGTAGCATTTAAACAATATGTAAGCATAAAAGTAGATCTTTCTATGAGGTTCATGCAACTATAGTCTAGGTCACCATTTCTAATAACCTAAATCCCTATAGTTATGGGCTCTGATACCAATCTGTCACACCCCAACCTTGACGGCGGAATCGTCGAGGTGTGAGGAATACGATTGTTCACAGCCACATAACGCTATGTTTAAATGTAAATATTCAAATTAATAGTTTCAACAGGAATTACAACATAAGTCTCAATCACGAAATACATTCAAGCAAATATCAAACATAACATAACATTTCATTTATTTAACTAGGTCCACATCCTAGTTTTATTGCAAGCTTCAAAAGACCACTCTAAACTCGGGGGTTACCTGAAACATGATAAAAATAAAAGGTCAACTAAAAATAGTTGGTGAGTTTCCAAGATTTTCATACATAATACGAAAAGATTATAAGTAGCAATTCATGTCATAGGTTATAAGCTAGTAAGGTTATAGAACACATATCTTCACAATCAAACCTCGACTTGATTACAAGTATATAAGATTGGCTAAGTGTATTTGGTTCCCTAGTGCACAAGCATACGGCTCCTAGGAGTCGGCAATACATCGACTTTAGCACCAAATAGGCTTGTCAGGCCCAAAGATCTAAGACGTCGCCAGGCTAGCAATAGTTAATGATTGTAACAAACTATGTATCTCATATAATCACTTACAACATACAAATAACCATGACAAGATATAAAGATGAATTGCAAGTGCTTTACAAGTCTCAAATGTTTATAAGTGTGTAATGTATAAGTATCATGTTTCACCCCAAAATGGTGTGAAATAAAGTAAAAGGGGGCAAGGAAAACTCACATGTCAAATAAGTATATAATGACGACTAATAAGAATAATAGTAGGCGTCGTTCCAACGTGAATCGTTACAAGGCACCTAAATATGTAAATATATATTCACAAGGTTAAAGTCTTAATAATAAGCTTTAATGTCTTGAGGTGAACTAGGGTTTTAGGTGGAGTTGGGGATTTTTGTAAGTACGTTAAATATTTTAAGACAAAATTTATCACTTATGTGATTTAATAGAAAGTACATAAAATGTACTAAGTGTACATTTTCGTATATAGAAATACGAAGGAAAAATTATTTGTAATAAAATTTAGTTATAAGTTGGAATAATAATCATCGTTTATAAATATATATAGATATTATTAAATAATTATTGTAGTGATTTAAACCACTATTTAGTCCATTTTATAAGAAAATAACTAAATATATTATTTATCTAAACCATTTGATAAAAATATTAAAGTATTTTATTAAATAAGTTTTCAGAAAATAATATGGTGTCTTAACATTTTAATAAGTTTATAACTCACTTTTTATAAGTATATTTGGTCATAACATTGGTAATTAAATCTTTTAAAAATTTAAATGTCAAAAGGTCTTTATAAAAATAAATTTACAGAAAATATCTGGATACCTTGAAAATACCAAAGTTTATAAAAGTGATTTTTATAATTTTAAAAAGAATTATATATAAAAAAAACCACTTAAAACCAAAAATAAAAATGGTTTGAGGGTCCCTGGGTTCGAACCCGGGACCTCAAACTCATACTCCTGCGCCAGTACCAGTAAGCCAAGGCGTACAGCCGCATTAGGATTCTTGTTTCAATTCCTAAATACCAACTTAAACAAACCCCCAAATTTCACATGAACCCTAGAAACGATTTGGGTCAAATTGACCCTCGATTTGATGTTGTTAACGAATATAACCATAGGGCTTTTGTTCCCTATGGTTAAACGAACCAAATGAGTATAAGATAACCTACTGTTTCGATGGAATTTGATGGTTGCAGGTCGAATGTGGTCACGGCCGAGTTGGAGTCGATTTGAGATGCAAACGATGATAATAATCGAATTAACTTGGCAGGAAGCTTCGCATGCTGATCATGATTGATTGCCCTCTGTAAATTTTGAGTAATAATACTCCGAAGATGGTCATCGACTATGTTGCAGGTTCGCGGCAGTGGAGTGGATCGAATGTGGTGTTCGGGTTCGTTTCAGATGTAAATGGAAGTTGTAATCGATTGGAGATGGATATATGTTTGTTTTTGTGAAGTTAATTTAATTATTATCGGGGTTTAGTGCGATTTCAGGCCTGTAAAAGTTGCCGACAATCACGTGGGTGTTAGATCGCACTTTCAGATCGAATATTTCAAATTGTTGTGGGGTTTGAGTTCGAATCTTGCATGTGAGGGTGTCGGGACGTTTGTTTCGGTTGAAAACCGAGTAGTTTGGCTGCTGTGTGCTCGCCGGAACCGGTGGCCGGCGGCGAGAGATCGACGGGGGGGGGGGGGGGGAAGAAAGCAGTTTGAAATAATTACAGAAATGGTCCTTGTGGTTTATGTTTTAATGTTTTGTGTTTAAAAGTTCTATATTAAGTTTCGAAAATTACCACATCACCCCCTGGACTTATAATTATTATTATTATTATTATTATTATTATTATTATTATTATTATTATTATTATTATTATGATCATTATTATTAAGATTATTATCACCATTAACATTATTATTATTATTATTATTATTATTATTATTATTTTTATTATTATTATTATTATTATTATTATTATTATTCTTATTATTATAAAAATACACATCGTGAAATACGAGGTGTTACACAGTAGCAGTCAATAATATGTTTGTGCTTGATTCCATAAGTTTGATCACTGTGCACGAATCAAAGAAAGATAAGGAATACTCCGAGTCCCACAAATGGCACTGTAGATATGGACATCTCAATTATGATGGACTCAAACTTCTCCATGATCAAAGCATGGTCACAGGTTTTCCCAAACTTCATTCATGTTCAACCTGTGAAGCATGCATCATTGGAAAACAAGCCCGTCTACCTTTCAAGTCCACTTCTTGGCGTGCCACAACAAAGCTGGAGCTAGTGCATGCAGACCTATGTGGACCTATGCAGTCATCGAGTCTTAGTAACAGCTTGTACTATCTTCTTTTTGTTGATGATCTAACCCGCATGTGTTGGGTATATTTTTTGCATAGCAAAAGTGAAACCTTCACCAGATTTAAGGTGTTCAAGACACTTGTAGAAAAAGAAAGTGGCTGCTTTATCAAGACTCTACTAACTGATCGAGGTGGTGAATTCTGTTCACATAAATTCACTAAGTTTTGTGAAGAGACTGGGATTAAAAGGGAACTCACGGTTCCCTACACCCCTCAACATAACGGGGTGGTGGAGAGAAAGAATCGTACAATTATGAACTTAACAAGGAGCATGCTGTGTGAGAAAGATCTACCCAACTTTCTGTGGGCAGAAGCAGTGGCAACTGCAGTTCATATTATTAATCGATCACCTACAAGAGTTGTAGTTCACAAAACTCCTCTAGAGGCATGGTCAGGTAAAAAACCATCTATTTTGCATTTTAAAATATTTGGTTGTGTTGCTTATGGACAGGTACCAACTCAGTTGAGGAGAAAATTGGACCACAAGGCTGAAAAGAATATCTTTATTGGATACTCTTTACATGGGACAGGTTACCGATTGTACAACCCTATCACAAAAAAATTCTCAACTAGCAGAGATGTCACCTTTTTAGAGGACCAAAAATGGGATTGGACTAATCCTGTACCCTCAAGAGACCATGCCTTTATTGACCCTTTTCCTATTGATGTGCCACCTCATAATAACTCCACACCTACTCCACATGAGTCAACTTCTATGTCCAACCAACAACCATCATCTAGTACCACAAACAGCACTCCTACCTATTCCTCACCAGTCATATCAACCGAGCCTTCAACCTTACCTCAATTAAATTCATCTACACCTCCTATAAACCAACATATCCCTTCGGCTACTACCTGTCCCACTTCGGCTGGTCCCTCAAAAAGAATAAGCAAACAACCAATTTGGTTTAAAGATTATGTCTCAGGTGAAGGTGTATCTGAAGATGAAGATAAGCTCACCAATTGTCACTTTGCTCTCACCATAACCAACCCTACTACTTATATTCAAGCTGCAAAATACAAAGTATGGAGGGATGCTATGCAGGCTGAAATTCAAGCGATAGAGAGAAGCAATACATGGGAATTGATGTCTCTGCCTAAAGACAAGAATCTAGTAGGAGTAAAATGGCTGTTTAAAACTAAGTTTGGGCCAGATGGGGAGATCTCAAAGCATAAAGCAAGACTGGTGGCAAAAGGGTACTCACAACAACTTGGTGTTGATTTTCATGAAACATTTGCACCTGTTGCAAGATTCGAAACCATTCGGGTTATACTTGCTGTGGCAGCTCAATGTGGGTGGAAGATACATCAAATGGATGTTAAGTCTGCATTTCTTAATAGAGACTTGACTGAAGATATCTATGTTGAACAACCCGAAGGTTTCATAGTTGAAGGCAAAGGTGATATGGTGTACAAGTTGAAAAAGGCATTGTATGGTCTCAAGCAGGCACCAAGAGCTTGGTATGCTAAGATAGACAGATACTTTCTTGATCATGGATATTCTAGAAGTCACAACGAGCCCACTCTTTATATAAAGCAACTTGTTACAGGTGATATGATCTATGTATGTTTATATGTAGATGATATCATTTGTACATCATCATGTGACAATATGGTACGTGAGTTTAAGGAAGGAATGAAGCAAGAATTTGAGATGACTGATATGGGGATGCTAAATTACTTCTTGGGACTAGAAGTAAAACAAACTAGTCAAGGAGTGTTTCTTTGTCAAGAAAAGTATGCCAACACTCTCCTGACTAGGTTTGGCCTGCTACATAGCAACACTGAGAATACTCCCATGAATTGCAATGAGAAACTGAGTAACAATGATGAAGCAGGCAAAGCAAATGAAGAACAGTTTAGAAGCTTGGTGGGCGGTCTTATTTATTTGACTCACTCAAGACCTGATCTAGCATATGCAGTTAGCTATGTGTCGAGATTTATGCAGTGTCCTTCTAAGATTCACATGGGTGCTGCTCGTCGTATTTTGAAATATGTGAAAGGTACCATGAACTTTGGTATATGGTATAAAAGAAGTAATGGCATTCAATTGGTGGGTCATAGTGACAGTGATTGGGCGAGCAGTGTGGATGACAGGAAGAGCCTATCAGCTTACGTATTCTCTCTAGGCAGTGGGGCAGTGGCTTGGCGTTCAAAGAAGCAACCTACGGTTGCTTTGTCAAGCATTGAAGCCGAATACATTGCGGCTACTGCTGCTACATGTGAAGCAGTTTGGTTAAGGAGAATTTTAGAAGATCTTGGGTATCAACAAACTGAGCCAACTATTATCTACTGTGATAATAGGTCTGCTATCAACTTGTCCAAGAATCCAGTGATGCACAGTAGATCGAAACATATAGAGCTGAAGTACCATTTCATTAGGGAAATGGTTAATCAAAAACAAGTAAATTTGGTGCACTGTAGTACACACAATCAATGGGCTGACATGTTGACAAAGTCGTTATCCAGGGAGAAGTATGTGTATTATCGACACAAGCTAGGAGTCATGAAGTTCGAATCAAGGGAGGGTGAAGAAGACTGATTCAAACTTCACTCTCGCGGGAATACTTGTAGTTGTTATTTTATGCATGTGACTTTTGCATACTTTGCATGCACGTGCTCTTTTAGTTTGAATAAGTCTCCAACGGATTAGTTGTTGAGAAGAGCTAGTCTAGGAGTTTGTTGAGTATTCTATGCTAAGTTCTGGTTATAAATAGTGGTCATTGTACGTAGTGTATTTCATGCACTCTTTTGATAATCAATAAAAGCCTACAAGTATTCTCTGATAACTTGTTTTGTGTGGTGATTCTTGAGCATCTTTATCAAACTCTTTTACCTTTATATATGAAGGGTGTGATCACACTCATTTAACATTATGTAATAAGTTAAAAAGTGTGGATTGTGAACGGTGATTGATAGAGTTTTAATTAAAGGAGAAACTACACAAGTAAATGTTGATCGAAAACCCCAAGCTCATGCATGTGGTCATGCTAGAGAAAACCCGCATCCCTCTAACATCCCATGAGACTAGTGTTTAGCTAGTAATCGAGCCATGACGTCTCATACAAGCAGGGGTGTAAACAAGTCAAGCCGGCTCACAAGCTAGTCAGGATCGGCTCGAATCGAGCTAAACTTACACGAATTCGAGCTCATATTATGGCTCGTGTACTAAACGAGCTCAAAGCCGAGCTTCAGATATCGAACTTCAGTCAAGGCTCGTGAGCCTAAATGAGCTTGTCGTTTATATAATCTCTTTACATTATTAACTGTGTGTGCGTGTGAATATAATCATGATAATATATATATATATATAATCATGATAAAAATAACTGAATACTATATATTATTTTATATATAATAAGTAAGATTATAAATAAGTATAAAAGTAATTATAAAACAATTAAAAATTTAATAATTTGATAATAAACAAACCAAGCCCTAGCCAAACTTAAAAATCAAAAAATTTGATCAGCCGATTTCAAGCTTTAAAAATAAAACTATAAACAAGATAAGCTCGAACTTACTAAAATCAAACGAACCGAACTCGAAGTATAATGAGCTCGGGCTCGACTCATCACGTTTAAAATCCTAATACTCGTGGAGATACAAGTTTATACATAGCCTACAAAGTAACATCTTTTTTCAACACATTCGCACTTTTTTGTCCAAGTTACGGAAAAAAAACCAATCATTTCATTGACCAACACCACAATCTTTCACAAATACCAAAACAACTTCGTATCTTTCAAACCTCATGACCCAAAAAGCAACGTACAACTCATATCGCATAACTTACAACTCAAAACCACCATCGATCATTCATCCACCAGCGACAATAAAAAGAGAACTCACATGCAACTACAACTGAACATCCAGAAAACAAAAACTGAAACAAAAATGGGTGGAGGTGACTTCTGTTCATCCTTCAAAACTAGAGTTTATCAAAAACTGAAAAACTCATGTGAAAACATGGAGAAAAGCTTAAACAATTCCGTCTCCAACAGCAAAATGTGCAAATATTTCAAATTACAAGCAAGAAAAACGTGTTTCACGACGGAGCTCCGGGCAGCCACCGCCACATTTCTCACGATGGTGTACATCATCACCGTCAATGCCACCATATTGTCGGATTCCGGTGGAACCTGCAGCGTTTCCGATTGCACACCGCCACCGTCGAACCATACAACTGCAGTTGCACCACCGGACTGCATGTTCAAGCCCAACACAGGTTATGACCAATGTGTTTTGAAGGTTAAACATGATCTTATAGTCGCAACCGCTTTGTCGTCGATGATCGGGTCGATCGCGATGGGCGTTTTCGCTAACATGCCGTTGGCGTTGGCTCCTGGCATGGGACCTAATGCGTACCTGGCTTATAACCTGGTGGGGTTTCATGGGTCAGGGTCCATTTCTTATGAAACCGCGATGGCGATTGTGTTGGTTGAGTCTTGTGTTTTTCTTGTTATCGCGGGGTTCGGGCTGCGTGCCAGGCTAGCCCGGTTTATACCGCAGCCGGTTCGGTTAGCCGGGGCGGCTGGGATTGGGCTTTTTATTGCGTTTGTGGGTCTGCAGGGTAGCCAAGGTGTTGGCTTGGTTGGTCCTGATGCTAACACCTTGGTTACGCTAGCAGCATGCACACATAAAAATGTTGTCACTGGTGCATGCATTGGTGGGATCATGCAAAGCCCAACGTTCTGGTTGGGCTTTGTGAGGTTTGTGGTGACGTGTTATGGGTTAATGAAGGATGTGAAAGGAAGCATGATATCGGGGATCTTGTTTGTAACCCTGATATCATGGATCCGACATACATCCGTGACGGTTTTCCCTGACACGCCTCCGGGCGACACGAAGTACGAGTACTTCAAGAAGGTTGTAGAGTTTCACAAAATCGAGTCTACTTTGGGTGCAATAAGCTTCACTACGTTTAATCGGAGTGAAGTGTGGGTGGCTTTGTTTACATTACTATATGTAGACATACTTGCTACCACCGGCACGCTATACACGATGGCGGAGCTAGGCGGTTTTACTGACGAAAAAGGTGGGTTCCAGGGGGAATATGTAGCATATATGGTGGATGCAGGGACCTCGATTGTGGGATCCACAATCGGGGTCTCTCCAATCGCCACTTACATAGAATCCTCAGCTGGAATCCGGGAAGGGGGCCGGACAGGATTGACCGCCATCCTTGTCGGATTCTATTTCTTTTTGTCTATATTTTTCATACCACTGTTTAGTAGTGTGCCACCATGGGCCATTGGTCCATCTTTAGTGATTGTTGGAGCTTTGATGATGAAGGTGATCAAAGATATAGATTGGAACAACATAAAAGAAGCAGTGCCTGCATTTGTTACCATTTTGCTCATGCCTTTAACGTATTCGATTTCGAATGGGATCATAGGTGGAATCGGGATGTACATTGTCCTCGGTTTGTATGATCATGGAGTCGGGTTGTTCAAATGGCTGATCAAGATGAAAAAGATGGTTTCGAAAGAGCAAAATCAAGTATCAGCAACCGTTGCGGCCGATCGAATTGTGGAGGTTTTGTAAATATCAATATTAGCGGATCAAATTCTCGGTGTATTTTACTTTTTTTTTCATGGGTTTGGTTTCTGTTGAGTAAAACCAACAAAAGATGCACGAGCTACCACAAGAATGGTTTTCAATGGCCGTCCGTGCATCTTTTGATGCTATGATTTAGTATTTCTTTTCTTTGTTTTGGTGTGTTTATTATCTTATTAGTTTCGAATCAAATATGGTGTTTAATCCAATTACTTTTTAGTTTTTTTCCTTTAGATTTTGGTCTCAAACAATTATACCATCAAATGTTTGAAAACACATATACTAACCGCTAAAACTAGCTAGTGCCTTAAACAAAACGAAGATCAGGGGCGTGTTTATATTAGTACAGTCTTTTAAGTTTAACGAAATGCAAACCAAAAAATACATTTTTGAGTGTTCACTCTTTACAGAAAATTGAAGTGTGTTTGTTTATGTTCATTGTAATAATCGTCACATTTATTAATATACAATACACACTCGGTATAAAACTAGGAGGTAGCACGTGGCCACTAATTCACTCGTATCTATTGTTGTACTGATGTTAAATAAGATGATTACATAACTAAATTACAATTCTTTTTCTCTCTCAACGTACATGACATATATAACATACAACGTACCTATATGGTTTTCATAGTTATAACTATCCATTAAACAACCCTCAACATAAACAATAAACTATCCATTAAACGTACATGACATATTTTATAAAAGTTCTGATAAACTGTTGTGCTACTTTTATTTGCATCTATGTTTCTATATAAGTTTTATAAAAGACTATTGTGTTTAAATAATATATCTTTAAAAGTTAATAATATATTAGTGTTATCGACGAATAACAGAGATATTTTAAAATCTTGAAAAAGAAATTAAAAACTTTAAAGATTCACACCAATTTGGTAATTTTCTAACAACATTGGCTCAATTGCAAAAACTACTATAGTTAAAGGACTCAAGTGTCAATTTCAGATTTCCTTAAGCCCTGAAGGTCTCCACCACCACTGCCACCACTCAGTCAATCAATCTCCGGCAACGACCGTGAGTTTCCACCGTACCGCCACCGTATCTCCGATAAGCCGATAACAAACGTAAAGGAAGATCACTGTTGAGTGATTTGATCGTCAGCGAATGGCGTTAACGAATTTGATACTGACAGTGGCCGGAGTGAGCGCGGTGATTCTGCTGATGAGGACCGATATCAAACAGTCTGCTTCCATCTTCAAACGCAACGTTCGTCAGATTCGTCACTGGCTTGAAGAGGAATCTCCATCCGTTGTTAAGTATGTTTTCGATTTTCAACGCATATAATTTACTAGTTTTGAGCTTTTGTTGTTTGATTTAGTAGCTCGTATAATCATACGCTTTGAATGCTCTATAGAACGCAAACTGCTGATTTGTTGTAGGAATTATGTAATTCTTGGTTGTTCTAGCGATTAGAGTTCAGTTTGTCGAAAGTTAGGGTTCCAAAATAGGAGTTGTAATCATAGTGTCATTTGTCAACAATCTTCACACGTTATGGAGACATTACTCTGGTTGTTGAAAGGATAGAGTTGTAAGCTGTGAGTTAACAGGGATGCTGTTCATTTTTTTTTGCCATTGATGGTTCATTTGAATGTATTGAAAGTTGAAACTTGTATGTTTAAGAAAATTAGTTTTACTTTAACCATGCTGGCATGCCTTGGAAATCCTTGCTTAGCCATGTCGGCATGCCTTAAAAGGTTTTTGGTTTGACATGCCAGCATCCCGATAACATCCTTGGTTAGCCATGTCGGCATGCCTAGAAGTTCCTTGGTTGACCGTGTTGGTGTTCCTTAGAAGATCCTTCGTTAACTAGGCAAGTATGTCTTAGAAGATCCTTAGTTAATAGTCACAATCTCTAGGACTTTGGCTTCTTTACTTGCATTTGAATGGGTTGTGAAAGTTGATCTTGCGACATATATCTGCACCCTTGAGCGATTGTATATTTGGGTGATTCCATTAGCATGACTGAAGGATTCCTAATTATATAGCTCACATTATTGATTCAAAATGACACAAATTCATATGGACAAATGTGTTGTGGGCATCTAGTCATCTACAAACTAGGTTTTAGGTGATTCAAGAGGATCTATGGCTAGCTGAGTAGAGAGGACATTTTCAGTTGCTTTTTTTTGGGTTTTATTGGGCTACCTAATGTCGAAAGATTTTTTTTTTGGATTTTTTTTTGTGTGTGTGCGTGCGTGCGTGTGTGTGGGGGGGGGGGTTAATAAATGTTTCGAGTTTCAACCCATTTACTTATCAATGGGATGATTTGGGATGTGCTTATATCTCAATTGGATGAAACATGCTAAAAGTCTATTTTAGAGCATACAACCTCCTAAATTGTTTTATTTAAAGGTTAGATCATTATTGTAATGATATGATATATTTGCAATCATCATTAAAAGAATGAATTATTCACATTTGTTTTTTAAAACGTATAAAAGAGTGTTAGTGAGTCGACCCAACCTATGTGTTCTAACTTGTAGTTGCACTAGATTCACTTGAAATTTTTTATCATGTATGATTACATTTAGGTTGCATCATGCCTACTTTTTACTAATATAGAAAAATTCCTGTTGGTGCTTCCACTTTTTGTTCATATGCCATAGTTTCATAGAGGGACATTCTATACAAAACCAACTTTAAGTATTGGACTGCAAGAATTATACAAACACACATTGCTCCATTTCTCTCTCCCACTATATGTGGTCAACATTATGTACAAGTGTTTGTCGTTGAAGTGATTCTATGGTTCTCACGATTCTGTACTTAGTACCGAACACGCCTATAGTTTTATATTAACCAAGTTTTGCCATACATTTTTAATAGGGAAGTAGAGAAGGCAAAACCCAAGGAGCTGCCGAAGAAAGATATCCCCAAGGATGACTAAGCTGAGGTACAACACATAATAGTATGTTCCCCTTCCCGTCTACCACCTAAATAATTTTTAGATATATTAACCGATACATAAATAAAGTTTCATATTTTTGCTTGTTTTTGCATTGATTATCTAGTTTGCATAGTACTTTCTTGTATCTTGCGAAATCTTTGATGATTAGAGGTGACAGTTTTGATTTGTTTGTAAGTAAATGATTGCTTTGAGCTATATTTAACTTTTAAAGCTCAAACTGCTAACCTCAAAAATTAGCTAAAAGAAATGGGTGAGATGGTAAGGGTATTCAAATACATACAACCTTTTAAATCATTTTATAAAAATGAGAAAAGATTGCTACTGTTTGTGGATAGATCCACTGTTTGTGGATAGATCCACTGACAAGTTTCGAGCTGTTTACGTGACTTTATAGAATATAGATCGATCCATTTGGGTATATGAATTCTATGGTAGATCACTTTTCGTTGGGTCATCATTTGAAAGAATGTACAACTTGTCTTGTTCCAGACTTCCAGTGGATTGTATACAAAAAGAGTTGGGATGATCAAAGTTTATAATGGGCCACAGAACCTTCATATGTGCATTATCGACAACAAAACCTTCTACTTCTAGTAGGGCACTAATAGGGCACGAACTTGACCAGAATCTTTCTCAATGAATTCATGATCTCATTTTTTCATCTTGAGTCCAGCGGAGACCAAAGATCTTGAGTGAGCGAATGACAAAAGTACCCTGGACTAATAGTAATAATGTAAAATTTGATAGCAAAATTCAAAAGGTTTGGTGTAACAAAGCACGCTTCGAAATTAATATTTGCATTTTTTAATTAGTGAAACATGTGTTGGTTAGACAGTGGTCTAAAGTTTAAATTTAGCTTTGCATTGGTTTTTCTGCTGAAAGCTACATGTCTGGTACTGTAAGTTGTGTTTAAGATTATTTCCTTTGGTAGTAGGGTACTGGATTACTTTTTGGATCTTTGTGAGTTCTATGGTAAAAGGTATGGATGCAAACGAACCTAACGAACACGAACAACGTCTTGTTCGTGTTCGTTCGTTAAGAAATAAATTTGTTCACGAAGTGTTCACGAACACTTATCGAACGAGATTTTCTTGTTCGTGTTCGTTTATTAAGAAAATGAACATATTCATGAACTGTTCACGAACACTCATCGAACGCAAACGAACACAAACAAATGTTCATAAACAAGACGAACATAAAAAAGCTCATGAACTCCACTCGGGAAATGGGCAAGCAAATCAAGTTTCTTTCAACTAATACTAAGCGCTTCGCCCAGGTCACCCCCACTTCTTAGAGCTCTCTTGCACAAACGAATACAAATGATTATAGATTTATTTTAAAATAAAATTTACATTTTTATTATAAAAATTACACAAAACCAACTAAAAATAAATAAGTATTTAACATAAATATTAAAAAAATAATTAATATAATTGTCAAAAAAATAACTGACACAAAAATTAAGAATATAAATGAACACATTAACGAACATAAACGAATACATTATCGAACGTTCACGAATGGACATTAACGAATATAAACAAACACATTATCAAACGTTCAAGAACATTAATGAACGAACACGGCTTGTGTTGTGTTCATGTTTGTTCAAACGAACGAAATTTTCTTGTTCGTGTTCGTTGATTTACTAAACGAACGAACATAAACGAACTTCCCGCCGAACAACCCGCCGAACAAATCACGAACTGTTCGTTGAACGTTCAGTTCGTTTGCAGCCCTAGTAAAGGATTTTCAGGGTTACCTGAATACATATATATATATATATATATACATATATATACATATACATATACATATACATATACATATACATATACATATACATATACATATACATATACATATACATATACATATACATATACATATACATATACATATACATATACATATACATATACATATACATATACATATACATATACATATACATATACATATACATATACATATACATATACATATACATATACATATACATATACATATACATATACATATACATATACATATACATATACATATACATATACATATACATATATATATATATAGGGGAGGGTTCCAATGAAAACCAGATTTTAATTAAAAACCAAAAAAACTATTTTTCCACCCTTGATTTGTTTCATCAATGGTTGAGATTAACTTATGGTAATTTGATAAATATATTCAAGTTAGTGGTTATAATTAGAGAGGTTAGGGGTATAATGGGTAAACCATTTTTCTTAGTTTTTTAAACTCCCATAATCATTAATTAGTTTCCTTAAATCTCTCATTCTCTCTCCTAATTTATTTACTAATATTTTTCTAACAAAATAAAACATAAAATCATATTAGTTGTTTTATTTGAATGAACATAAAATCGTATTAGTTGTTTTCTTTCTATGAACATGCTAAATATTAGTTTTCAATCAAATCATGTTAATTTTTTAATAAAATCAAACACCAGCCTAGTTGCATACATGTAGCAGTGTTACGTATACGTAACAACAATATTATTTTTATATAAGAGCAGTGTTATGTTTATGTAGGAGTAGAGACGTATACATAACGAAAATGGTACATATATGTAACAATAGTGATTGCCTTGTCCATCGTATTCGTATACGTATACGTACACAAATATATAAATGTATGATGAATAATATGGTTTACGTTTATCTAGTGAAGTTAATATGTATGTGTATATTTGTACTCATATCATATAATGTATTCAATTTTTTTTTGTCAAAATAACATAGAGTAAGTTGTAGTTGAGTTATAAATATGCTATGCAGTTGTTATAAAGGTCATACGTATATGTAAGTGTTTAAATGGTGTTTAAAGGTGTGATTAGTTTTAATTGTACTTATATATGAGTTACGGTTTTCAACTAAATGTTGTAAGGGTTTTAGCATATTTAGTTTAGAACTGATGTCTTCATCTATTGTTTATTATCTCATATATGAGTTGTATTTATTATTATTATTTGTTTGAAAATATGACAAAGTGTTACATTTATGTAATAAGTTGCATACGTGTATGTAAGTAAAAATTGTGTTCAAATGTGTGATCGATGTTAATTTTACTTACGAGTTACAGTTTTCATCAAAATGTTTTAAGTTTTTTATTATGTTTAATCTAGAACTAGTGTTTTTATCTATTGTTTATTATTCTTACATATATTGAGTTACGTGTATGTAACACTGAGGCGCCAAAATTTTGACTAATATTGTAAACATTAGTATCATTGATAGGCATAATCCTATTAGGATTCTCACAACCCATATCTAAAAAACAAACAAGAAAAAAAAATCATGAAATACATATAAAGTATATATAAAAGTGCCACGGATTTTTATATTACTAGGATTTGAAACGAAGAATTATTAAGTAGATATAATAAATAGTTATTCAAGGATTCAAATCACACTTATTAAATAATTAATAAATTAAAGCAAATATGTTATCAAATTTAATTTTTAATCAAATAAAAGGATTATTAAAATATTTGAAATCACCATACCACCAATTATAGAGATTTGGAATCACAATTATCATGAATTTTAAATGAGGAAACATGTGAATTTAAAAGAAAGTTAATTACAGTGTTAAATGATCAAAAGTAAGTATTCAAATAAAAATAATAATTGTACCTTGTCAATATCAAAATTAATCGTAATTAGTTTTCGTTCATTGTGGATAGAATTTTGATTGAAAAAAGATTTTTGTATGAAAAGTATAGTAATGTTGAAAATATAAATGGTACAGTGATTTCGAAAATAATTTTAGAGAGAGTAAAGGTAATTACTTGACATGACTAAATTTAGGAATTTAACAAAAATAGTGGAGTGTTAAAATTACAAATATAGCCTTTCAACAATAAATATAAAAAAAGATATTAGAATTATGTGATTGGTTGATAATAGTTTTTATGGTTTTCTACTAAAATGATGGTTTTCATTTGATCTCTCCCCTATATATATATATATATATATATATACATATACATACATACATACATACATACATACATACATATATATATATATACATATACATAGATACATACATACATATACATAGATACATACATACATACATATATATATATACATATACATACATACATATATACATATATATATACATATATATATATATATATATATATATATACACACATACATATACATATACACTCATACATATATATATATATATATATATATATATATATATATACACACACACTCATATATATATATATATATATATATATATATATATATATATATATATATATATATATATATATATATATATATATATATATATATATATATATATATATAGGATCAGGATCATTACAGAACCATTTTTTATTTTCAGAACCAAAAGAACCATTGATTTACATAAATGTAAATTATAAACTATTGATTTACATAGATGTAAGTTAAACCTGATGATATTTAGTTGTTTTTTGATAGTTTATTGTTCATGTCTGATATACACATATGTAAAATAGGTCAAGTATTACCAGACTTAATATACATTTATGTAAATCAATGGTTCTGTAGTTCTGAAAATAAAAAGTGGTTCTGTAATGATCCTAACCCTATATATATATATATATATATATATATATATATATATATATATATATATATATAGATATACATATATAGATATACACATATATACATATATATACACATATATACATAGATATACACATATATACATATATATACACATATATACATATATATATGTACACATATATATATATACATATATATATATATGTACACATATATATATATATCTATATATATATATGTACATATATATATATATATATATATATATATATATATCTATATACCTATATACATGTATATCTATATCTATATGTATATATATAGATATATATCTATATCTATATGTATATATATGTATATATATAGATATATATCTATATCTATATGTATATATATATATACATGTATATATATATCTATATGTATATATATAGATATATATCTATATCTATATGTATATATATAGATATATATCTATATCTATCGTCATCAATTTCACGAATCAAATCCAGAGATCGTGAGTTTTTATTATAATTTGCAATTCCAACCGATTTCAATATCACTATTGCAGCGTTCGATCGTTGAAACAATCATAAGGATCTTCAATTTCACGAAATCAAAGCCTCAGCTCGTGATTTTTATCAATTTTGGAGCGAGAATCAAGTTATTATTGTAATCTGTACTTACAATGTCTTCCAATGTAGTCAATGAAGGTTCCAATTACAATTTTAATATACTCAGTTTTGTTTAATTATGCACGTTGTTTTTATGAAATTGTGCTGTTTTTCTTTCTGTGCTGTTTTCGTTATATGTGCTATTTTGAGTTAAATACCTTTCGATGTGTGCTGTATCTATATATGTGTTGTTCTGTGCTGTTTTGAACAATTAATTATGTTGTAGATTATTATGTGTGCTGTTTTAATTATGTGTACTGTTTTCCTTATATGTGATGTTTTAAATTAAAAATACATTATGTGAATCGGTGGTTTTTTCTATTGTCCTGTATCTATATATGTGTTTGCTGTATTTGTTTCTCTGTTATATATGTTTGTGCTGTAATTGTTTTTATGTGTTATCATTATATGTGTGCTGTTTTCATTAAGTGTGCTGTTTTCTTAAAGCGTGTTGTTTTCATTAAGTGTGCTGTTTTCTTAGAGCGTACTGTTTTTATTATGTGTTGTTTTAATTATGTGTGCTGTTTTTTCCTTATATGTGCTGTTTTAAATTAACAATACCTCCTGTAGATGTGTGTTTTATTTATGTGTGTTGTTTCCTATTGTGCTGTATTTAATATATGTGTGTGTTGTTTTTGTTTATATGTATTATTAATTAAATCATTATTTGTAATTCAATGTTCTCTTTTTTGTGTTTCAGGTGTTCGTATATCCCCTACTTCTAGAAAAAAGAATTATATTCCTAATGTTCCAGATTCATCCAAACCAACAGTTTGTATGAAGTTTTTGTCAATTGATGAAGCCTTTGAGTTTTACAAAAAGTATGCCAAGTTAGGAGGTTTTGAGGCACGGAAGCATACTCAATGTACATCAAATGGTGTTATTAAAATTAAATATATAGTTTGTGCAAAAGAGGGTCATAAGACATTTCATGACATTGACACGGTTAATGATAGTGATGGTTCTGATAAGAAATCAAAATATCGAAGAAAGCGTCCATCTAAACATACCGGTTGTAAGGCTCACATTCGTTTAGGGTTAAGTAAATGTAAGAAATACTATACAATTTATGGTTTTTATGAGGAGCATAACCATAGCTTTGTTGATCCTGAGGACTACCATCTATTATGTGCAGCAAGAGATTTGTCATTCACACAACAACTAATTACCGATTTTTCTATAATGAATATTGGTCCAGTTAAGGCGTTTAATATTATGAGAGTAATGTGTGGTGGGTTTGAGAATGTTGGTGTGACTGCTGTTGATTGCAAGAACTTTAAAAGAGACCTTAATTTGTTTCTTGGTGAATTTGATGTTGATATGGCCGTAAATCGTCTTCTAAAGAAAAAGGAGTATTTACCCGATTTTTCTTGTGAATATTTAACTGGAGAGAAAGGTGCTCTTGCTGGTTTATTTTGGGCCGATGAGGATATGAAGCGGGATTATGTTTTGTTTGGTGATGTTATATCTTTTGATGCTACATTTCGTACTAACAGGTATCTTTTTTGTGCTGTTTTTACTGTTTTAAAATTTTTTGTTTTAAGTGTGCTGTTTTCTTTAAGCGTGCTGTTTTTATTATTTGTGTTGTTTTTATTATGTGTGCTGTTTTCCTTATATGTGTTCTTTCAAATTAAAAATACCTCTTGTAGATGTGTGGTTTTTTCTATTATGCTGTATTTAATATATGTGTGTGTTGTTTTTGTTTATATGTATTAAACCATTGAATCATTATTTGTAATGAAGTTTTTTCTATTTTTTCTATTTTATATTTGTTTAATTCACACTAATTTGTGTGTGTTGTTTTTATTGTTTTTAGGTACGACGGTTTTTGTTCCCTTCACTGGAATTGACAATCATCATCGCAACATTACGTTTGCCGCTGGCTTGTTAGCATCAGAAAGCACAGATTCATATAAGTGGTTACTTGCTGCTTTTTTGAAATGTTTTGGTGTAGCACCTAAAGTTGTGGTTACTGATCAAGACCCGACCATGAAGATTGCAATTCAAGATGTTTTCCCAACTAGTAGACACCGACTATGCATGCGGCATATTATGACCAAAGTTTCATCCAAGGTCGATTTTACTTTTTGTAATGTTTTTATATATGATCTATTAAATGTGCTGTTTTTTTCAGTCCAATAAAATTATTTTTTTATACCAGGTTGGACCCAAGTTATCCCAAGACGAGTCCTTTAAGCGTAAGTTGTGCGACATTGTTTGGACTGATGCTATTCAACCTGCTGAATTTGAAAAATCTTGGACTGATATAATGGTTGAGTATAACATACAATCTAACAAATGGTTGTTAGACATGTTCTTTTTGAGACAAGATTGGATACCTGCATATTATCGTCATGAACACATGTCTGGACTTATGCGTACTACATCTAGGTCCGAGAGTGAAAACCACTTTTTTGGTCAGATTAGCAACACAGAGTTGTCTTTGTTAGAGTTTTTAAGTCACTTTGATATTGCTATGGAGGCTTAAAGGTTTACACGTCGTAAAAATGATCACAATACCCGATACACTACACCTGAGATAAAAACTAATTTTGAGTTGGAATATCAAGCTGAAAAAATTTATACGAGAGAGATATTTTATGATGTTCAAGGTGAAATCATTGGTGCTGTTCATGAATGTATATGTAAATGCTTTGAAGCGGCTGGTGACTTTGTCAAGTTTTCAATTAAGGAGTTAGATGCTAATGTCTTGGCCACCTTTGAGGTATTAATTCATTCTTTTGTTTGCTATTTATACAAAGATTTTAATGTTGTTTTTATTAAGCGTGCTGTTTTTATTATGTGTTAGATGATGTTTTCGTTATGCGCAATGTTTTCATTAAGCGTGTTGTTTTTATTATGTGTGTTGTTTTTATTATGTGTGTTGTTTTTATTATGTGTGCTGTTTTCTTTATATGTGCTATTTTAAATTAAAAATACCTCCTGTAGATGTGTGGTTTATTCTATTGTGCTGCATTTAATATGTGTGAGGTATTAATTCATTATTTTGTGTGATATTTATATAAAGATTTTAATGCTGTTTTCATTAAGCGTAATGTTTTCATTAAGCGTGTTGTTTTTATTATGTGTATTGTTTTTATAATGTGTGTTATCTTTCTTATATGTGTTGTTTTCATTAAGCGTAATGGTTATTTCTATTGTGTTGTATTTAATATACATGTGAAGTATTAATTCATATTTTTGTGTGGTATTATACAAAAATTTTAGTGCAACACATATTGGTTTATCCATTAATGTGGTGACTTTTATATAATCATCTGTTTTTGTACTATTTTGTTTTAGTTTTATAATACAGCATACATATTTTATACCTGTGCTGCATTTTGCAATTGTTATTAACTGTTATGTTTTCTGATGTAGGTTCTGTTTAGAGAAAATGATATGATAATTACATGTAGTTGCAACAGATACGAGCAATACGGTTTGTTATGTCGGCATATCTTCTACGTTTTAAGAGCTTGTGGTATTAAACAGTTTCCTGAAAGATATATTATGAGAAGATGGACCGAGATGCTGCTCCAAATAAGTCAATGAGTACTGTTATTGAGCGAGATTCTGCTGGTGAGAATGTTGATTCTGTTGACAGCATTGTTCGTGATATTGCGTATAGGCATGATTATATTATCAACAAACTTGTTATAAACATGGATCAGTTAAAAATTTACTTAGAAGAAGTAAAAAAAACACAAGTGAATGTGGATTCTTTACCTGTTCCTTTAGGACCAGTATCTAAGAATAAGAGGTTGGGGAATATTCTTGGTTCTGATTAGCCATCATCTATTACTTTTAGAAGACCTGTTGGAATTAAAAACAAAGGTTCGGGTTCTCATAAACGTTATAAATCTTTTCAAGAGATATCATCTTCAGAGAAAAAAATAGGGAAACAGACTAGTTGTTGTGCGATATGTGGAAAGAGCGGCCATAATCAACGAAGTTGTACATTGAAGAATGCTGGTGGTGGTTCTGATAATGCAAATAGTACTTGATAATTCATATTTCATATTTTTCATATAAAAGACATCAATTATATTCTTCAATCATACATAGTTTTATAGTTGTGATTCATTTTAAAATACAGTACAAAAATACAACACATGCTGCTACATATTCATCACATATTATGTGCCGCTTTTTTATTTTATACGTATGATGTGAATGAAATCAATTATATTCTTCATTCATACATAGTTTTATAGCTGTGATTCATTTTTAAAAACAGTACAAAAAACCTTATATTATAATACAGTACAAAATACAATTAAAAAATACAGCACATGTTGCTACATATTCAACACATATGATGTGCTGCTTTAAATTTTATACGTATGATGTAAATGAAATCAATTATATTCTTCAATCATACATAGTATTATAGTTGTGCTTCATTTTTAAATACAGTACAAAATACCTTTTATTATCGGATATCATTTCCAGTGTATACAAATAAATAAACCTATATAGAATGCAATTGTACTACATTTTTTAGCATATGTACTGTATTTATTATAACCATTTAATTTCTAGCAAACCAAATATAACAACCAAAGTTGTACTACTTTTTATAGCTCTAACCATTCAAATATATCACAAAATACAAAGTGTACTGCTTTCTGTTGCTGATAAAGAAAATAAAACGTATTTTGATTATATAACTATTTCATTCAAAGGATTTCTTTAATCTTTCTTCTATTCTTTTCCTTGTTGTTTCCTTCAGTTTCTTCTTCTCAGCATCATCTTTTTTATTAAAGTTCAGTACATCAGATGTCACCATTTCCTTCAATAAGTTGATATCCGATAACAGTATTTTTGTCAGATATTTGATTCTAAGATCATACAACTCAGCATTTTGTTGATCTGACTCTTCTGAAAGACCACAGTTCCATTTCTTATGTTTACCAAAGTATGTTTCCATGTGTCGCATTGCAAAGATGCCACAATCAACAAAGTTCTGTGTAGTTTCCCATGGTAAAGCTAACTTTGCTGGATTCAATGTTTTTATTCTTTCATGCTTTTAAGGGTCTTCTTCCTTCAAGTATAGAATCATAATTGATTTCTAAAATCAGAATATTGTAAATTAGTACATAATTTTTGATGATATAGATAGGTTGGACTCACCTAGTTTAGTTTAGTTTCTTTCATTTTGGATGTAATAGGACAAATGTTAGATAACTTTGATTTATGTAAGCATTAGTTTAGTTTCGCTCTGACCCAGCGAATCTACTAGCGAATCTACAGATTCGCTAGTAGTCAGCTGAAGAAGGTCGCCCGGCGAAACTGTTGCTCGCCGGGTGAACTTACCCGTTGGTCAGGGTAGATTCGCTGTAGCGAATCTACCAGCGAATTTGAGTCTGGTTATATATATGCAGTTGATGTATCTTTGGCAGCAAGTTTTGCCATACCTAATTGAGAAATACTTTTGCATTACTGTGTCATAGCTCGTTTAAGGCTGGAATTATGTTTGTTTTGTTATCTTTGAGCCTTGTTTATTGATATTGATTGAGTTTGGATCATATGGCTACATATTGAAACTCTTTTCTTCATTTTTGCACTGTTTGATTCTGTATTCTTGAGATATCATTGTGATTATCATCTCAATAGCACGTAAATCGATCACCAATGAACCAACAATATGGTATCAGAGCCTTTTGCTCTTGATTTGTTGAGTTTTTGGGGTTTTGAGGTGTTTTTGAAGAAAAGTCACTGTTTCATTCGATTTGCATCATCAAAGGGTGTTTTACTCATAGAAATTCGTAGAAAAACCATTGCTCAAGTAGTAAGGAGACATCCCAATCATCCAATCACTAATTCATAGCGATTTGGATGAGTTTAGAGTGATTTTCAGACCGAAAAGTGCTGTTTGTTCATCAGGCGAATTTAGTGCTCTTCCAGCGAATTTGTGACTCCCCGAGCGAATCTATTTTTTTGCGAATCTGCAGTCATTGAACGAAAGTTCATCTTTGTTACCTTATTCTCAATTGAAGATACCGTCGAATTTACCACTAGAACGAAAGTTCTACTAGTTTTGCGAACTTGTTCAGCGAACTAGAGCTGCAATAACACTGATTCGAGCGAATCTGCTGTTGGTTTGCCTAGCGAATTTACCGGCGAACTTGCCAGCGAATTTACATCTTTTCAGCGAATCTAATTTCTGATTCCATCATGTCTACTTCAATTGTGAATCTGACTGTTATGGAGTGCGTTCAACCAAACAGGCCACCGAGGCTTGTCAACGGAGAGAATTTTGAGGACTGGAAACGGTGCTTGAAAGCTTTCTTCTTCTACACTGATCACGATCAGTGGGAATCTATCACCAACGGACCTCACCTACCAACAACAACTGTCGGATCTATCACTTCACCAAATCAGGATCCTAGCACTTATATTGAGATTGACATCAACCTGCTCGATCGCGACAAGAAAGCTCTTGGAGCTTTGATTCTGTGCCTACATCAGGATATTTATAACAGGTTTGCTGAGCACACTACCGCTAAGGCATTGTATGATGCCTTATGTGAATTTTATGATGTGAACGAAGATCTGAAGAAAGACAAGAAAGCTCAGGCTCAGAAGGAGTTTAACTCATTCGTGGGATATAAGCATGAGACACTTACTGATATAACAAACCGTTTTCTGTCAGTTTCAAGCAACCTGAAGAAGTATGATGAACAGCTTGGAAATCATGAGCAAGTGAGTAAATTGTTAGACTCTCTTCCTGCTCAGTGGAGTCTGCAAATCAAATTACTCAAACAAGAAAGAAATTTTGCTGATTACAAGTTGATGGATGTAATCAACAAGTTAAAGTCATTTGATCTTGATGTGAAGAGAAGAGAGTATAATCAAACCATGATGTCTCCCAATGTCCCTCCTCAAAACGCTGCATTGATTTCATCCGCTGCAAACTCTAACTATTATGGTGCAGCTTGTGGGAGTTCATCTGGTAATGGTGGCTTTGCTAACTCTGGGTATGGTAAAATTGTTAACTCAGGAAGTGGTTGTAAGGATGCTGGGTCAAGTTCAAATGCCTTAGTTTCTACTCAAATTCCACACGATACTATGGCACTGTTTGGATTATTTGTGCACAGTTATGAGGCTTTGGTGGCTGGAGAATTGAAAGGTCGTGGTATGACAGTGGAAGATATGTATCAGGTTGATCCTGATGACCTTGAAGAAACCGACATTCAGTGGCAAATGGCCATGCTTACTCTTCGTGCCAGGAGGTTCATGGAAAGAACTGGGAGGAAAATTTTTGGAAACCAGAGTCAGAACAATGCTCTAGGATATGACAAGTCCAAGCTAAGATGCTTCAATTGTAAGCAGCTTGGTCATTTCAAAAGAGTGTACTTCTCCCATTGTCACTGAACCTGTTAATTCTGGAAACTCAAGAACCATCCCAGTCATAGATAAAGTTGAAGAAGCTAAGCCCAAGAAAGAAACTGCTCTGTTGACCAACTTTGATTGGAGTGCAGAAATTGAAGAATCAAAGGAGGAAATCAACTATGCACTGATTGCTAAGATAGTGGAGGAACATGCTCTTGATGATGGGGACATTTACAGTTTTGATCCTTTCAAGGAGTTCTATGGTGAAGCTGATAATGAAGTTGATAGCAATGGTGAATCTATTGGGTCTGAAGCCATTCAAACGGTTAAGGAATGTGTAGGTGTGTATCAAGCTGTTGTTCAAGAAGAGATTGTTCAAACTGGTCTGGTATGTGAAACTGTTAAGGAAGAGGTTAAGCTGGCTGGTGAAAACGAGGAGCTGAAAATGAAATCAAGGATTGAAGAAGCCAAGAGAGAAGCTGTGGAGGAGTATAAGAGGAACACTCCTTATTGTCAATGTGATCGTGCTCTCGCAGCAGAAAAACTGGTAATGGGTCTTCCTTATGAAATTGTTGAAGACATGTGTTCCTCTGCATGAAAAATTCGTTTGATTGGTATATATAAAGCTAATAGGTTGCTTATAATGAATGAAAATGAATTAAAGAAAACCAATAAAGAGCTTAAACAAAATGAGTCAAAGTATTTTGTTAAATTAAGAGAAGCCTTGAAAGAAAATGAACATTTAAAAAGGACACTTTTGGAAAAGAACTGCGAGGTTAACTATTTAACTGAACAAGTCACACTTGCTGAATTTGAAGTCAGAAAACTTAAAAATAAATTAGAACAGTGGTCTCTTTCGAGCATGAAAAGGGAGGAACTATGCAAAAAACAAAGGGGGGCAAGGATAAAGACCGGTTTGGGTAATGAAAATGATGCATTGGTATATCCTCCACCTAGTACTTTCTGTTATTCTCCTATGCCCACTCCTCATCCATCAAATGAGTTTATACAAGAGATTATATAGAATGATACTAACAGCTCTGTTGCAGGTTTAGAAGGAGATAATTCTAAGGAGTTGCGAGAAGGATATGATTATGGTGGGAGTGTTGGTCTCGGGAGCTCTAGTATTAATGACTTTAATTCCAAGAAGTCATTTGTAGACATTAGTTTAAGTAATCATTTTGTGTCTGGTGGAACTATTTTGGATTCAAACTCTGGGAAATGTAATAGTAACTTAGGATGTTCTGTTTCAAACACTCGTGATGATTTAAATGTTTTAAATTCTGCAGTTAATGTTAATGTGTGTATGAATGATGCAGCTCAACTTTCAGGTCATGTCTCTGAAAGTGAAACAAAAACTAATTGCTTTAACAAATTCTTCTCTCATCCAATCCCATCTTTTACACCAATAAGGATTTCTAAACCAAAAGGTAAAGAAACGTCTTCTTCCTCTGAAGATAACAAAGATAAAAGTGAACAAAAACCAGTTAAAGAGAATGTTATGACAGAGAAGTCAAACGAGTCATATGACTCGAACAGTGATTCAGATTCAAGATTTTCTGAATGTGATGAAGTAATATCTATTGATAGAGTTCCTTCATCAAATTGTTCCAAAACGAGGCTGAGATCCCATTGTTTTAGATGTGGAAAGGATGATCATTTAATTAAGCAATGTCCTATATCAGGTTGTCTTAATAAACAGAATAAATCCTTTGGAACTAGATTGACAGCTTTTGTACATGGTTTCTTTTGCAGAAAATCTGTTTCTCCAAGATCTAAGTACACTAAGACTTGGGTCCCAATTTCAAAAGTCTAACCAATTTTTTTTTATGACAGGAACATTCAGAGGCCGCTGTAAATAGTTATTGGCATGTAGATAGTGGATGTTCCCGCCATATGACTGGGTTGAAGGACCTGCTGAAAAATTTTAGAATAATTGATGGTGGATATGTTGCTTTTGCTGGAGACAAGAAGGGTGGTGAGATGATTGGCCAAGGAGATGTCTCAAATGGTTTCCTGACTTTGGAGAAAGTAAACTATGTTCCAGAATTGGCATTCAATCTTCTCAGTGTATCACAGATCTGTGATAAAGATATTCCCGTGATGTTCCTCGCCAACGAATGTCTGTTCTTGAAACCAGATTTCTTTATCCCTGAAGAGATGGTGATCATGAGAGCTCCAAAGAGAAATGATACCTACTTGTTAAATATGGGATCGAAAGAATCATCTTCCACCGTGACCTGTCTTTTATCAAAAGCTTCTTCCCATGAATCTTTTCAGTGGCATAAAAGATTAGGGCATATCAATTTTAAAATGATAAACAAGTTAGTTAAGAACAATTTGGTCAGGGGACTACCACTGAAAGACTATTCTGTGGTAGAAAAATGTATGGCTTGTGCAAAAGGAAAACAACATAAAAAGCCACATAAACTTAAATTTCAAAACTCGATTGAGCACCCCTCGAATTGTTACATATTGACTTGTTTGGCCCTATCAGTGTTAAATCAATTGCTAAGAAATCTTATTGTCTTGTTGTGACAGATGATTATTCCAGGTACTCTTGGGTGAGATTTCTGTCTAACAAAAGTGAGACCGCTGAGGAATTGATGAAGCTGATCCCACTGATTGAGGTTCTTGGAAAGAGAAAGATTCAAGCCATCAGAAGCGACAATGGCACAGAATTCAGAAACCACATATTCAATTCATTCTGTGAACAAAAGGGTATTCTCAGACAGTTCAGTGCTGCCAGAACACCTCAACAAAATGGTGTTGCTGAACGTAAGAACAGAACTCTAATTGAAGCAGCTAGAACGATATTGATCGAGTCAAAGCTTCCGATTATCTTTTGGGCTGAGGCAGTTAATTGTGCAGCTTATGTACTTAACCGGGTATTGATTGTCAAGAGCAAAATGAAGACATCATACCAGTTGTTCCGAGGAATTAAGCCTCTTATTGATTTTCTGCGCCCTTTCGGTTGCTCTTGTACTCTGTTAAATACCCAAGACCAAAAAACGAAGTTTGGTGCGGTCTCTGATGAATGTTTCTTTGTCGGGTACTCAGAAACACAAAAGGCGTATCGTGTGTATAATAAACGATCGCGGATTGTGCAAGAGTCCTACTATGTCGACTGGCAAGAATCAAACTCAACAAGCATTGGAAGTGAGCCTGCATGGTTTTATGATTCTACCACTGTCTTCAAGTCATTCAATTTGCCAATTCCCGATGATGATGACGTTATTCCTCACTCGTCTGTGAATCTGACTCCACCATAACCGCAACCGTCTGCAACCACCTCATTACCTCCCACTTCATTTGATATCCCACCTTCACCACCTTCACCACCACTTCCATCATCTGATTCATCATCTCAACCATCTTCATCTAATCCTACAAGCTCATTTACCATACCATCCACCGCTTCATCCATTCAACATCCTCATATCGATCCAATTCCCACAAATCCATCCACTTCCACATCAACATCACAACATAACCCTTCATTGCTTAACACTAATTTTAAAACCTTAAAAGATCACCCTCATGACTACATCATTGGATCTATCACAGACGGGGTGAGGACTCGGAGTCAAAGTGGATTGATAAATGAGTGCCTTTATACAGCTTTTCTATCTCAGATCGTTCCAAAGAATTACAAGCAAGCACTTGAAGACCCAAGCTGGGTGGACTCTATGCAATCCGAGTTACAACAGTTTAGAAAGTTGAAAGTCTGGGAGTTAGTTGATCTTCCTCCAAACAAATGTCCCATTGGTACCAAGTGGGTTTTCCGAAACAAGCCAGATGATCGTGGTGTTGTTATTAGAAATAAAGCAAGATTGGTTGTTCAAGGATTTGCTCAGGAGGAGGGGATAGACTACATGAAGTGTTTGCTCCAGTTGCTCGTATCGAAGCCATCAGAATTTTTCTTGCACATGCAGCTCACAAGAACTTTAAAGTTTTTCAGATGGATGTGAAGTGTGCATTTTTGTATGGAAACATTGATGAGGAGATATATGTGTGTCAGCCACTAGGTTTCGAGGATCCAGATTTCCCAGATAAAGTGTACAAGCTAGACAAATCTTTGTATGGGTTGCATCAAGCTCCCCGAATCTGGTATGAGACCTTGACGCAGTATCTCCTCAGCAAGGGTTTCTCTCGTGGGACTATAGATTAGGGCTGTTCATGAGTCAAGCCGAGCCGAGCCAGGATTAGCTCGGACTCGACTCGAATTATAAACCGAGCCAGCTCGGCTCGGCTCGGATTTATAACCGAGCTAAAAAGTAGAGCTCGAACTCGGCTTGGTTTTAAACCGAGCTGGCTCGGCTTGGTTTTGTTTGGCTCGGTTTTAAAAGAAAATTTAATACACATCTCTCAAACTTCAATACTCCAAATATCAACGAATAGTTCAAAAAAACATGTTAAAAATCAATTCAACATCTTAGATTACAAGCCCCAATCTAATTCAACCAACGATACACAAAAATAGGTTAACAATTCAACGTTCATTAGCATATGAATTAACCCGCATAAACATGGATTTAGGGTTTTCAAAGTTCAAATTTCATCTGGTCTTCAACTTTGGATTTTTTAAGGTTTTGATTAGGTTAGTGTTATTATAATATTATATATAAATATTATATCTATATATATAGATATATTACATATTTTGTCGAGCCAGTAAACGAGCCAACGAGCGAGCCAACGAGCGAGCCATCGAGCGAGCCAACGAGCGAGCCGCCCTTGGCTCGGACTCGGCTCGTTTACAATTCGAGCCGGCTCGGCTTGGCTCATTTATAAACCGAGCCGATTCGAGCAAGCTTTTTTCGAGCTTTTTCCGAGCGAGCTCCGAGCGAGCCACGAGCCGCGAGCTTTTCGAACAACCCTACTATAGATATGACACTCTTTAAGAAGGAGGTTGATGGTGAGATGCTGATTGTTCAAGTGTATGTCGACGACATTATCTTTGGATCAACAAATGAAAAGCTGTGTAAAAATTTTGAAGAAGTGATGAAGGATCCCTTTGAAATGAGCATGATGGGGGAGATGTGCTTCTTCTTTGGATTGCAGGTGGAACAGAAACCGGAAGGTATTCTTATTCATCAAGAGAAGTACATCAAGGAAATCATTACAAAGTTTGGCATGGATGATTCAAAGCCAGAACTTACTCCCTTTACTGCTCAAACATGCTTGTCTCCTGATGATAATGGGAAGTCCGTGGATGCTCATCGATATCGCTCGATGATCGGATCTCTCATGTATCTGACTGCAAGCCGTCCAGATATCACATTTGCCGTGTGCTACTGTGCTCGTTATCAAGCCAATCCCAAAGAATCACATGAGCTAGCGGTTAAACGCATTTTTCGTTATCTCAAGGGTTCCTCTCGTTTGGGTCTTTGGTATCCAAAAGGTGGGAACTTTGATTTACATGCTTTTTCTGATAGTGATCATGGTGGTTGCCGGATTAACAGAAAGTCGGTCACCGGTGGATGTCAATATCTGGGTGACTGTCTTGTTTCGTGGCAAAGCAAAAAGCAAACAACAGTGTCCTTATCCACAGGAGAAGCTGAATATATTGCTGCATCAAGCTGCTGTTGCCAAGTGCTCTGGATTCAACACCAGATGATGGATTATGGCATCAACTTCCTTCACACTCCAATCTTCTGTGACAATGAAGCCGCTGTTGGAATTGCCAAGAATCCAATTCATCACACTCGAACCAAGCATATCGAAACAAGAATTCATGCCATTCGTGACGCTTAGGAAAAGGGGTTCATTGATATTATTCCTATTGAAACTAGGAAGCAGAAAGCAGATCTTTTCACTAAAACATTTGATAAACCACGTTTTTACGAACTGATCTCCATGCTAGGATTAATATCCTTCTGAAACCTTTTTCTGAGTAAAATAACTGTTTGAGATGTATATATGTACATATTTTTCTTATGGTCTTGGTCGTTTGTCTGCTTAGAGAATTCTTGTGTCCCATATATATATATATTTTTTTTATTCTTAATTTTCCTTTCCTTTCGATATTAAGAAATTTTCTATTAAGTACGCTTTTGAATAAAAATTTTGGGGGAGATTTATGCTAATAATAAGTTTTAACTTTTATTCTCTCAGGAATTCAAGAAAATAAAGTAAGAAAGAGGGGAACATCTTGCGCTGGGATATGCATGATAGACTCATCCCAAAAACGAAGTAAACAAGTGATCATGCAGCCAAATTAAAGAACATAACTCAGTAATAAGGATTATCCTCATGATACTTTGGTCTGCACAAAGATATAAGTCTTTTCTAAAACTTGGTTAAGAGTTGCTGATTGACATCTTGCTCATGTACTGTGTTTACTATTAGGATCAGATTATTAATGCAAAGCTTATGGTGTTTCTCACCGGGATGGTGACTCGGTGATAATGCCCTCTAAGTCAAACATTAAATAATCCCAAATAGCCTATTAATGTACATACTTTCATTACATTTAGGATTAGATTATTGATGCGAAGCTTATGGTGTTTCCCACCGGGATGGTGACTTGGTGATAACGCCCTCTAAGTCAAACATTAAATGATCTCAAATAGCCCATTACTATATATACTTTCATACTTTACATAAGGAAAGATGTGTGTTTATCTCCTCTGCTATGCGAAAGCATTGACCTGGAGTGATGATCTTCTCTGCTATGCGAAAGCATTGACCTGAAGCTCTCATCAACACGCCTAGACGATCTTCTTTGCTATGCGAAAGCATTGACCTGAAGCTCTCGTCAATCAGTCAAAGGTTGAGTTTGCATCTCATGAGTATATATCTTGCATTTATGTGTGTTTGCATCTGTATATTATAGTGTCTCATATGTGTATGTGTCAGTCATTGTGTTTGCATTAAGTAGATTCAGTATAGTGAGCAGGTAAAAATCAATGATTATGCTCGATAAACCTTGATGTCGAGACTAATTCTTTACCAAATATCAGTGGGGACCAAGTTGCTGAGTTACTAAGACAATTCAGAACATGATAAACAGTTGCAGATCACAAGTTGAAAAGAACAGGGAATGGGTTTAAGCGGACAAACATATCAGCAATCTCGCTAAGTCATGTCCCTCTGAAAAACTTCGAGAAAAAGATGATATTATATCCTTAAACCGTTTAACTTTAATTTTATTCTAATCTCTTTTATTTTTATTTTTTTTATTATTTATTTTAATTTTATTTTTATTTTTATGCAAAGTCTTATTTGATCGTGGGGCAATAAGGTATTCAAAAGGCAAATTTTATTTTTTATGATATCTTGTTTTATTTCATTTTATTTTATTTTATTTTAATTTTTTTTAATTTTATCTTATTTTAAAATTTGTTTTTGAATCGGGCGAAATTAAGATTCGCTTTAGCGAACCTATAGTTTCGCCAGTAAGCTCGACCAGCTGCATGTCAAACCAACATGTTGAGTTTACCGAGCGAATCTATAGATTCGTGACAGCGAATCTATGTCTTATAAAAGTTACAGTGAAGGCGAAATTCTTCACAGTAATCCTAAAAACAAAATACCCGTTCTTCGAGCGAAATTTCAGAGTCCTCTTTTAGTTTTGATTTCCGTTGGATCTGTACGTTATAAAAGCTTTAGGTAGGTGTCGCGAACATCGGTGAAGCATTTAATCGGTGTATTTCACTTTGCATTGAGGGATCTGGCATGTTCGCCTGGGTTAGGGTTCGTGAAACCTCGTCCAACGAACTTGCTGATCTTCAGGCGAATCTGAACGAAAGTTCACTTGAACTCAAGCGAATTTGTAAATTCACCCAACAACTTCGACTGTTCACTTGAACCGAGCGAAACTATAAATTCACCACAGCGAACTTAATGTTTTCCAACAAAATTAAGCTAAAAGTCACTTGAATTTCAGCGAATCTATATAATCGCCTCTGTAAATTAACTAAGGTCGAGCGAATTTGAACGAAAGTTCATATGATTTGAGCGAATCTATAGATTCACCTTAGCGAATTTATAGATTCACCTTAGCGAATTTATAGATTCAATTGAGCGAATTTAATTTAATTCTTTTGTTTTTGCTTTCACTTATTCTCACACACTTATTATGTTGTATACTTAACTTTTCTAATTTGTTTTCAGCAATCATGGCTAATTTAAAGTTCGATGAGAAGAACAACACCGTAGCTATATTGGATGAAGACAATCCCAAAGCTGCAGGGTTCAGAGACTGCATAAAGTGGCTGAAGCAATCTCCGATTTTTCATGCTATCACTCACTCACCATCCATTTACATTTTGCACATCCAAGATTTCTGGAGATCAGCTAAGTTGGATGTTAAAGCTAATCCACACTGTATTCGAGCGAGGATAGAAGGAAATGATATCGCCATTACTGAAGAAATCATAGCAAGAGTGCTTCGTCTGGAAGGAGATCAGGGAGACGAGGTTGAGCTTTCTGAAGATCAAGTCTTGGAGGGATTCAGAAGCATGGGGTATGAGGGACCATCTTTTGGGTCAAAGAAAGAGATAAAGAAATCCATGCTGTCAAAAGAATGGAGATACATTGCTCATATCTTCATCATGTGCTTAGATGATCGGAAAGGAGGATCAGACGGTCTTAACCTTAGATGGGCCAAAACAATGGTGATATCTTGCAGAGGCCAAAAGGCAAATATAGCAAGACTGATCTTTGAGTGCATGTGTGACAACATAATGGCACTAAAGAAAGAGAAATGGCTTCTGTATCCAAGATTTGTTCAGATGTTAATTGATGATTTGATTCCAAACATCCCCAAGCACGGAGAAATCAAAAGACTAACCCCGATGAGCTCTAGAATATTTGCAGATTGTTCCTCTGCAAGGCATGATTTCAGTGGGAAAATCACCCACTTGTGGGAAAATATGTACTCTGCTGAAAGATGGGCATACATAAAGAAGGTGATAGAAGCGGAAGAAAAGAGATCTGTTGAGAACAGGGAGAAACAAGAAGAAAAAGTTAAAAAGAGAAAACGATATGCCAAGGAGAAAGAATACAATTTTGAGGATGAAATTGAGCAAGCAATGGATGAAATGAGAGTTGAGAAGGAGAGGAAAACTAAGAAGAGGGCTGAAGAAAGCAGTCACACTGAGGCATCAGAGAGGAGGACTAAACATAAGCATCAAGCTTTCACCGAAAATCCTCCAAGTAAAGATGCAAGATCTGAGTTTGATCATGACGTGATTAGAAACGTCAGTGCTTCTGTGGCCAATGAGCTAAGCATGATGAAAACAAAACTGATAAATCAAGAGCTGAGAGAAAAGCAAAAAGATGAAGTGATGGAAGGGATGCAGAGAATGTTAGTTGATCAAAATAATTTGATCAAAAGGCTGTTAAAGGAGATGAATGATTTGAAAGCTGCTGCCGGCCTGCCTAATCAGCTAACTCAACATGAGTTAGATGATCTGACGGACATATCAAAGTATCCATTTCTGAATATGGGTGCCTCTTCAAGGGCAGGAGAGGGCACCTCAGGAGCAGCAACTGGAGGAGCAGAGAGTGAGAATGATGATGTGGAAGTTGTAAATGAAGGTTTTGATGATTTGGGACTTGATATTGAGAAAGACCTAACAGGTGAGGAGGTAGTAGGGGAGAAACAACGAGTTGAGAAAGAAAAACAAGCGGAGATGAAGCTGATAGATGAAGAGGAGGAAATTGAGGAGCAATTGGTAGATTACAGCTCGGAACCGGAGTTCTATGAGGTGGATGAACGTCCAGTGACCTATGTGACTGATACTGGGTCAGCTGAAACTGGAGCGGTGGAGTTAGATCAATCTGAGTGGTTTGTTAGAGAGAAGGAGGCTGAAGAAATAACTCCACTGTTCCAGAACATAAAAAACCCTACCAGAAAAGAGAGCGATAAGAAGATTTTCAGCTAGAAATACAACTCTGAGCTGAAATTGTTTATGATTAAGAGAAGGGGAGGGGGAATATCTTACGTTCATAAAAGAAAAGCCTTTAAAACCCTCCCAAGATGGGATTTGAGAAGGTTGGCTGAGATTCCTTTGATTGGAGCAGAACAGAGTGAACGAGCCAAGCAGTTGGAAATGGAAATTAAAAGGGGTTTAATTGATAACTTCCAAGCTTTTGGTTTCATGAAAATGGAGAGAAAGAGGTCGAAAAAGGATGTTGACTGGGTGACCGGAAAAGGAAAGATTGTACTTAAACTAAAACCAGCTAAGACTGTGGAACGTATTAGGATACCTGATCCTCTTCCCGCGAGACTGCAAGCATTTGAAAAATGGTTCTATGATAACAACACTGGGGAAGCAGTGATTAGAGTAAAAGGGGGAGCTGAGATCAGATTGTTTGATCCGATGGAGGTATTTTCTTTCTGTGATGAAGATTTAGTGATTCTGTGTGAGAATCACATAAAAGTTGGTGCTGGAGCTGATACGTTGAAAGAAGCGAGCCTCTTCATGAGAGTAGCCAACAAGGCTAGGGGACTAAGAGCTGAAGTCCGGGAGCTGGCAAGAAAAATAGTTCAAGCGGACGAAACAAGAATGGACGTGGATGATCTGACGAGGCAGATGGATAGCTCGATTGAAAAGAGGTTTGTTGGTAAGGCAAGTGGATCTGGAGCTTATACTGAGGATCAAAGCATGCAAGATCAAGAGAAGGTTGTAGTTGAGGACTCACCAGTTCCAGACATAAGTGAGGCTGGGTTTGCTAAGAACTTTATTGTTGATATTGAGTCTGATGAGGCAGAATCTGAAGATGTTACAAATCCATTGGCCGGGATTGAGTTAAGGGCAGGAGCTTTCTTGGAGAACTTTGAAGCCGAAGTTGATTTAGATGGAGCTGATTGAGAAGACCCCTCTAGGTGAGGTCCAACCTAGGGGGAGTATTGATGATATAGATAGGTTGGACTCACCTAGTTTAGTTTAGTTTCTTTCATTTTGGATGTAATAGGACAAATGTTAGATAACTTTGATTTATGTAAGTATTAGTTTAGTTTCGCTCTGACCCAGCGAATCTACTAGCGAATCTACAGATTCGCTAGTAGTCAGCTGAAGAAGGTCGCCCGGCGAAACTGTTGCTCGCCGGGTGAACTTACCCGTTGGTCAGGGTAGATTCGCTGTAGCGAATCTACCAGTGAATTTGAGTCTGGTTATATATATGCAGTTGATGTATCTTTGGCAGCAAGTTTTGCCATACCTAATTGAGAAATACTTTTGCATTACTGTGTCATAGCTCGTTTAAGGCTGGAATTGTGTTTGTTTTGTTATCTTTGAGCCTTGTTTATTGATATTGATTGAGTTTGGATCATATGGCTACATATTGAAACTCTTTTCTTTATTTTTGCACTGTTTGATTCTGTATTCTTGAGATATCATTGTGATTATCATCTCAATAGCACGTAAATCGATCACCAATGGACCAACAATTTTAAATTTTAAATGATATGTTGTGCGATAAACAACATGAGCTTTAAATTAGTATATTACCACCATTTTAATGCGTGTGGCTTGTTTCGGTTTGATTTTTCCCTTCATGTTGTCCAATATGTCAATTGAAGGTGTTTTGAAATCAAAACAGATGACATAAAAGTGCCTATCTTGGAGAATTGGGATGAACATCATGTCTACTTCTTTAATTGAACCAAATGTTGAATCAAATAGAGTGTTTTCTACATTCATCCTGAAGTTCTGCAATGACTCAGTTTGCAACACTTTTTTACTCACACTAAAATCCCCCTGCATGTAAACGATGTTTCCAAAAAATAATTAGTTGTACTGTATTATTATACATGATAACAGTGTAGAGTATGTACTGCATTATAAAACAACTATTCATGACAAGAAATGTATTTTCTAATATAGTACAACTAATTTATTGTACTGTAATTTTATATTAGAAATATCAGTTAGTATTAAAAATCATACCACCATAATGTAATTGTTTCTATGTGTTATCATTATATGTGTGCTGTTTTCATTAAGTGTGCTGTTTTCTTAAAGCGTGCTGTTTTTATTATGTGTTGTTTTTATTATGTGTGCTGTTTTTTCCTTATATGTGCTGTTTTAAATTAACAATACCTCCTGAAGATGTGTGTTTTAATTATGTGTGCTGTTTTATCCAAATGTATTTTCTATTATAGTACAACTAATTTATTGTACTGTAATTTTATATAAGAAATATCAGTTAGTATTAAAAATCATACCACCATATTGCATGGACAGAAGAGTCTTTTAGGTGAGTTATTTGCTCTGAATTGTTCCTCGTTGTTGAGTACAAATGACCAGCAAGTCATGATACCGCAATGCAAATATTCATTTGGATAAAATGACTCGAAGCTTATTTTTGAGGTTTTATTCCCACTTGCAGTTTCAAAGACGAATTCCCTGCATTATTTTAACAGATAAGTTATTTTAAAAATATGTGATATTAAATGTGTTATATTATAAATCAAGATAGTCATATAATTACCAAATATCACCAATTGCTGCGAATATATATTGTGCTACAAGTTCTTCATCTTTGTGCCTTTTAAGATTTATTTGCACAACACGCTCTTTAAATGGCGATCTTAGAGCTTCAGACAACTTTGTTATGCGTGTTGTTTTTTCTCTTTTTTCTTCTCCTTTTTCAGCTCTTGTAGCTATATCCTTTTCTACTTTTTCATCTGTGAAAGTAGATTTCTCAACCAAATTCTCTTGTACAAGAGTTTCCAATTGAGGATCATTTGTTTGCAAGAATTGTACTGTTTTTAAAACATTCTCAACATCATCTTCATCTTGTTTTCTAATTTCCTCCCGTCCATCTGCCTCATCATTTCCTTCTCCGTAAACTTTTTCTTTCTCAATAATTTGTGCTAAACCAGCTGAATTCTCGATATTATCTCCATCTAAAACTCTTTCTCGTTCTTTCCCTTCTTTATCTACGTCCTCTTGATGTGCTGTTTTCTCCTGTACATCCACATTGTTTCCTACTTGATCTAAATCTTCTTTTTCTCTATTATCAACATTTAAATCAGCTTCTTTCATGATGATTTCTCCATCTAAAACATCTACATCTCCTCTTTCTGTATCCACATGTTCTTTTTCTTTATTCTCTTCATCTAAATCAACTCCCTTTTTTATGTTTTCTCCATCTCCATCTGCAGCTTCTTTCGTTTCATTTTCTTTTCCTTTTTTTGATATTTTGTTAGCTTTGACATCCATCCTTCTAAAGCATTGAATATTTCATCATTTGAATCATACTTTGCAATGCATTCTTCGATTAAACGATCAACACCCTCAACAAATTCATCAAGATCATTTGTTTTTTTTCCTTATAAGATATGCCCACTCCTAAGATCAAAGAAAAAGTATACATAGTTATTGTTACTAGTACTATATTTTACGATTTGTTATTGACTGGTTGATTTAAAGATGTAAAAATTCAGAACATAATATGCTCTGATAACAATGTAAATCGTGGCTTATAATACTGAATATTTAAATGCAGTACAATGTACATTCTATTTCGATTTAATAATGCAGCACATGTTGTTTAATATAGTAGTGTGTTACACATGCAGCACATTTCAAATGTGCTGCGATTGTAAATGCAACACAATGTACATATCATAATGCGGCACAATGTACATATTATAATCCAACATAATGTACGTATTATAATGCAGCACAATATACATATTATAAATGTATATATATTTTCAAATGTGTTGTAATTGTAAATGCAGCACAATTGTACATATATATTTTTTACATAACATTTCAAATCTGCTGCAATTGTAAATGCAGCACAATGTACATATCATAATGCGGCACAATGTACATATTATAATCCAACATAATGTACGTATTATAATGCAGCACAATATACATATTATAAATGTGTTGTTAAATCCTTATACTCCTTTACAGAAGAGTTGTGTTTTTGTAAACCTAGTAGAATAAACAAATGCAGCTCATAATTCATTCCTTGGATGTACTGGTTGGCTACGCAACTGAAGTGATGCATAAGCAGACAATCCTTCTAAGGGAACCAGTTGTTTCTTGAAAGATGACTGTTTCTCCCAATCATCATTAGTTGGTATTATGTCATCCAGTTCATTACTTGCTATATTATCAATCTTCTGTTGTGTTGGAGATGGCAACAATTGATCATCATCACCCAGTCTTATTTCTTCTTCAACCTCTGATATTTTATCAAAGTTCAGCTCAACATCATTCTTTTTAGCTACCTTTATCTTGAGCTTCAGCCTTTCGTTTGGTACAGATTTAACGATGCTCAATTTCATTTTTTCTGGTTGCTCACTTCTTTTCTTCTTTTTAGACTCTTGTTGCACATGTGCTGGATCTTCTTCATCCCTCAACCTTTTTCCTACTTTTATAACTTTTCTTTGTTCTTCTTTGTCCTTCACCCTTGTTACCATGTCATTTTGTAAACCTTGTTTCTCAGCAAGATCCATAAGAGTTTCAGATGTATTATATGATATTGCGGCGATCCTTTTCTCTTTACGGTTGCTTCTTTTGTACGAGTCATATGCATATACCAACTGTTAAAAGATTATTTATATGTTAGTACACTGTACTAGATTCAAAAATGATAGGTGTATATAGTATGACGTACCGTAAGAATTGTAGCAGGTCCATTGTAGTGCTGAATTCCATTCCATTTTCTTTTTGTTTTGTTCAAACATGTTATTATATATGAACACCAATCCAATGATTTTATGTCTCTTCCTTTTACTAATGATGTGAGAAACTCCATGTTTACTTTTGATCCTTGTGTCATCCTCAATAAAACTGTAACAAATACTACTAGGAAGTTGATTTGGAATAACCGTCCTGAATCATTGGATGATTTGACTTTTTTAATAACTTTAGCTACAGAAGGCAAACGAATTCCATGAATTTGACTCTTAAATTCTGCTACAACTGGATCTCTTCCTATAGGCTTATTTATTTCAGTTACCTTTATGTTTCCCATTGGAATTCCAACAATTTCATGCATTAGTTCTCGTGTTATCTTTATAACGTATGAACCGACATTCAAGTTGTTTGTGTCAGGATCATAGTTTGATATCAACCAAAATGCTAGGTTAGAAGGTAGACATTTTATGCAGTAGGAGTTTATGCTCCCAAATCCCATAGCTTCAACGGCCTTTTGTTGTGCTTTCGTTAAGCTCTCAATTAAATCACAAAGGCTTTTTGGTGGGTTTCGTATCCGCAGTCTGTTGTTTTCTTCAAATTCCACAAATGGTTTTAATGCCTTGTTTGTATTCGTGAGGCTTTTCATAGATACAGACTTTTTATTGATTTCAATGGTTTTTGAAAATCATCATCAGAAACTGTGACATCCGTCACCAAAGGTCCGTCATTTAACGTGTTTTACTTAGCCTTTATTTACAGACATTCCCCATTTTGACGAACCAATTACGTGAAAACCATATTTGCCTTACTTGATTGCCTTATATGAGTAGTATCTTAAGACATTCTCCAAGAATTGCCCCGTTAACACTAAATACGTCATTTTTATAATAAAATAATTTTCACGAATAAAATCATTTTTAACTTACAAATAACATAAATAAACATTTTATCATCAATAAAACAAGACTAAATTATAACGTTTTCAACCGAAACAAGATTTAGGAACTCGGGGCAAAGTGCGGGGGCTAAACTTGAAACTTTGAGAAACTAGGTTGAGTATAAATACCCCTTCCCAGCCACTTTTCACACTTTTCACCCTCTCACCACTTCACCTTTCTCTCTACTCTCTCTCTCTAGAAACCAACACCAAAACCAACCCGTTTCTAGCATTTTCGTCTTCAAATCTCGAGCACCATCGTGAACACTAGTTCCTAGCAGGTAGATAACCTCACTACCTCGTTTATAACTCGATTTTACAGCAGCATTCGAGGGTTTTCGGGTGCTCGGGTTCATCCGAGCACAAGAGGTCGTGTGGACTTGCATGTCTTGTTCCTGAGTGTGTTTCTTGTCTAGATAGGTTAGAATATGAGTTCTGGAGGTTCTGGTTGGGTAACACTCGCGATCGGGCAGCCGAAGGCCGACCTGAAACTCACTGCCGTCGCGACTCCCGATGGCGCGAATGGGGTTGTCGCGCGCGAAAGGAGCGTGCGACTGCATGTGTGTGCGACTGGAGACATAAGCGAATAGGTTAGTCGCGCGGTAGTGTCGCGCGACTGTCGGTGGGTGCGAAACAGAGGTTGTCACGCGATTAGTAATGTCACGCGATTGGAGATGTCACGCGACAGGGGTTGTCGCGTGACTGGACTGTGCGAATGTGAAATGCGTGCGAAAGTGTGTGTGTGCGAATGTGCGAGAGTCGCACGGTCAGATGCCTGTCACGCGAAAAGAAGTCCACTCGCGCGAATTAAGCTGATTCGCGCGGAGGGACTTTGAGTCGCGCGGTTGGCTGTTGGGTCGTGCGACTGGTATTGCGTGGTACGACTGAAGGCTTAGTCACACGAATGGAGGATCAATTGTACGAAAGTAGCTAATTCGTACGACTGAAAGTCCACTCGCGTGAATGGGGTGTTAGTCGTGCGTCCGGTCCCACTGTATGACTTAATGGTGTGTGTGTGGATCCCCTCTTCGGAGATCTCACGACGATAATAAAATACAATTAAGTGTCATAGCTTGATCACAAAGATTAAAATCAACGCCATTAACAGGCACGTACTATTTAAAACAATCTAGTCTAAGATGTGTGTGACTACTTGTGTGTACTACTCACGACCTAACCGAAACGACCCGACTCAATTAAACAATATTATTAACAATAGTCCACAAGATTAATTCTTAAACATGACTATCAATAGGTGATTGACTGTTCATACATACATACAAGTTTGGGAAGTTTCATCAGACATACATACCACTTAACAAGTGAGTTTCGTGTCCCCTTTTTACGCTTATACATCGTTTCAATCTTTTACAAACATGGGGGAAGAGTATGTTCACATATTTTCAATGCTGTACACTATACATACAATTTTTATACTTGGAATCAACGTGATACTGTCTTGTGAGTACTTATCTGATACATACGTGATGTTACTGTGTGGACTGTCTTACAACCATTAATTCCGGTGTTGGAACCAACAGATAGGTATTAGTAGTACTACTGGGTTGACACCCCCACCCTTGACAGATGGTTACTTGTGAGTACCATCACACTGCCAGGAACGGGCCTGGGGTGAATATATTCTGACAAGATCTTTGTGTACGTCATTAGGTTTGGTTGTATAAAACTCATGGTATGTGATTTTGCTTACTTATAACTGTATGCACGGTATTCCACTACAAACAATATACAGCATCAATTACAAGTTTACAATTTAAACCTGCGAAGCTCACCAACATTATTGTTGACCATTTCGAGCATATTTTTCAGGTAACAATGAGAACTGAAGATCTAGGAGTGCTGCCTTGTAGAGGAGACCCTAGGATGCATTTGTGTATATTCTTTTGTAAAGCTTGAACATGAATATGGTCTTTTGTACACTTATTCCCATGTTGTGGGAATATTACATTACAAGCTATTATCAATGTTTTAGCGATCATTTTGTTGTGCTTATGGCTATGCTGTCGTGAACTTGATTATACACGACACAAGTCTCCAACTGTGTTCGGGTGTCGTCATGACACGCTTGTCATCATATTTTATTGCTACTCTATCATATACCATGTGTTATGACGATCCCGTCTAGCTCGCACTCCTCGTGTTTCCGCTTTAGCGGGGGTGTGACAGACTGGTATCAGAGCCATTGGTTATAGAGAATTAGGCAATTACACTTGACCTAGACTATAACCTAGGAACCTTCATGTAGATTTGCATGCTTAAGCTTGTGTGCATTTATATATCTCGTGTATGTGTTCCTCCTTACATGATTGATTATCCTTCTGTTATGTGATCTTTCACCTTGTGCTTGAGCCTTGTGCTCGTCACTGATGAGGTGTTTCCTATTGGATCTTCCGTTCCCTCTGTGCGCCGATTTATCATAACCAAGTTCGGGAATCGAGACCCGAACAGATCGTCACAGATCTTACATTGCGCTTGACCTCAGATACTGAGACCGACCCGAGGAGGCTATGTCTGAGTCCTTCCAAGGACGCGAGATAGACAACCTCCGCTAGACTATACGTGATTACATGATTGGCTCTCAGTTGACTTGATGGATTATTATGGATATGATGGGAAGGAAGGTCGGAGGTCATGTAACCGGATTAGGCATCATTCTCGGTACATCGTGGGTGTGGTGGGAACGCTGCGGGGAACCCTATATATAAGCATCACCGGTATACCGAGAATATGCTTGAAATGGGCTGCATGGTGGTCTTGACTGACCGGAGCATCGGACGTTGGAACTTGATAAGTGGATTACTTGTGTATCATAAGGTGACTAAAGCTTATATGTTGCCTCTTTTATGAATAGAACATGCCGCCTCGAAGATCTAACCGCAGAAGTAGTAGCGGAAGTGAAGCCCCGAGGGGCAGAGGCAGAGGCAGAGGCAGATCTTCAGGAGCAAATGAGGGTCCTATTGGCAATACCCAAGGGACTGGAAGCCCTGATATGGCAACCCTGATTGCTCAACAACTGACTGCCTTGATTCCCACTATTGTAGCTCAAGTGAGCGATGCTTTGCAACAGCAAAACCACTCCCACGGGGATGGAGGTAACGAGAACGAGGGTAATGGGAACCCGACTGGGAATGAAAGCAACCAGGAGACCGGAAATGGTGGTACAGCCGGTAACGAAACTGGGGTTGCTAATACCAAACGGGGCTGTTCTTACAAGGAGTTTGTGGCCTGTAAGCCCCGGGATTTTGATGGTAAAGGTGGGGCGATAGCCCTGATCAGATGGCTCGAGAAAATGGAGGCTGTGATCGACATCAGCGAATGCCTCGATAGTCAAAAGATCAAATATGTTACGTGCTCTCTGCAGGGCAGAGCACTAACCTGGTGGAACACTCAGGTTCAAGCGAGAGGAAGGGAATCTGCGATGCAGATGACCTGGGACGAATTTAAGGCCTTGATTACTGAGGAGTACTGCCCTCACAACGAGATGCAAAAGCTGGAGCATGAGTTCTGGAATCATGCCATGGTGGGGGCGGGGCATGCAGCTTACACTGACCGATTCCACGAGTTGGCTAGGCTAGTTCCACACCTGGTCACTCCGGAATCTAAGAGGATTGAGAGGTACATTTGGGGACTCGCGCCTCAAATACGGGCAATGGTAACTGCAGCTGCTCCTCCTACGATTCAGAGCGCAATTCTGAAGGCTGGCGCTCTGACCGATGAGATGGTACGAACAGGGGTATTGGGCAAGGGAGCAGAGAAGCGAAAGGATGCTGGAGAAACAAGCCGGTCGAGTGTCGGTAAATCTGATAAAAGAGCCAAGGTCACCAGAAACTTTGCGGCCGTGACTCAAGGGAAGAGGGAATATGTTGGGCCATATCCTAAGTGTGACAGATGCAGCTATCATCATCCCCCAGAGACGCAGTGCCGGGTGTGCGCAAACTGTAGGCGCCCGGGGCACCTAGCAAGAGATTGTAGAGTGGCACCGAATCTGGTTGCACCCGTCAATGCGGTTAACCCCGCTGGGAATGCCAGAGTCTGTTACGAATGTGGAAATCCGGGTCACTTCAAAAACATGTGCCCCCGACTGAACAGGGCACCGGGTCAACAGGGGGATAACCAACAGCAAGTGATGGCCATAGCAGGCGCTCAAGGTCATGGAAACCAAGGAAATGCTGCACGGGGACGCGCCTTCGTCATTGGAGCTAATGATGCCCGTCAGGACCCGAACGTTGTTACGGGTACGTATCTGCTCAATCACCATTTTGCATCCATACTATTTGATACTGGAGCAGACAATAGCTTTATATCTTCTGAGTTTGTGCATATGCTTGATTTAAGTGCTAGTAGGCTAGAAACTAGTTACTCTGTAGAAATGGCCAATGGTAGGGTTGAACAAGCAGACGAGATTATTAAAAATTGCACCCTAATGTTAGAAGACCATGCCTTTAGCATAGACTTGATACCATTCGAGTTAGGCAGCTTCGATGTGATAGTGGGCATGGATTGGTTGTCAAATCATGGAGCCGAGATTGTTTGCCGGGAGAAAGTAGTACGAATCCCCATGCCAAACGGGGAGGTACTCAAGATTCAAGGAGAACGACCGGGAAGAACACTGAAGCTCATTTCTTGCATGAAAGCCCGCCGAAGTTTACGGAAGCAGTGTTACACTTTTCTGGCTCACATCGTAGAAAAGAAAGAAGAAGAGACAAACTTGGCAGACATTCCAATCGTACGGGATTATCCGGAGGTGTTCCCTGATGATCTGTCTGGATTGCCTCCTCCACGACAGGTGGAATTCCATATAGAGCTGGTTCCTGGAGCGACACCGATAGCAAAGACACCGTATCGGTTAGCACCCTCAGAGATGCAAGAGTTATCCAGCCAACTACAGGAACTACTGGAGAAGGGTTTCATTCGACCGAGTCAATCACCGTGGGGAGCACCGGTGTTATTTGTCAAGAAGAAGGATGGGTCGTTCCGTATGTGTATCGACTACAGGGAACTGAACAAACTGACCGTGAAGAATCGGTATCCTCTCCCTAGAATCGACGACCTGTTTGATCAATTGCAAGGAGCCTCGTATTTCTCTAAGATCGATCTTCGATCTGGTTATCATCAACTCAGAGTATTCGAGGACGATATCCCAAAGACAGCATTCAGAACTCGTTACGGGCACTATGAGTTTTTGGTCATGCCGTTCGGATTGACCAACGCACCAGCTGTCTTTATGGATCTGATGAATCGGGTGTGTAAGCCTTATCTTGATAAGTTCGTGATCGTATTCATAGATGATATACTTATCTACTCCCGTTCAAAGGAGGATCACGAAAAACACCTCCAAGCAATTCTAGAACTGTTGAAGGAAGAGAAACTTTTCGCCAAGTTCTCGAAGTGTGAATTCTGGCTTCGAGAAGTGAAGTTCTTGGGTCATGTGGTTAACGAAAATGGAATTCATATGGACCCCGGTAAGATTGAAGCTGTGAAGAAGTGGGATACTCCCCAAACACCCTCAGAAATACGGCAATTCTTGGGATTGGCCGGATACTATCGTCGCTTCATTGCCAATTTCTCCAAGATTGCCCAACCGTTAACTTTGTTGACTCAGAAAGACAAGAAGTTCGATTGGGGGAAAGCACAAGAACAGGCGTTCCAAACATTAAAGGAGAAGTTGTGCAACGCACCGATATTGTCCCTCCCAGACGGAACTGATGATTTTGTGGTGTACTGTGATGCCTCCCATCAAGGTTTGGGCTGTGTACTAATGCAGAAAGATAAGGTAATTGCTTACGCTTCGCGGCAACTCAAAGTGCATGAAAAGAACTACACAACTCACGATTTGGAGTTGGGTGCCGTAGTATTTGCACTCAAGATATGGAGGCATTATCTATACGGAACCAAATGCATCATCTACACAGACCATAAGAGCCTTCAACACATCATGAACCAGAAAGAACTTAACATGCGGCAGCGACGCTGGGTAGAGCTGCTTAGCGACTACGATTGTGAAATCCGGTATCATCCGGGGAAAGCTAACGTGGTGGCTGATGCATTAAGCCGCAAAGAACGTGTGAAACCATTACGTGCTCGAGCGCTAGGTTTGACTATTCAAACTAATTTAAAGGCTCAGATTCAATTAGCACAAAACGAGGCGTTGAAAGAAGAGAACCTTGCGGGGGAAGAGTTCCGAGGGTTGGATAAACAAATGACTCGCAAGGATGACGGCGTTCATTACTTCATAGATCGTATATGGGTCCCCAAATGGGGAGGTGTACGTACACTAGTCTTGGATGAAGCACACAAGACTCGATACTCTGTTCATCCTGGTGCAGACAAGATGTACCACGATCTGAAAGAACTATACTGGTGGCCAGGTATGAAGAAAGATGTTGCTGTATACGTGAGCAAATGCTTGACTTGTTCAAAGGTCAAGGCTGAACACCAGAAACCATCAGGATTATTGCAACAACCTGAAATTCCCGAGTGGAAATGGGAGAACATCACTATGGATTTTATTACCAAACTCCCAAGAACGCCAAGTGGGCACGACTCGATATGGGTCGTGGTGGATCGAATGACGAAATCTGCTCACTTCTTGCCTATCCGAGAAGACTACAAGATGGATAAGCTGGCAAGGTTATACATCAAAGAGGTCGTGACACGGCACGGAGTGCCGGTGTCAATCATATCCGACCGAGACAGTCGATTTACTTCTCGCTTTTGGCAGACGTTACAGAAAGCGATGGGCACTCGGTTAGACATGAGTACAGCCTATCACCCCCAGACAGACGGCCAAAGCGAGCGAACGATACAGACGCTTGAGGACATGCTGAGAGCATGCGTCATTGATTTTGGTGGCAGTTGGGATACTCATCTACCGCTAATCGAGTTTTCCTACAACAACAGTTACCATACTAGCATTGGATGTGCACCATTCGAAGCATTGTATGGCCGGAAATGTAGATCACCAGTTTGTTGGGCTGAAGTGGGTGAAAGCCAGCTTACGGGCCCAGAGATCATCCAAGAAACCACTGATAAAATCTTCCTAATCAAAGACCGACTTAAAGCAGCTAGAGATCGCCAAAAGAGCTATGCCGACAACCGTCGGAAGCCTCTAGAATTCAATGTTGGGGATTATGTCTTACTCAAGGTCTCTCCTTGGAAAGGGATCGTACGATTTAGTAAGAAAGGGAAGTTAGCCCCTCGATACGTAGGACCATTCGAGATTACAGAAAGAATCGGTCCGGTGGCTTACCGATTGAGGTTGCCACAAGAACTTAGCGGTGTGCATGATACTTTTCACGTGTCGAACCTCAAAAAGTGTTTGGCGGACGAGTCCTTACACGTACCAATTGAGGAGATCAAGATCGACGAAAAGCTTCATTTTGTCGAAGAACCTATTGAGGTCATGGACCGAAAGGTCAAAAAGCTAAGGCGCAGCAAGATACCTATCGTCCGTGTGAGATGGGATTCCAAACGAGGGCCAGAGTTTACGTGGGAACGTGAAGATCAGATGAGACTCAAATATCCACATTTATTCGCGGATGACGTTCTAGGGCCTAGCACCAGTTGAATTTCGGGACGAAATTCCCTCAACTGGGGGATACTGTGACATCCGTCACCAAAGGTCCGTCATTTAACGTGTTTTACTTAGCCTTTATTTACAGACATTCCCCATTTTGACGAACCAATTACGTGAAAACCATATTTGCCTTACTTGATTGCCTTATATGAGTAGTATCTTAAGACATTCTCCAAGAATTGCCCCGTTAACACTAAATACGTCATTTTTATAATAAAATAATTTTCACGAATAAAATCATTTTTAACTTACAAATAACATAAATAAACATTTTATCATCAATAAAACAAGACTAAATTATAACGTTTTCAACCGAAACAAGATTTAGGAACTCGGGGCAAAGTGCGGGGGCTAAACTTGAAACTTTGAGAAACTAGGTTGAGTATAAATACCCCTTCCCAGCCACTTTTCACACTTTTCACCCTCTCACCACTTCACCTTTCTCTCTACTCTCTCTCTCTAGAAACCAACACCAAAACCAACCCGTTTCTAGCATTTTCGTCTTCAAATCTCGAGCACCATCGTGAACACTAGTTCCTAGCAGGTAGATAACCTCACTACCTTGTTTATAACTCGATTTTACAGCAGCATTCGAGGGTTTTCGGGTGCTCGGGTTCATCCGAGCACAAGAGGTCGTGTGGACTTGCATGTCTTGTTCCTGAGTGTGTTTCTTGTCTAGATAGGTTAGAATATGAGTTCTGGAGGTTCTGGTTGGGTAACACTCGCGATCGGGCAGCCGAAGGCCGACCTGAAACTCACTGCCGTCGCGACTCCCGATGGCGCGAATGGGGTTGTCGCGCGCGAAAGGAGCGTGCGACTGCATGTGTGTGCGACTGGAGACATAAGCGAATAGGTTAGTCGCGCGGTAGTGTCGCGCGACTGTCGGTGGGTGCGAAACAGAGGTTGTCACGCGATTAGTAATGTCACGCGATTGGAGATGTCACGCGACAGGGGTTGTCGCGTGACTGGACTGTGCGAATGTGAAATGCGTGCGAAAGTGTGTGTGTGCGAATGTGCGAGAGTCGCACGGTCAGATGCCTGTCACGCGAAAAGAAGTCCACTCGCGCGAATTAAGCTGATTCGCGCGGAGGGACTTTGAGTCGCGCGGTTGGCTGTTGGGTCGTGCGACTGGTATTGCGTGGTACGACTGAAGGCTTAGTCACACGAATGGAGGATCAATTGTACGAAAGTAGCTAATTCGTACGACTGAAAGTCCACTCGCGTGAATGGGGTGTTAGTCGTGCGTCCGGTCCCACTGTATGACTTAATGGTGTGTGTGTGGATCCCCTCTTCGGAGATCTCACGACGATAATAAAATACAATTAAGTGTCATAGCTTGATCACAAAGATTAAAATCAACGCCATTAACAGGCACGTACTATTTAAAACAATCTAGTCTAAGATGTGTGTGACTACTTGTGTGTACTACTCACGACCGAACCGAAACGACCCGACTCAATTAAACAATATTATTAACAATAGTCCACAAGATTAATTCTTAAACATGACTATCAATAGGTGATTGACTGTTCATACATACATACAAGTTTGGGAAGTTTCATCAGACATACATACCACTTAACAAGTGAGTTTCGTGGCCCCTTTTTACGCTTATACATCGTTTCAATCTTTTACAAACATGGGGGAAGAGTATGTTCACATATTTTCAATGCTGTACACTATACATACAATTTTTATACTTGGAATCAACGTGATACTGTCTTGTGAGTACTTATCTGATACATACGTGATGTTACTGTGTGGACTGTCTTACAACCATTAATTCCGGTGTTGGAACCAACAGATAGGTATTAGTAGTACTACTGGGTTGACACCCCCACCCTTGACAGATGGTTACTTGTGAGTACCATCACACTGCCAGGAACGGGCCTGGGGTGAATATATTCTGACAAGATCTTTGTGTACGTCATTAGGTTTGGTTGTATAAAACTCATGGTATGTGATTTTGCTTACTTATAACTGTATGCACGGTATTCCACTACAAACAATATACAGCATCAATTACAAGTTTACAATTTAAACCTGCGAAGCTCACCAACATTATTGTTGACCATTTCGAGCATATTTTTCAGGTAACAATGAGAACTGAAGATCTAGGAGTGCTGCCTTGTAGAGGAGACCCTAGGATGCATTTGTGTATATTCTTTTGTAAAGCTTGAACATGAATATGGTCTTTTGTACACTTATTCCCATGTTGTGGGAATATTACATTACAAGCTATTATCAATGTTTTAGCGATCATTTTGTTGTGCTTATGGCTATGCTGTCGTGAACTTGATTATACACGACACAAGTCTCCAACTGTGTTCGGGTGTCGTCATGACACGCTTGTCATCATATTTTATTGCTACTCTATCATATACCATGTGTTATGATGATCCCGTCTAGCTCGCACTCCCCGTGTTTCCGCTTTAGCGGGGGTGTGACAGAAACAATCGGCTCTGATATCACAATAGCTGTAGATAGTTTATAACATTAGCAATTGCATCACTGTTTTTGTAAATAATATAGTACATGTGCAACACAGAAATTTAACCTATAACATTAAAACCTCCCTAAAAGTATACTACATATCTGTTGAAATACAGCACACGATAACAAGATGTGCATGAGATTTTAGAATATAGTACATATCTGTTGAAATACATGTTCATACTTTGTACTATCTGGAAACATGTTGAAATACAGCACAACATGTGCAAAATGTGATGTACAAGTACATAATGGTGTTCATGCATGTACAGGTACAACCAATTTTATAATATCAAGAATACAGCACATTTATAATAAACCTATGTTCATACTTATAAAATTACAAATCAAGTTTAGAATACAGTACATATATGTTGAAATACAGCACAACATGTGCGTATAGTGTACATATCTGTTTGAAATACAACACAACATGTGCATGAGATTTTAGAATATAGTACATATCTGTTGAAATACAGCACAACATGTAATATCTGGAAACATAATAACACAACCTCAATAAATATCAATGTTATAATGCATATAGTGCATATGACATGATATATGCATGAGATGTTTAGAATATAGTACATATCTGATGAAATACAACACAAAATGTGATGTACAAGTACATAATGGTTTTCATGCACGTACAGGTACAACCAATTTTATAATACCAAGAATACAGCACATTTATGATAAACCTATGTTCATACTTATAAAATTACAAATCAAGTTTAGAATGTAGTACATATATTAAAATCAGTTTGAAATTATAATGCAGTACATTAATGATAGAAAATCCATGTTCATACTTATAAAATTACAAATCAAATTTAGAATACAGTACATATATTAAAATCTATTTGAAATTATAATGCAGTACATTAATGATAGATGCATCGACTTGGAAACATAATAACCCAATTTCAATATATTTTAATGTTATAGTGAAGGATAAAATACAGTACATATATGAATATCACAACATATTCATTTAATTTCGTTTGAAAATACTACATTAATCAAGTTGTAGAATATATTACACTTACCGCCGCTATGAATCGTCGATTTCTTCTTCATTTTAGGTCGTTTTGATTCTGTTTTTCAACAAAAAAAACATAGAATCAGTACTATAACTTCAATAATTTAATGGATTTCACAAATAATTTGAAGAACTTACTTGATTTCGATTGTGGAATGACGATGCAGGAGAGGAATAGACAGAAGAAGATGGGTTTCGAAACCGTATATTTGTATTTTTCTATTTTATATTGTCAAATTACCATAATGTTATTTTATTCCTATAATTGATTTAATTACTGGAAATGCCCTTAACATGTAATTAGTGGCTATAAATGTTTCTTAGATTTCTTAGGGAAAATATTATTCTTAGGGGAACTTTCCCTATATATATATATATCTATATATAAATATCTATATGTATATATATATATATATATATATATAAATATCTATATGTATATATATATATCTATATATAAATATCTATATGTATATATATATATATCTATATGTATATCTATATGTATATGTATATGTATATGTATATGTATATGTATATAGAGATGGGTTCAAGTGAAAACCCTCAATTAATGTGAGAACCCTTTAACCCTATCCATCCAATGAGATTGAGACACATCATCAACATGAAAGAGTACGTAGAGGGGTATTTTCGTCATTTGGACACAACTACCCTTTTCTTGAATTGCTTTATGTTAGTACTTTAATGTACTATGTATGAAAACTTCCACCAACCCATCAAATCATTACCTTTTTGCATATCTCGAGCCATGCTTTTTGTACTATATCCACCAACTTTTTTTTGTTGACTCCATTACAAGAAGCATCCATTAACATATTCATCCAACCTTAGAACCATATTTCAATTTCAGAGATTCTTTATTCCTTTTGTTGAACAATTTCTTGCACTATCTACTTGTTTCATGGGTGGTGGTGAACTTATCCCTCCACCCACTTCACAACCATGTCATATAGTCGAAGTTTATGTGGAACCACCTCAACTCACACCGGCCCCGCCCTCACCACCTGCGCCACCCACTTCACAGCCATCTCCATTAGCCGAAGTTTGTGTGGTTCCACCTGTAATGACACCGGCCCCGCAATCACCACCTGTGACGACCGTAAATTCGGATAAAGGCGATGCGGTTCCTGATGAACGATGTGCTGTACTTGATCCCCCTCCACCTCATCCTGTTTCTTCATTTTCTCCTTTACGATACGTCGGTTATGATCGTCGTGGTTAGTTTTTGTTTTTTTGTTCTTTTTTTTTCCTGTTTTCTTCTTTCATTTTGCTTTTCATGGCAATGGGTATTTTGTGTTTTTATTAGTTTGAACGACAATAATAATTTGTATTATCACTTTTGAATGATAAGACGTTCTTATGATCAGTTTTGTGTTTTTCACATCTTATGAAATGTTTTTTTGGGGTGTTTTTCACTGGGTATCAAATGGTTTTTTTGTTTTGAATGAGAAGAGTTTTCAATCATTCGTAACAACGGGGGCCTTTTTTTTAGGATGATTCCTTTTTGTACCAATGGATTTAAAACTTTCTACCTATTACTTGTCACACCCTCGTTTATAGCGGAAACACGAGGATGCGACGGACGGGATCGTCATAACACTTGGTATAATTACAGAGACATATCATATGCTAAATCCTCGTGTCATGACGTCGCCCGACACAATGGTGACTTGTGTCGTGGTTAGTCAGTTCCACGACTATCATAGTCTTATTGATTCTAAATCCAAAATACACATAGTTCACAAATGAATACAAATGATATACTTTACAAATACAAAAGTAATGAAATCCTGTGGGTCTCTGCTAAGGCATCAGCACTAGCTATCCTCTTTGATTATGTTCACCTGAAAAGATATGCTCAAAAATGTCAACACATAATGTTGGTGAGTTCCGCAGGTTTAAATTTAAAACATGTAATTGATGCTGTATAGATTTTGATATGGAATCATACTGCAAGCACAAACCACATAACATGTGTTTAAAGACAACCAAACCCTAATGACGTTATGCATATAAATTCGACGATTCACCCTTGGCCGGATTGCTGGCAGCTGTGTTGGTAACTCGCAAGTTAACCAATCGTCGAAGGGTGGGGGTGTCAACCCAGTAGTACTACCAATACCTATCCGTTGGTTCCTAACCCGGAATTAATGGTTGTATGAGTGTTCCCAAGAATAACACCGTGTATGCATGCAAAACAGTATCACATTGATTCCAAGTATGAAAACAGAATATACAGTGTACATCATTGAAAACGGGTGAGCATACTTTTCCCCCATTGATTGAAAACATTGAAAATTTGTATAAGCATAAAAAGGGGCCACAAAACTCACCTTGAATTGTCGTAAGGCACAAAGACTTCACAGAATCAAGCAATGCACGATCAATAGCTATTATTGATTATAACTAAGCCTTTAAAACATATTCAGCGCGAATAGATTTATTTGGTTGGATTCGGGTTGACTCATACGTTTATATACGTATTTGAGTTTGATTTTATACCTAATGATATTAGGATTTAAATTGAATTGTGAGGTTTTTGGATAACGATATATTTTCTCGTATTTTGATTTATTCGGAATAAATACATATTATTGTGTATATTTATTTAACATTGATTACGAATAAAAATATAACTTATAATTATGTTTGTATAATTTCTATGATTTTCCATGATTATTTCATAGTTAAACACGATATAATGTCTATTTTTATAAAAATCATTATTTGTAATATTTATAACTAATATTTTATAAAGATTATTAATGTTTTTCAAATAAAATAAATTTACAGAAAAAAATTTTTGTAAGGTTTAAATAAGGAAAATTTATAAAATTTATTTTATGATTTTTAGGAATTTTTCCATAATTTTTAGAGACTTTAAAAGGGTTTTTTAAAAAAAATTTGCAGAGGCTCGGGTTCGAACCCGGGACCTCTTGCCCAGAATCCCACGCACCAACCAGTGAACCAAGGCATACAGCCACAACCAATCCCCGTTTCATTTGTTTTTAAACATGGTTGACCCGTTTCCCCCAAATTGATATAAGCCCTAATTCGATTTGGGTCAAATTGAACTCGAATTCGATAATGTTAATGACCAAATTCATGGGGCTTTTGTTCCCCATGATGAAACGAGCAGAATGATGTGTTTAATTACCTGTTTCGTTTCGAATTGATGCTAAGAACATATAAGAACAGGTCGCGGTTATCTTGAAATCGAATGATAATTAATCTTTGATGAAATTCCAATTGCTTGTACAGAAAGCTTCGAAAGATGCTATGGATCAATAGCCCTAAGGTAATTGCAGTGTATATAGGCCGGAGGTGGGTGTTCCATAGAGTTGCAGGTTCGAACAGAGGATTTGGTCAAATTGGTTGAATTTTGTGTGATTTGATGAAATGTCAGTAGCATTAGATTCACAATGAGTTAAGGTTCGATTTAACATTATTATTTTGATTAAAGTGGTGTGTGAGTGGGTTATTTAGCCGTTTGAAACGGTCGGGAAAAGTGGTAAGGATTATAACCATTATTTTGACCGTTTCTACGCGTTTTGGAGGTGTATGGGGTTCGAATCTTGTTCACGAGGCGATTATGTGTAATTCGGGCTATTAAAATCGGGTTTTAGGTGGTTTTTGGTGGTCGCCGGCGTTTGGCCGGACTTCGGCCGGAGTTTGGCCGGAATTTCGAAAGGGGCGGGGGGTTGGGTTTGTAAATTTGGTATTTACAGTTTTAGCCCCTGTGGTTTATGTTTTGTTATTTCATATTATAAACTTCTTTTGAAGTTTCAAAAATATCAAAACAGCCCCCTGGACTTTTATTATTATTATTATTATTATTATTATTATTATTATTATTATTATCATTATTATTATTATTATCATCATCATCATCATCATCATTATTATTATTATTATTATTTATTATTATTATTTATTATTATTATTATTATTATTATTATTATTATTGTTATTATTTTTGTAATTATTGGAATTAATAACGCATTAAAATTTAATAGTTTATAAAAATACGGGATGTTACAGTCTCCCCTGCTTTTGAAAATTTCGTCCCGAAATTTTAATCACGAGGAGGCTGAAAACGAAAAGATGAGGATTTATTTGGTCATCAAGTTCCCAGGTGAACTCTGGGCCACGTTTAGATTTCCAGTGGATTTTGACAATAGGTTTCCGGCTACGTTTGAGTTGTTTGACTTCCTGATCCATAATTTCCACAGGTTTCTCGATAAAGTGCACAGATTCATCAATCTGGATTTCGTCGAGTGGAATGTGGAGATTTTCATCGGCGAGGCAATTGGTGAGGTTTGAAACATGAAACGTCGGTTTTGTGGGTGATAAGCCGTGCTAAGATTCAGTTGAGTTCCGAGAGCTGATTGGGGACTTTTCCAGAAACGAGAGATGAATCGACCGTCGTGATCGGAAATGATGTTCAATGGCACACCATGTTGGCTGATTATCTCATTGTTATAGATACGAGTCGGTTTCTCAACTCGATTATCTTCCCGAATTGGAATGGAATGTGCTAACTTAGTCAAACGACTAACGATAATCCAGATGCTGTCGTTGTTGAGAGGAAACATTGGACATGATGATGAGTTACCATGGTATGTTAGACTTATAATCACAACTTCCAGAATGTAATTTCATGGTAAGGTGATGTCTAGAATCAAGATAAGACCAACAATGATAAGAAAGGTTATCCGTCGGAATTTAAGAATCCCAACGTCAACATAGGAAACGACCTTAATGCATATCTTGTGAATATGTATTTTCTCCTTTGACCAACCATCGGTCTAAGAACAATACGCTATGCGAAGATCTTGGAATGAGTTCACGATGATGGTTATGTATATTGTTAAAACAGAAGATGAATCAATCATTCAAAATAACAATCGATGTTTTAATCGTCATACCACGGTATACGAACATTTGTGTCACACCCTCGCTTATAGCGGAAACACGAGGATGCGACGGACGGGATTGTCATAACACTTGGTATAATTACAGAGACATATTATATGCAAAATCCTCGTGTCATGACGTCGCCCGACACAATGGTGACTTGTGTCGTGGTTAGTCAGTTCCACGACTATCATAGTCTTATTAATTCCAAATCTAAATTACACACAGTTCACAAATGAAACAAATGATATACATGACTAATGCAAAGCTTATTGAAATCCTGAGGGTCTCGGCTAAGGCATCAACTCTAGCTATCCTCTTTGATTATGTTCACCTGAAAAGATATGCTCAAAAATGTCAACACATAATGTTGGTGAGTTCCGCAGGTTTAAATTTAAAACATTTGATGCTGTATAGAATTTGATATGGAATCATACTGCAAGCACAAACCACATAACATGTGTTTAAAGACAACCAAACCTAATGACGTTTATGCATATAAGTTCGTCGGAATATATTCACCCTTGGCCTGATTGCTGGCAGCTGTGTTGGTAACTCACAAGTTAACCAATCGTCGAAGGGTGGGGGTGTCAACCCAGTAGTACTACCAATACCTATCCGTTGGTTCCCAAACCCGGGAATTAATGGTTGTAAGAATCATAGAATAACACCATGTATGTATTAGAATATGAGAATAGTATCACGTCGATTCCAAGTATGAAAATTGTATGTAAGATTTTACAGCATCGAAAACGGGTGAGCATACTTTTCCCCCAATTTTGAAAAACATTGAAACAATTATAAAAGCATAAAAAGGGGCCACGGAAACTCACCTTGAATTGATGTAATGTATATGAACAAGAACTTCAAAGAATTAAACAATGCACGATCAAGCACGATCAATACCTATTATTAATTGTAACTAAGTCTTTAAAATGTGTTTATTGTGAATAAATATATTTGGTAAGATTCGGGTTGGTTTGGTTTAACACGTGACACGTACACAAATGGATGTATATATGTTTACAAGATTAAGTTTGAAATTAACGTTAAATCAAGGATTAGAATTATGGGGTTTTTAATAGGTATTAAGTTTACAAAGTATTTATTTGCATTTTGATTCCATTAGGAGGATTTCATAAGTGTATTTATATATTTTTGGAATTAAATATAAAAATGATGTGGTTTAATTATATAATTTATAATTACCCAAAGATAATTACAAATAAGGATAATTGCAATTATAGTATTTTGATTAATAATAAGGTATTAATCTATATCTTTAGTTAAAATATATTTTACAAGAAATAACCCACAATTTATTTGTAAATAATTTGTGAATTTATAAAATATATTTAAAGATAATATAGCGTTTATCTTATAGAAATAATTATTTATAATATTTATAATTAATATTTATATAATTTTTATGATTTTCATGATTATTTCATAGTTAAACTTGATTTAGAATTTATTTTATAAAAATAAGTATTTTAATATTTTTAAATAATATTTTATAAAATCTATTAAAGTTTTTAAATAAAATAAATTTACAGAAAATTATTTTGTAAGATTGAAAATAAGGAAAATTAATAAAATTTATTTTTATAATTTTTAGAGAATTTTCCATATTTTTAAAGTATTTATAAAGCTTTTGAAAAAATAAAAACAATAAAAAGGAGGTTGCCGGGTTCGAACCCGGGACCTCACACCCACAAACACACAGCCCAAACCAGTGAACCAAAGGCCGCAGCCGCGGTAAGAACTGCTTTGTAATTCTTTTAACCACAGTTTCCCAATTTCCCCAAATCACTATAAACCCTAGCTTCGATCGAAGCTAAATTGAACAACAATTTAGTGTTGTTTATGACCAGATCGATGGGGCTTTTGATCCCCATGTAAAACCGAGTATATGGGTATGTTCAATTACCTGTTTTGAAGTGATTTGATGATAAGAACAATGAAGAACAAGCCGCGATATAACCCGAAATCGAATGATGATCATACGATGATGAAAACCAAATTGCTTGCACAGGAAGCTTCGAATTAGGCTTATAATCAAAAGCCCTATGTTTAATTCGAGTTTTGAAACACTGAAGTTGGTGTTCGAACAGTTGCAGGTCGCGATGGAAGATGATGATTAAATTCGTTTGTTTTGTGTGTTTTAGATGGAATTGAAAGTTGCACAAGATTAGGATCAGTTATATAGTCGCTCAGGTTCAATTAATTAAACGAATTATTGGCGTTAGTGGTGATCGTGGTGGTTTCTTTCGGCCGAGTGTGTTAGGTAGATAATCGCACTCAATTCGATCGTATTATTCAAATTAATGTGGGGTACGAGTTCGAATCGTGCATGTGAAGGTGTCGGGAGGGTTGAATTGGGTTAAAATCGATTATCTTTGGTTGTTTTGGCTCGCCGGAGCGTCGCCGGAAGCTCGCCGGACTTCTGGCCGGAAATACGCGGGTGGGCGGGGGTCGATTATGTAATTTTAATAATTACACATTTGGTCCCTATGGTTTTAAACTTTATTATTTTATGTTTTAAACTTCATTTAAAGTTTCAAAACTTGCAAAAATGCCCCTGAACTTTATTAATATCATTATTATTATTATTATCATTATTATCATTATTATTATTATTATTATTATTATTATTATTATTATTATTATTATTATTATTATTATTATTGTTATTATTATTATTATTATTATTATTATTATTGTTATTATTATTATGATTATTATTATTATTATTATAATTATTTAACATCAACATATTAAACTTGATTATTTATAAAATTTAACTTTTAACTAATAAAAATAATAAAAAAAAATACGGGATGTTACAATTTGAAACACATACAAGTAGTTTTCTCATCGTTGTGAGATAATGGGTCAAATAAAATTGGTAGTCACTCGGTCTATAGTGCACCAATTGCCATCATGACCTCTAAGATAAGAAGCTTTTTAGTTGAAAGGAAGGTTGATGCGCGGGTAAAAGCTCGGGTTTAAAAGTATAAAATGGCATATTTATAGCATAACTTCGAGTTCAAATGATCTATGTTGATGTGTTTTGTGTTTCTTAGGCCCGGAACGATTAAGAGTACACTTCGGGGGTCATACGGGATGTCGGAATGGAGCCCGGAACAGTCGGATACGCGAAACAAACAAAAGAAAAAAATGCTGTTTCTGGAGCAAGTCGCCGACGCCCTAATAGGGTGTCGCCGACGCCTTCTAGTTTGTCATATCGGATTTTTAATGGCCACTTGTGTTGTTTGACTTGTTTAAACGGGATTTTTCAAAGTGGAAGCTAGAAAGGCATATAATAAGGAGGAAAAGGAGGAAAAGGGAGGAACACACATGAGGCTATGACCCTTTCACTTGTTTTTGTCTCCAAGATCCAAGATTATTCCATCATCCACTCTCTTTTGTTTTTTCTCTCCATCATCATCTTCATCTCTCTAACTAAGAATTCATCATCATCATTATTCATCTTCTTCATCACCAACATCCATCCACGAAGCTTTAGAGAGAAACTTTTGCAATTGGAGCTTTTCATCATCAACAAAGTCAAGCAAAATCCAAGTGACATGGAATTGCAAACAAGATCATCACCCAGAATCCAAGCCTCAAACAACATGAGAGGCTAATCTTCTTTGGGTTTTCCCCCGGTTTGAATATTGTAAGACTATGGTTTGTTAACTTTGAAAACTAGATTGCATCTTTGTGTTTTGTATTTGATTGCTTGAAACATTTATGCTAGTATTTTGATCTTAACTTGAATTCCCGAATTGAATGAATGATTATGAAATTTGTCTTTGAGAAATGAAGTTGTTCATGTGTGCTATGTATATGTAGAGTTTGAATGTTCTTGTGTAATGAAGTGTATTATTGTCCGTGTTAACGTTGACAATTCTTGACACCTAAACCTTGTAACGATGAACTCATTAGCATAAATCATACCTTTGATGCAAGTTAGTTGGATTGGTAGAACCATAACCTTAGGATATCAACGGGGGTGAACCTTATTATTAAACGTTATTTTGTTAACCATTGTTCTAAGTTTGCCAAGTTTTATTAATCATTTTAAGTAACCTTTGTATTTTGTTCATTTCTTTGTGTTGAACAAAGTTTCAACACCATTTCAAGTAAACATATCAAACTTTTATAAACAAAATAGCAAGCTTCATAATTAACTCGATAGTCCAATTCAATTCTAAACACAAACCACATACTCCTTGTGATTCGACACCCTTCTTACCATTTGCTACATAGTTTTGGTACTAAGGAACTATACAAATATTATCTTTGACTAGTGCACGCGACAAGCCGGTCAAAGGTTAAACAGGAAATCCATAGGATCACAAAGGTTAGGTCTTCTCATATGTAAAGGTAGGACACTTGGACCCATACCAAGTTACGTCTTTCCTTTAGGCCAAACCCATGTCTACAAGTTACGAAGGTTTATGAACCTTTCCTTGGTGGGTAATCTTGATAGCATTGCTGATCAAGTTGGTGGGAATTTGTCTAATCCATAAAACATCACCAATAACCTTCATTGGGACATCACCTCTTCTTGGCCTAAGTTTTGTGGCCTCCAACCTCATAACTCCTGTCTCAACTTTGGAAAAGTCGAGGATGTCACTAATAAGTTGAAGGACTAGATCACCAGAAGACAACATGACACTCAAAAGTTGTTTCTGATCTTTATCAAGTTTTGTTGTTGATAGCATTTCTGCTATGCAAACGACCCCTGATAATGGAGATCTTATCTCGTGTGACATGGTTGCTAGCATTTGTTTTGCTCTCATTGTTTCCTCTGTAATATGAATAGTTTTATTAAGTTCTGTCTCTCTGGCCTTCTGCACAGCTATTTCTTCCCTTAGTTTTGCCATCTTTTCTCTCTTTTTCACTTGATCAGTGATTTCCATGCATATGTAATTAACACAAATTTCCTCCCCATCTTTGCTGAACACGGGTTCAACATATATTAAAAAGGTTTTGGCTCCAAATAACTCAGTCTCAGAAGTAATTCCTCTCTTTGCTGGTAACTCTCTCCAGAACTTCTCTTTTAAAGTCTTGTTGTTCAAATCCAAGATAGAATTTTAATGATTTTCAAGGTTAAGGATTCAAAAGAAAATCTAGAAGTAACGCGAATAATAGGAAAGGTATTTGTAAACATGTTTTGCAAGGTAGCAATATCTGTTTACATACGCAGTTCAACAAACCATGAGTTCAGCTAAGAACATTTACATGACTAGAAAGTCATGTTCATAAGTTGATAATATCTTCAGCAGAGGGATTGTTTAGGAAGGCTACCATCGCACAATCATGTTTTGATGGTAACTCAAAATGAAAATCGATAGATAAGGAATAAATGTTTTCATATAGCCAGGTCAAAATATGGGGATAAAAGGAAGAAGAATTGATTTAAAATTTTTTTTTAAGTGCTCCAAACTTAGAATCAAAATCAACTTAATACGGTCGGGTCTCCGTTCAGGTTCAGAGATCATGCTTTGGCTTGATAGGTCGAATCACAAACATTGGTTCACCCTTCAAGTTACTTTGTGTTTCTCGTTACTTGATTACAACCATGGTAAGTTGAAGATCAAGAATTGAGATTAGTCATCAATGTACGGAATTCATGCTTATCTTGATAATAACAAGAAAACAATCGAAGGTTGACATTTGTCACCAAAATACGGGTTTCAATCCTATTTTGGTGGGATCATGTCATTTGTGAAATGTAAGTTTCAATGAGAATAATTGAAGTCAATCCTCAAGATAAGGAAGTCACCCTAATCCAGAGGATGAAATTTCACAAAACAAACAAATGGGAAACCATTTATCGAAATAGAGATTCATCAAAGTAAGGGAATCTCCCCTGCTTTGATAAGTTAGAATCATTTAGGATATACGAGTGTTCTTAGTCATAGGTTGACTTGGAAACTCTTGCATTTCCCAAGGTGCAAGCAGTATGAAATTTGACTTAACGACGAAAGGAAAATTAATATCAATTAGGAATTTGGAAAATTTCAAGTTACATGAGTGTAACAAAGGAAAAATCATGCTTACAAGCTTAGGATCGAAGTTCGAGATAGCAGAATTTGTTATGATGTTGTTCAAGTCTTGAATAATTTAAATCAGGAAGACGAAATCAAGGACAAGAATGATTCGACATTATAATGAGATGTGAACATTCGATTCATAATCGAAGGGAATACATGGACTTCTCAAGATATGAGGTCAGCCATAACCTTATTGAAGACATGCGTACTTATAAGTGGTAACAAGGTTATAATTAGTTTATTCGATTATTGAGGTGAGTGACCACTTATAATATAAAATATTCAATTAACAAAGTATCCCGAGATGTAGGAATTCCACCTACAGCATTGCATGTTCTTAATTATAGGACACGTTCTTAAGAGGATTTGAGAACCATAAGTAACGGTTTAAAGTTTTGAATACCATTCGGTGTTTAGGAAAGTGTTCTCGATACTTTTGAACCACTGTAGTAATCCGGTAGCTCCTTTGGTTCCACTGAGCTTAGTGGGGTTGCAAGAACTGAAATGCTTGTAGGTACAAGCACGTGGAGGGTTAGGAAAAACTGAGATTTGAGCAGGGTTCACGTCTTGATTCAGATGAGTTAGGAGGGTTGGTATACCTCACGTGCTAAAATAGTAACAATCTTACGGCTAGAGTTTCCAGATCAGGGTATGTTTTGACGAGTAGACATTTTGAAATATCATTAAGATATTTTATGAGATTTGGGTAATATGAGCTATACAACATGAAAACGACCATCGGGAATTTGGCATAATAACAATGAGATGTTCCAAGTGTAATCGTTTGATTCGTAAATCAAAGCGAGTACGTTGACTAACCAAAGTTTTAAGTCAACCACATCTTTGTTGGATACATGCGTACCTATAAGCAGATACTCATCCCACTCTTCCAACATTGCATGTATTTATTGGTAAGGCACAGACTTTGACGAGATTTTGAAAACCACGGATAACGATTCAAAGCTCATTTTGAAAATTATTTGATTTAGGCATGCAATGCCTTGACTATGATTTAAGATTTGTGTGTGCTTTGATAGGAATCAAAGTATAAAAAGAATCACATATGGTTCTACTTATCAAGTTCCAATAATCCATGCTTCGGTCCATCAAGATCATTATGTAGCCTAGTTTAAGCACATTCTTAGTATACCGGTGATGTTTATATATAGGGTTCCCCGCAGCGTTCCCACCACATCCACGATATACTTTGAATAATACTTAAACTAGTTACATAACATCTTAATTTTCCTTAGCATCATTCCAGAGAATAACGTAATATAAGTTTGATGTGAGCTACCGCAACTTATGTATAGGCGGTTTTACCAGTATATAAATGGCTACAGACAAACCTATACATCGGTTCCACACGGGAATTGATGACTGTAGAGAAAACATTTCCAAAGTGTAAATAGTATAATGTGACGTAGCAAGATCCACATAGCGTATACGTATAGTTTACAACCAAACCAATCCATGCCTCAGTCAATCGGGATCATCACGTAGCCCAGTTTAAACACATTCTTGGTATACCAAGGATGCTTATATATAGGGTTCCCCGCAGCGTTCCCACCACATCCGTGGTATACCTTGAACAATGTCTAAACCAGTTACGTGACATCCGATTATCCTTAGCATAATCCTAAAGAATAACGTATTGTATGTGTAGAGAGTATCATTACTCCTCTACATTCATGTAATCCACTTTCATTCTAAGCATTAATCAGTAGTTACTGATATGCTAAGTGGAGGAATGTCTCATAAGGTCAATATGATTGGAAATACCATGAAGGCTCTAAGTAGGACAGGACTTGAGTAAATGTTGATAATGTTTGATTGCCTTTAACAAGGACTTATAATGTTTGATTGCCTTCAACAAGGACTTATAATGTTTGATTGCCTTCAATAAGGACTTACAATGTTTGATTGCCTTCAACAAGGACTTACAATGTTTGATTGCCTTCAACAAGGACTTACAATGTTTGATTGCCTTCAACAAGGACTTACTAGAATTATGACCCTAGCACCCTAGGGTATAGAATAGAAACATGTGATACTCATGATCGTTACCTCATGGTAAGATTAACCAGACTTCTCATGCATGGTTAATTGCAATTACGTGTGCACCCGTAATGGTAATTTACCTTGTATGATCACCCTTAGCTTTACTTACCCCAAGCTAACATCATAGTATTATTTAGATTCATCAAGCACAAATAATGTATTATCCTTATGTCCATGAGCCAGTATTCCAATAATAGCATGTAATAGCATATAAGCACATAAGCACATTATGTCTAATGATAATTTCATATTCGTCACATTTTCAGAATTTCAGTCATAACCATGATAGGGTCGGATTCAATATCAGAGATCGACGCTACGCGTGATCACCGAAGTTCCCTAATAATATGATGTTGTACAAGCGTCTAGTTTGTACTTTTCCTTTTCAGTAGTTTGTACAACAGCTGAAGAGTTTGTTCTTCAGTTGTTATAGTTTCAGTAGTTTGTAAACGACTGGAGAGTTTGTTCTTCAGACGTTATACCTTTTCAGTACTTGTAACAGTTAGATCACTTAACATTTTGTAAGAGGGTGTCAGCTGTTTGACATCTAGTATCAAAGTATCCCATGGAGAAAGACTAAGAGTAATAATGTCTTCCTCGGGATGTTCAGATAACACGTGTATATGTATAAAATCAAGTATGTAGGAACATACTTGTAGATTATTAGGTATATAGGAATATACCTATATATTAAGTTCATAGACTTAATATACTTGACCCATTTACCTTGTAGACTTGTGTATTAACCATAGTTTATCACTCATCTCAGAAATCCCCAGGTAGCGTAACGGATCTCGCAATGAGATTTATACGAATACGCTTGCCTTAACCTGAAGGCTTTTTGCCAGGAAATCCAGAATACAGGTGTCTATGTGTCACACAAATCATGAAAGACATTTAGGTAAAATCAAATGCACATAATTCCTAGCATGCATTCTATATGAAGGTTTTTAGGTTATAGTCTAGGTCAAATTCTCCACCTAATTCTCTATAACCAAGGCTCTGATACCAATCTGTCACACCCTCGCTTATAGCGGAAACACGAGGATGCGACGGACGGGATCGTCATAACACTTGGTATAATTACAGAGACATATCATATGCTAAATCCTCGTGTCATGACGTCGCCCGACACAATGGTGACTTGTGTCGTGGTTAGTCAGTTCCACGACTATCATAGTCTTATTGATTCTAAATTCAAAATACACATAGTTCACAAATGAATACAAATGATATACTTTACAAATACAAAAGTAATGAAATCCTGTGGGTCTCTGCTAAGGCATCAGCACTAGCTATCCTCTTTGATTATGTTCACCTGAAAAGATATGCTCAAAAATGACAACACATAATGTTGGTGAGTTCCGCAGGTTTAAATTTAAAACATGTAATTGATGTTGTATAGATTTTGATATGGAATCATACTGCAAGCACAAACCACATAACATGTGTTTAAAGACAACCAAACCCTAATGACGTTATGCATATAAATTCGACGGAATATATTCACCCTTGGCCGGATTGCTGGCAGCTGTGTTGGTAACTCGCAAGTTAACCAATCGTCGAAGGGTGGGGGTGTCAACCCAGTAGTACTACCCATACCTATCCGTTGGTTCCTAACCCGGAATTAATGGTTGTATGAGTGTTCCCAAGAATAACACCATGTATGCATGCAAAACAGTATCACATTGATTCCAAGTATGAAAACAGAATATACAGTGTACAGCATTGAAAACGGGTGAGCATACTTTTCCCCCATTGATTGAAAACATTGAAAATTTGTATAAACATAAAAAGGGGCCACGAAACTCACCTTGAATTGTTGTAAGGCACAAAGACTTCACAGAATCAAGCAATGCACGATCAAACACGATCAATAGCTATTATTGATTATAACTAAGCCTTTAAAACATATTCAGCGCGAATAGATTTATTTGGTTGGATTCGGGTTGACTCATACGTTTATATACGTATTTGAGTTTGATTTTATACCTAATGATATTAGGATTTAAATTGAATTGTGAGGTTTTTGGATAACGATATATTTTCTCGTATTTTGATTTATTCGGAAGAAATACATATTATTGTGTATATTTATTTAACATTGATTACGATTAAAAATATAACTTATAATTATGTTTGTATAATTTCTATGATTTTCCATGATTATTTCAGAGTTAAACACGATATAATGTCTATTTTTATAAAAATCATTATTTGTAATATTTATAACTAATATTTTATAAAGATTATGAATGTTTTTCAAATAAAATAAATTTACAGAAAATAATTTTTGTAAGGTTTAAATAAGGAAATTTTATAAAATTTATTTTATGATTTTTAGGAATTTTTCCATAATTTTTAGAGACTTTAAAAGGGTTTTTTTAAAAAAAATTGCAGAGGCTCGGGTTCGAACCCGGGACCTCTTGCCCAGAATCCCACGCACCAACCAGTGAACCAAGGCATGCAGCCACAACCAATCCCCGTTTCATTTGTTTTTAAACATGGTTGACCCGTTTCCCCCAAATTGATATAAGCCCTAATTCGATTTGGGTCAAATTAAACTCGAATTCGATAATGTTAATGACCAAATTCATGGGGCTTTTGTTCCCCATGATGAAACGAGCAGAATGATGTGTTTAATTACCTGTTTCATTTCGAATTGATGCTAAGAACATATAAGAACAGGTCGCGGTTATCTTGAAATCGAATGATAATTAATCTTTGATGAAATTCCAATTGCTTGTACAGAAAGCTTCGAAAGATGCTATGGATCAATAGCCCTAAGGTAATTGCAGTGTATATAGGCCGGAGGTGGGTGTTCGATAGAGTTGCAGGTTCGAACAGAGGATTTGGTCAAATTGGTTGAATTTTGTGTGATTTGATGAAATGTCAGTAGCATTAGATTCACAATGAGTTAAGGTTCGATTTAACGTTATTATTTTGATTAAAGTGGTGTGTGAGTGGGTTATTTAGCCGTTTGAAACGGTCGGGAAAAGTGGTAAGGATTATAACCGTTATTTTGACCGTTTCTACGCGTTTTGGAGGTGTATGGGGTTCGAATCTTGTTCACGAGGCGATTATGTGTAATTCGGGCTGTTAAAATCGGGTTTTAGGTGGTTTTTGGTGGTCGTCGGCGTTTGGCCGGACTTCGGCCGGAGTTTGGCCGGAGTTTGGCCGGAGTTTGGCCGGAATTTCGAAAGGGGCGGGGGGTTGGGTTTGTAAATTCTGTATTTATAGTTTTAGCCCCTGTGGTTTATGTTTTGTTATTTCATATTATAAACTTCTTTTGAAGTTTCAAAAATATCAAAACAGCCCCCTGGACTTTTATTATTATTATTATTATTATTATTATCATTATTATTATTATTATTATTATTATCATTATTATTATTATTATTATTATTATTATTATTATTATTATTATATTATTGTTATTATTTTTGTAATTATTGGAATTAATAACGCATTAAAATTTAATAGTTTATAAAAATACGGGATGTTACATTACTCTTTGAAGAATGCGTAAGAATGTGTAAGACATGTATTTTTGTGGTTTGCTTGTGGTTAAATATGACTTTTGAATAAGTACCTTTCAACTAAATATACCATTCAACTAAATCATTTGCAAGAATGTGTAAGAATGTGTAAGACATGTATTTTTGTGGTTGCTTGTGGTAAAATATGACCTTTGACAATGGATTTAAAACTTTCTAGGTATTAAATTTGCAACACCATGCATCCGTATGTAAAAACATGTAATCAAATGTAATACAGTTTTCTTTTTACATGTTATTACAGTTAAGTCTATATAATATGTTATTACATGTTATTACAGTCTGTTGGCTGGTTTTGCACGTTCATGGTCTTGCACATTCATAGTCACAGTCTTTTTGTGGTTTTACGACTTTTGCAACACCATGCATCCGTATGTAACAACATGTAATCAAATGTAATACAGTTTTGTTTTTACATGTTGTTACAGGAAAGTCTATATAACATGTTATTACAGGTTGTTGGCTGGTTTGCACATTCATGGTCTTGCATATTCATAATCACCCAAACACTGTTTTCTTATCACATGTTATTACATGTGGTTGCTTGTGGTTAAATATGACTTTTGAGTAAATACCTTTCAACTAACTATACCTTTCAACTAAATCGTTTGCAAGAATATGTAAGAATGTGTAAGACATTTATTTTTGTGGTTGCTTGTGGTTAAATATGACCTTTGACAATGGATTTACAACTTTCTAGTTATTAAATTTGCAACACCATGCATCCGTATGTAAAAACATGTAGTCAAATGTAAAACGGTTTTTTTTACATGTTATTACATGTTATTACATGTTATTACAGGTTGTTGGCGGGTTTTGCACGTTCATGGTCTTGCACATTCATAGTCACCCAAAGCTACCCAAAATACACGTGATACACATTCTTACGCATGCTTATAAAAAATTACACAAAATTACTTTTTAAACGGGGGAATGTTTTTTACAAGGATGAGTCATTTGTAAGTTTATATAAAAATGTGGAGGCATGTGTAAGACATGTATTTTTGTGGGTAATTATGACTTTTGACACACCTTTCAACTACATGTAATTTGTAACACATGTAATTTTTGTGTCTATTTGTGGTTTTTGGACTTTTGCAACACAATGCAGTCGTATGTAACAACATGTAATCTAATGTAATACAGTTTTATGTTTACATGTTGTTACAGGAAAGTCTATATAACATGTTATTACATGTTATTACAGGTTGTTGGCTGGGTTGCACATTCATGGTCTTGCATATTCATAATCACCCAAACACTGTTTTCTTTATCACATGTTATTACATGTGGTTGCTTGTGCTTAAATATGACTTTTTGACTAAATACCTTTCAACTAAATATACCTTTCAACTAAATGACTTTTTACACTGTAGTAGCATGTAATAACATGTAATATAGGGATAAGGAAAAAGATGTGGTATTTTAGGGGTATTTATGACTTTGCAGCACCCTTTGTAAGAAACATGTAATAACATGTAAGAACATGTAATATCACGTAAGGACCATTGTATTAAAAAATATTTAGTGTAGTCTTTTTTAGTAACATTTTTTTATCCAATTTAATTTAAAATGCAGGAAATCATTGTAGTAAAATATTTCAGTCACCAAATGGAACTAAGTTTTGGGTGCCTGAGGTTTCTGTTGATGACCGGCCTTACATTGGTGCTATTTTTAGTTCATGGGAACAGGTCATGAACATGTACCAACGATACGCAGAGTTATCAGGTTTTGTGGTACGTGTTGGAGGGTTTAAGAGATGGAACGGCACCATTACTCATCGAACATTGTTATGCAACAAATGGGGTAAGCCAAAAGGGAAGATTGTCGATACCACAGATCCTGCCACCCTACTACCTACTAGAGGCTGCCCATTTAAAGTAACTGATTGTAAGGCTCTAATTCGATTAAAGGTTATAAAAGGAAGCCAAAAGTCATATGTTTTGTATTACCATAACTATTTATGTACTGTCTAAAGGAACCAAATTTTAACTGCATAAACAACTACAAAGCTAGAAGTATGTATAAAAAACAGCACCAAGAGTATGTTATATCATTGTTATGTCCCCTATTGCTCTTCTTTTAAATCAGGAAACAAAATAAAACATATCTCAAACACAATTATAATTTCACTGAAACACAATGATTCTGAAAATAAAAGAGGCAATGTCTAATCCATAATAAAACATAATTATAATTTCACTCAAACACAATTCACTTTAAAAGTGATGAATGACTTACACAAGTGATTATTGAATAACTTAAATAACTACACCTTATATATTACATCTTAGTTACACATGCTTACAAACAACCACTCCTTAAAAAGACATATCTAGTAATATAACTATTTATCTAATGTTTTAACGGAACCAAATTCTAACTATCTACACATCTACAAAACTATAAATATGTATAGAAAACAACACCAACAATATGTTATATCATTCTTATGTCCCCTGTTGCTCTTCCTTTCAATAAGCAAAACAAAACCCCCAACTGTATAACCCAAAAACAAGTAGATATAGTCTAATTAGAAAAGGGGATTTCCAATTATCGTCTATTTTAATCTAATTAAAGATGTCGGTTCGCAAATTGAATCTTAACTAACTTAACATTTTCGTCTGTTTCATTGAACAACAAAGTGTCATTAACATAAAGATACACGATGAACATAACACTAGACTGAGTACATAACAACTATAAAATCATATTTTAGGGTTTTGCAGCCATAGAATGAAAAACAAAGTAAACCATATCGACATTTTGTACAATTGGTTGCAAAACATCACAAATTGCTACTTAATTTCATAAAATGAACGACCACAAAAGATTTGGGAACGCCATTTAAAACGGGCGGTTTACTATTTGAACGACTTACCCGCTTGTCGTCTTATACATCTTCTTCTCCATCCAGTTGATTCTTCTGTCCTATGAAAGCTTTCCGTCCATATTACAGAAAACCAAAATGATTAAGAAATGGCTACACTGAACTGCTACCGTCGATCGCTTCTGAAGCACTCGAACCAGGAACAAAAGAGGGCAAAAGAAATTTGGGGGTCGGTACTCTGTTCTCCTAGAATGGGTGTATGAAAAATTTTGAAAGGTGGTGGTTGTAAAGTTGATTGATTTGACGGTTTCTTTTCTGCACAGTTGGTATACGGTTAGTACTTCAAGAACAATGTAATTTTACCTTCATACCCTTCTCCATTGAAGTCAAAACTGCAACCCTTATTATTTTAAGAACAAATAATCCTGACCCTTAGATCTAGATTTACTTTAGAGATCAAAGGTTGATATAGGGTTAAAGGGTTTTTATAAAAACAATGGGTTCTTAATTTAACCACATCCTATGTATATATATCTATATGTATATCTATATGTATATATATATATGTATATGTATGTGTATATATATGTATATGTATGTGTATATATATATATATGTATATGTATGTATATATATATTATATATATGTATATGTATGTATATGTATGTATATATATATATATATATATATATATATATATATATATATATATATATATATATATATATATATATATAAAACTTTATTTAACACAAGAAATGAGTTAAATTGGCTAACATGTTCGTTAGAGTATATTTATCTAGGGATCCAACTTCAACACCTTAAAATATGAATTCCTAGTTGCACTATTGCCATATAATAATTTTAAGAATGAGCACTGAATCGAAGAAATAAACATCCAAGAAACAAAGAAATCACTAACACAAAGATAAAACATGCAATATCAACTCTAGAAAAGTCCAATTTCACATAGACATTTAACCAATGTTGTTAGGACCGGATCGGACCGGCCGGTCCGACCGGTTCGACCGGGATTCGGAGGCCTGTCCGGTCCGGTCGAGGGTGGTTCGTTTTTGGAGCGTTGAACCGGCCGGTTCGAACCGAGTCGGCGGTTGGACCGGCCAACCGGTTCGGGTCCGACCGGATTTTGATTTTTTTTTTTTTTTTTTGATTTTAGTGGGTAAAAACGGGTGTTAAACCATAAATTAGTACTTTGTATATACAAATATAGTTAAGTTTTATATATAACTATAAAATATATGTATAAATCATATATAAATTACTTATATTTAATTACATATATAAATATAATTAAAATATAGTTAAATCCGGTCCATCCGGTCCGACCGGTCCGACCGGTCCGACCACCAAACCAGTAAGCCGTCCGGTTCGACGTCCGATCCGGTTCTGAGAACATTGCATTTAACCGCTTAAAATTAACAAATCAGCATTATATTAATAAATTAGAAGAAATTCGAGTCGCTTACCATGTAACTGGCGATGTAAGCCGAGAACGTTAACGAATAATGTTAGAACCCAAGACTACGGCCCAATGAAGAATTTTAGCTTAGAACCCCAACCAAGAACATAATTATTGAATCCTATTCCCCTAAAGAAGAATCGTAAAGGAGAAGATACTGATTTAGAGAGTTGTGAATGCCGTGTGATGAATTTGAACAAAGAACTAAATAGAAAGTTCGACATGGAGTCTAATCTCCAGTGAGAAACGAACGGACATTTGCACGCTGCGGTTTGGATGGGTCGCTTAGAGCCTCACGCCATTAGACATTTAGACGCTGCGCGCTCGGAAGTCTAGACTCTAGAGGCATCGCTCTAGTTAGATGCTAATTAAAAAGAAATTTCAGGCCAGATCCTAACGAAAATTGAGGCCCTAAATTTTAGGCTAAAGCACAATGTGGTTATATTTTGATCAAATTACCCAATTATAGATATCATTTGTCATTTATGATCACAAACCCATAAGTCTGAAACATTGGTCTCACCTATATTTATGTAATCTCTTCCAAACATCAATTTGGAACCAAAATCTCATATCCAAATGGTGGATTTACAACAAACATCTCGTATATCCTTGATCTTTCAGAAACCATTTTAAAGATCCGTATACAGGGGACAAAAAATCCACTTCACCATACGAAAAATAAAAAAATCACTTTGTTCTACTTCTACTGCTACTTACATTTTTATTTTGTCGGGATTCTATGAAGAGTCTTATAGTATTGGAAATGAATGAGGGCTCAGCCATTGCACCAGTTCCAGACTCCCCACAAGCAGGCCTTGTTGACACTGGGCGTATAAGAGTAATTCCAAGTTCATCAACCGCCATGAGGTGTCTTTCTGTGAAAGGATTGGTCCACATGTACGAGTTCATAGCCGGTGCCACAAATATCGGTTTTTCGTAATCCCATGCTCGAATTATGCATGTCAGCAGGTTATCACACAATCCACCAGCAATCTGGATCAGCATATGAAAAGAAATTCAGATCATCATACTGGAGAATAATGGAAATTTTGACCAGCTTATATACAAATGGGTTGATTTAGGTTATGGTTTACGTCCAGGTGTTTAACCAGTCAAGTGCGTTTAGTTAAAGATTTAGCTAAAAGCGCAGCAGTTACACACGTTAAACCTAAAATGTAATCAAATTATAATACACTGATTTTTATAAGAAAAATTGGCTGAACCCAATTAAACTGCTTACAGAAACCAAAATGTACTATGACTGCTTGAAATGGTTTAAAGGATGCTGTTCAGATGTTCTAAAAACTATGTTAAAGATACATCAATGTTAAGTCTTTTGCTCATCGATGGGTAATTAGGATTATGCTTTTGGTTTAAATAGACAAGGTTAACTAATAAGGGAGCAGATTAAATGTACTGAACATGTAGCTTAAGTGTATATTAAATGCATAATTGCATACAACATCCTAAATCACTTTATTCAAAATGTAACAGTATAGTACTTGTAATCATGCATTAACACATTAATTATTATTAAGCAAGTCTTCACAAAAGGACAAAAAGCGATTGTAGGTCAACCTAATCTGTTTCAACCCGCACTAAAAATGACCCATTTAGACCTGTCAACCAGCCCACTCATTTGCCATCTTTGCTTATTACTAAAGGTGCTTACTCATGAGACATTGGTTCCATATAGACAGACTAAATCCTATGGATTTCTCAACCTTTTTTGCATGTGGATTCAGTAATACACTTATCAGAGTTAATTGTAACTATTGTTTCCTTTTTCACAATGGTGAAAGTAGGTGGATAGTGGGTTGGCATGCAATGGCAACAAAGCAAAGGTCTCATGGTCTTTTGTTGTGTGATTTGACCTTAGAGAAGGGAACTAGATAATGGAAGCTAGATTGTTTATGTTTTATCATTTATGTCTATTAGGTCAAATTAAGGAACAGGGTCAAATGGGCTGTGAACTGGTCAAACGGGACAAAAGTCGTCCAATTTGTACTTTTAGTGCATGTACTTTACTAATCGCTATATTAAAAAAAAACCATTATTGTTATAAGAATATAGTTTATGTGATGATATTTAACACACGGTGTATATGCTATAAAATACATAAAAGGACAAAAAATGTTTCCACTCGACCAGATTTGTACAAAATTACCCGTTACCCAACCCACATGACCCAATCATATTGTCACCTCTAATAAAAACAAAAAAGTAGGTACATATGGCCATTTGAAGAAAAAATTATACTATGATTCCACAAGATTAGCCAAGTGACAAACAATATTGAAAAACTAACAGAAAATAAAAAGAGGCCAATATATTAGACATAGGAGTATAAATGATGGAAAAGAAAATAGTAGATGCCTGTTAAATGGGTAGAACGATTTCAAAGTCACCCAAAGTATACTTTTAATGCTTACAATCTCCTAAACATTTTATATCAGGAAATCCAAGTATTGTTGTTATCACACACATATCTTTATCACAATACAGTAACTATGCATATATAAAAAAAAAAGGGCAAAAAATGTTTACCATTCAACCCAACCAAACTCAACTCACACAGATGTAACATGTTTTGATATGTTACCCAACCCGCCCATTTGACCACCTCTAGCAAAGATGATAGGAATGGTGCCTTATATTACCTTGGCGAGTGTATTTGCAGACAAGGGGGCGATTACCATAATATCAGCCCATTGACAGAGCCCAATGTGAAGCACCCTATCTCCAATCTTTGACCAAGAAACCATTCATGCTCATCAGTATAAGAAACACATCTTTTGGGAGTGTTGTCCTATCAATGAAACGTAATGCAGCTGGTGTTGCAACAGCGTTTACATCTGCCCAATCTGTAAAACATCTGCACAGGTACCCGAATTTTATGGCAGCCACACTTCCACTTGCAGCTACCAGAACCCGAGGTTTTCTACGAACACTTGTCACTTGCATTGCATCCATTATCTCTAACTCGCCAAACAAGCAAAACCAAAACAAGATCAGTTCAAACGTGTTAAACGGGCCAAACGGGTCAAAATAAAAAAAAAATTGCCAATAACACCTCCAAAATCATTTTCTTGAAGGTAACTATGCTATTTGAAACAATATAACTTCTGTAATCATACTTCACACACTAATTCAACATCAAATTCGACAACTACACTTCCTGCTGTCAAGAACAGATTTACATCTAACCTTAGCCTCAAATTTGTAAAGGGAATATCCACAATACCAATAAGATTTCAACATTACTTGGTCAATTCAAAAACAAATCCTATGTAAAATCCATTGAAGAAAACAAACGCAATTGACAAGCAATGACGTCATGGAAGAATCAACCAACGCAATAATCATATGGGAAATCAGAAACTAACCGATTGATTCTCTTTATTCTTTGATCTAGCAAGTAGCAACATTATATGAATCAGAATGTAGAACGAAGGTGTAAAGTGAAAAACAATACCTCAAATCAAGAATCTCCCTTAACTAATTCTATTGGGTTCACCGTCACTGTTGGCCGGAGGTGGCCGTTGACCGGTCTCCGGCGATCTGTTAGCGCCGGAGATGGGAAAGAAGAATTGAGTCAAACTTGTGAAGGTAGACTGGTGAGGGTAGAGTGGGAATTAGTGAATAAATGATAACGGTGTTGGTTTTTTCCGTTTGGGGCTGTAGTTTGGCGAATAGACAAAATCTACCCTCAAATTTCGAATACAGGAATTAGAATTTAGAAGCCTGGTGTTTGACTGGTCCTTAGAAATTCTTCTTAGATCTAAATTAAGGGTGCACGTCCACATCGGTTCGCGGACTGAAACCAGAACCCAAACTGAAACCTAACCGAGTTGGAAGCGCTACTATTTGAAACTAGTTTGAAACTGATAGAAACTGCAGGTTATGGCTCGATTTTTAATTCTTTCCGTAGAAAGCGGTTAAACCGAAGTGAACCGAGTAAAGTGACTGAAAGCAGTGAAGAAATTGGTGCCCCAAATTGGGTTGAGTTTCAAACTAGTTTTGACTTTTCATTGATCAACCTGAATTGGTTTCAATCCAAACCGGTTTAGGGCTTGGAATTTATTTGTGCAACTTATTGACATTTCTAATAACTTTTTAGAAATCTATTAGTTATCTTGTTTTCTTACATGTGATGTTAAATAATAGTGTTAGTCGGTTTATGTTGGGTTATGGTTGGTGGGTTCATATCACCCAACCCACGCACGTGTTTAATCTTGTTAAAATGTTGAACCATATTCCCCGCTTATATTCTTAAGAACTTTCCTTAAGATTTTAGATGTGTTGTGAGCCCCATTCAATGAATTATTACATCAGTGTAAAAAATAAGAACTTTTGTAAGTTATATGATTATGCGCAAATAGTGGTATATATACCTTTAAACATCATTGCAAATGAATTTGGTTGGAAAAAGAGAGGTGTTTTGAATCGTGGGACGTAATTTATGTTAGGTGCATCATTGAGGTAGTGTTGTAACCCCTAACAATGTTAAGAGGTAAATAAGAATTTGATTTGAGTGAATATTGTTAAAATGGAAATTGTGACATCCCTATAGGGTTGTCCAATGCAATGTTGTTAGGACCGGATCGGACCGGCCGGTCCGACCGGTCGAACCGGGAATCGGAGGCCTGTCCGGTCCGGTCGATATAGGTTCGTTTTGGAGCTTTGAACCGGCCGGTTCGAACCGAGTCGGCGGTTGGACCGGCCGACCGGTTCGGGTCCGACCGGATTTGATTTTTTTTTTTTTTTTTTTTTTTTTTTTTGATTTTAGTGGGTAAAAACGGGGTGTTAAACCATAAATTACGTATTATTTGTATATACAAATATAGTTAAGTTTTATATATAACTATAAAATATATGTATAAATCATATAAAATACTTATATTTAATTACATATATAAATATAATTAAAATATAGTTAAATCCGGTCCATCCGGTCCGACGGTCCGACCGGTCCGACCACCAAACCAGTAAGCCGTCCGGTTCGACGTCCGATCCGGTTCTGAGAACATTGGTCCAATGTTTCTACAAAAGCACCATAGACGTACCGTTATTTACTAAAGGCATACTTGTGAATCACATATTCATGTATGACCTACGAAATGCTATAGTGGATAATTATTTAAAAAAAAGTTAAATTCAATTTTACTTTAAAAGTTTGTTAAAAATAACTATTTCACTTCAAAAAATAAAAATACTAATTTACCTCGAAAAGTTTCATAGGTAATTCAATTTCAATCTAAAAGTTTCATTATTTGTTTCAACTTTATCCAAAATAATAAAACTTTTGGAGTGAAATTGAAACAACATATGAAACTTTTGGAGGTAAATTGATATTTTTAATCTTTGGAGGAAAATAGTTATTGATTTAAAAAACTATTAAACTAATAAATTTTATTTTAAGAAAGCTAGAAGGTATAATAATTTTGAGGCCCTAAACACAAAGCCTAAAACTTACACCAGTTTCTGGGACTGGGATCAGAAAAAGAAAGATGTGGGAGGTTGAATTTTGGTTCAGGTTTAAAGAAGGGTGCTAATAAATAGACACCCAAAAGTTTAAATCGACACCCCACTAAACGCCGCGTATGGGTCCATACGCGACCCATGCCCGGCGTATAGGGGACGACCATTAATGCGACATTAATGACTGACAACCGACGCCACATCAGTTTACCTATACGGGGCGTATAGGCCCATACGCCACGTATAGGTCGGTGTCGATTTAAAAAAGAATATAAGGTATACGCCGCGTATGGACCCATACGCGGCGTATAGATCCTCGGTACGCTATATCTTTCAAACTTTCTCATTTTTACACACTTCAAAAAAAAAAACACTCTCGTATAGCACTATACTACACGTATTGATCTTCGATTTTTCTACATCCAGGTACGTATTATTGTTCATACATCATTATTATGTTAATAGTTCATTGATTTAAACGTTAAAGTAGTGTTTTATGCCCTATAATGCGTGATTTAAAAACTGGTATATAGAACTATACGCTGGTACAGCCCCGCGTATAGGGCTATACGCAGCGTATAGTTCTATGGTTGGGGACGAAGACTCATAGGAGGGTATTCTATACGCGGCGTATAGATATATACGCGGCGTATAGGCGGCGTATAGGGTGTTGCAATACGTGACTTGTGGCCCAAACGTGGGTCCCTATACGCCGCGTATAGTCCTATACGCGGCGTATAGGGTCGGATTTGACCTATACGTGGCCCTGTGACCCATACGCTGCTACCCTATACGCGGCGTACAGCCCTATAACCGGCGTACAGCCCTATACGCGGCGTATAGGGTAAATATATATATACAAATACATATATATGTATATACGCATATACATATACATATACATATACATATACATATACATATACATATACATATACATATACATATACATATACATATACATATACATATACATATACATATACATAGACATATACATATACATATACATATACATATACATATACATTACATATACATTATATATACATATACTATACATATACATATACATATACATTATATACATATACCATATACATATACATATACATATACATATACATATACATATACATATACATATACATATACATACATATACATATACATATACATAAATATACATATACATACTATACATATACAATATATTACATATACATATACATATACATATACATACATATACATATACAATACATATACATCTACATATACATATACATATACATATACATATACATATACATATACATATACATATACATATACATATACATATACATATACATATACAATATACTATACATATACATATACATATACATATACATATACATATACATATACATATACATATACATATACATATACATATACATATACATTACATATACATATACATATACATATACATACATATACATATACTATACATATACATATACATATACATATACATATACATATACATAAATATACATATACATATACATATACATATACATATACTATACATAGAACATATACATATACATATACATATACATATACATATACATATACATATACATATACATATACATATAATATAACATATAAACTAACAATATACATATAATATACATATACATATACATATAATATACATATACATATACATTACATATACATATACAGATATATGTATATACACATATACATATACATATACATATGTATATGTACATATACAGATAACATGTATGTGTACATACACATACACATACACATACACATACACATACACATACACATAACATACAATACACCTACACATACACATACATACACATACACATACACATACACATACACATACACATACACATACACATACACATACACATACACATACACATACACATACACATACACATACACTACACATACACATACACATACACATACACATACACATACACATACACATACACATACACTACACATACACATACACAATACACATACACATACATACACATACACATACACATACACCACCATACACATACACATACACATACACATACATACACACACATACATACACATACACATACACATACACATACACATACACATACACATACACATACACATACAATACACATACACATACACATACACATACACATACACATACACATACCATACACATACACATACACATACACATACACATACACATACACATACACATACACATACACATACACATACACATACCATACACATACACATACACATACACATACACATACCATACACATACACATACCATACATACACATACACATACACATACACATACACTACACATACACATACACATACACATACACATACACATACACATACACATACCACATAACATACACATACACATACACATACACATACACATACACATACACATACACATACACATACACATACACATACACAACAATACACATACACATACACATACACATACACATACACATACACATACACATACACATCACAATACACATACACATACACATACACATACACATACACATACACATTACACATACACATACACATACACATACACATACACAGACACATACACATACACATACACATACACTACACATACAATACACATACACATACACATACACATACACATACAATACACATACACAATACACATACACATACACATACACCATCAAACACACACATACACATACACATACACATACACAACACATACACATACACATACACATACACATACACATACACATACACATACACATACACATACACATACACATACACATACACATACACATACACTACACATACACATACACATACACATACACATACACATACACATACACATACACATACACATACACATACACATACACATACACATACACATACACATACACATACACATACACATACACATACACATACACATACACATACACATACACATACACATACAATACACATACACATACACATACACATACACATACACATACACATACACATACACATACACATACACATACACATACACATACACATACAAATACACATACACATACACATACACATACACATACAATACACATACACATACACATACACATACACATACACATACACATACACATACACATCACATACACATACACATACACATACACATACACATACACATACACATACACATACACATACACATACACATACACATACCACATACACATACACATACACCAACACATACACATACACATACACATACACATACACATACAACATACACATACACATACACATACACATACACATACACATACACATACACATACCATACACATACACATACACATACACATACACTACACATACACATACAATACATACACATACACATACACATACACATACATACACATACACATACACATACACATACACATACACATACACATACACATACACATACACATACACATACACATACACATACACATCACATACACATACACATACACATACACATACACATACACATACACATACACATAAACAGACACATACACATACACATACACATACACATACACATACAATTACACATACACATACACATACCATACACATACACATACACATACACATACACATACACATACACATACACATACACATACACATACACATACACATACACATACACATACACATACAACATACACATACACAACACATACACATACACTACACATACACATACACATACACACATACACATACACATACATACACCATACACATACACATACACATACACATACACATACACATACACATACACATACACATACACATACACATACACATACACATACACATACACATACACATACACATACACATACACATACACATACACATACACATACACATACACATACACATACACATACACATACACATACACATACACATACACATACACATACACATACACCATACACATACACATACACATACACATACACATACATAAATACACATACACATACACATACACATACACATACACATACACATACACATACACATACACATACACATACACATACACATACACATACACATACACATACACATACACATACACAACACATACACATACACATACACATACACATACACATACACATACACATACACATACACATACACTACACATACATACACTACACATACACATACACATACACATACACATACACATCACATACACATACACATACACAACACAACATACACATACACATACCACATACACATACACATACACATACACATACACATACACATACACATACACATACACATACACATACACATACACATACACATACACATACACATACACATACACATACACATACACATACACATACACATACACATACATACACATACACATACACATACACATACACATACACATACACATACACATACACATACACATACACATACACATACACATACACATACACATAAAATACACATACACATACACATACACATACACATACACATACACATACATACACATACACATACACATACACATACACATACACATACACATACACATACACATACACATACACATACACACACACATACAATACACATACACATAACACAATACACATACACATACATACCATACACATACACATACACATACACATAACATACACATACACATACACATACACATACACATAACATACACATACACATACACATACACATACACATACACATACACATACACATACACCATACACATACACATACCACATACACATACACATACACATACACATACACATACACATACACATACACATACACATACACATACACATAAACAACACATACACATACCATACACATACACATACACATACACATACACATACACATACACATACACATACACATACACATACACATACACATACACATACACATACACATACACATACACATACACATAACATACACATTACACATACACATACACATACACATACACATACACATACACATACACATACACATACACATACAATACACATACACATACACATACACATACACATACACATACACATACACATACACATACACATACACATACACATACACATACACATACACATACACATACACATACACATACACATACACATAACATACACATCACATACACATACACATACACATACACATACACATACAC